>CAXITT010000210.1:357383-368906 GCA_964033795.1 Lymnaea stagnalis | reverse complement strand
AAAATGTCCCCCCCCCCCCCAAATCCCTAACGATTTTATTACGTTGCAATTTCTACTAGTTTCTTTTTTTTTCTTTTTTTTTTTCCTGTTCGGAACACGTAATCCTATAACTAACATGAACATTTCGATCAAACTTTTATGAAAGTAAGAACACGCAATGGACGTTGTAAGTCAAGGGAATCCCCGCTCGCAGCGCCACCTAACGAGGGAAATCCTCAAGACCGAGCGCTGTGACGTGTGACCGCCATTACGTGTCGCGGTGACCTACTTTCGCCATGCAGCGGGTTATTTCTGGAGGCCCCCAGAAAATGTCTGTTACATTGACGTGTCCGGTAAATCTGACGTGTCTTTCGTTTAACTGTCGATTGCTAGAGACACTATAGTGGATAGAGTTATTACTTGGTTATATTTTTAACTTTCACGCAACTGTCATGAAATCGCTAGGCCCAGGATTAATAACGAACATGTTTGGTGCTATTAAAATTAAAAAAAAAAAATGAATTAATCATCGGTTCTTCGGTTTTTGAAATAAAATGTGCACTGAAATCTCATTTTACCCGATGTCTTTAACTATTAAAGATCTTAAAATGTCATGCTCTTCCTGAGGCGTATACTCGAAACAGTAGAGGCAATGGTCAAATTAGTAAACATTTATGTAAAGGGCCCATTTAGAGAGGGTGGTCCTCAAACTGGTTGTCATACCGTCACACAGTCTTCGGTTTAGACAGTGGACATGGATCATATTACTTTCCTACAATCCCATTATATCATTTTCAATCAAACCCATCGTAATATTTTCCTTCCATCCCATTATTTTATTTCCTAAAATTCCATCATATTATTTTCATACACGCCCACCATTTTTTATTAATTTTAAATAAAATATCACATAGCTTAAGAACATAACAGAGTCAAGAGTAAATCAATTTAACATTCATTATTACCAAACCAACCTGTATAACAATATTGCCAAACTATTAACTCTTTGATTCCCCATTAATCCGTAGAGGGGTGCTTCAATTCATTGCACCGGAAATTGCACAGTCCTCATAGTAATGCTATGAATCATAGCATTGTATTCACAGTCTTACTCGCGTCATGAAGAATCAGAAAAAATTAATGTAACATTGTTTATAAACTGAATCAGAAAAATTTAATGTAACATTATTCCATAAACTGAACATTTATCTATATCAATCTTTGGGCGAAACTGAACATTCATGAGAAAATTGCAAGACGGAACACCATGGTTCCCGGTTGAGGTTCCCGGCCACTTTGTCCGACTGGGGAATATTACCCATAATCCCTTAGCCAGTTCTAGTCCAGGTGATATTGAAAGGAACCCCATTCCTCTGAGCTCAGTCTGTGTTGATGCTACTGCTTTCTTGATTTCTCAACTGTACCTGCTCTTGCCAGCGACTTAACATCAAATTCCTAACATCATGGCATGTAAGCCAGTATTGATATTAGAACACATACAGGAGTAGCGTTCTGTCAATATTTAATCGACATTTAGAAGAAGTTTGACTTCATGCCCGTGACGGAATTTTTTCAAACACTAAAATTTCAATGACTTAATTCATGAACTTAAAAAAAAAAAATGAACAATCAGTAGGTAGCAATTCATGAAGATGTAACTTAGCCGATCTTCAGCTGGCAAGGACCGAGGTAGCTCATTATTTATTGATAAACAGAATTTTTAGATTAACAAATTATTGCGACCACTTTAAGACTCGTAGAACATTTTCAAATTTGAGTAAATGAAAAGAATTTCTTAGTTCCAACAGACCTGAGGTTCTGTAATGTTATATATCCTGTCCGCCTTGGCCTGTGACGTGGCTGGCGGGAAGATGCATTTACTGCGGAGATTTTTTGGACCAGAAATAAAATCCATGGTTTCCCGATTCTCCTCATAATATTTTTTTTTAACTTTTCAATGTCCAAATAAATATTTATATAAATTTATTTGGATGTTGCGTGTTCATAAAATTATTTTTAACTAATAAATGATAAAATAAACTTCCATAATTCAAATCAACGACTTTTGGAGAAAAAAAAAATCTTAGAAAATACAGGGTACAAATAACTGTAATCGATTATTTCTATATTTCATAGAAGTTTTATGAAGATATTTGTGTTTTTAACACTGAAGCTTTATAAAATCGAAAACAAATTTAAGTACTCGATACTAAAATTAAAGTTTTTAAATACCTCCACGTAATACGTCACAAACGTAATTCAAGCATTTGAGATTTTCCCAAAGACATCTACAGGATTTTCAGTATCGTCTTTTTTTTAAAAAAACACGATTACCAAAGACACCGATTACATCCAAATGTTTCGAAATAGCTGCACGTAAGACCAGGTAGGAGCAGTTGTGTATAGTAGAGGGGAGGGCAGGACGAACACCCGAGTAATGGGCAAAAAAAAAAAAAAAAAATTAAATGCAGCTGTTAAAGCTTAAAGGGGAAACAATTCTTTTTTCTTTAAAGTATATAAAGGCACAGCACCCTGAACCGAAGCTTTGCAACTGCTGCACGTAAGACCAGGTAGGAGCAGTGGTGTATAGTAGAGGGGAGGGCAGGACGAACACCCGAGTAATGGGCAAAAAAAAAAAAAAAATTAAATGCAGCTGTTAAAGCTTAAAGGGGAAACAATTCTTTTTTCTTTAAAGTATATAAAGGCACAGCACCCTGAACCGAAGCTTTGCAACTGTTGATTTGGTTGAGCAGTGAGACTAGATCTGAGTTGAACATGATATGAGATGGTTGAGGTCATGTGTAAGGGATGATATATTATACAATGCTCACTTGCTAGCTGGCAGCTCAAGTCTTTTATTTATTTATATAATTTTTTTTAATCTCCAAAAAGTCATTCCAGAGCCACACTGTGACGTCAGTGTCGGCTTTGTCCAAAAGTTGCTAAAAGAATGGTGTCAGATTTAATCAAGGAATCCCAAAGTTTAGAGGTTGCCATGGCAACAATGGAATCATTGAGAATACAGTTAATTTTTTTTTTAAACGGTCAGATTTGTTAAAAAGTCAATTTCTAATATTCATGCCGTACAGAGAAATATTACTAAACTCATATTTATCATATCCACGTACATTTTAAAATTGAAAAAAAAAATAAGCTCAGACCCAAATAACTTTTTCATTAGAGGAAGTTCAACAGCTGCCACATTGCCACGAAACGTTACTAGACCTACCAGAAATTTCTTGGGTGTGAAGATTTTCAGTCCGGCCTGAGGCTAAGATGTTGCATTATGTTATTGTTGTAATGGTCTTATGATGCAATTTATGTTTTTAAATAGATTTGTCTAACATGAACGTTTTAAAAGTGGTGAACGTATAATTTAAGAAAAAAACGAAGTAGACATTTAGTTTCAACCATTTTATTAAACTGTTTTTGACACAGTACAATTTGCATGCTTTAGATTGTAATGGACCGCATTCATTCAGGTCAAGTGAACATAATTTAAATGTAATGGCCTAGATTCAAACTGGTGAAAGTGAGCATAATCTTAAAGTAATGGACCGCATTCCAACAGGTGATAGTAAACATATTTTAAATGTAGTAGACTACATTCCAACAGGTGATCGTGAGCATACAAAAATAACTTAACAATATAACATTGTATTATGATACATTTAAAAAAAAACGCTGGTGCTATTAAAGTCAATAAAAATAAATACACTATAAATTCAATTCATCCTTATTCAAACACATCCAAGTGAACTATTTCGTTCAAGAATCTGACAACACAACCTTTTATGAAAGCACCATAATCGCCATTTTCATGTGTCTTATCGTACCAACTCTAAATTTTTTAATTTTTTTTTTTAACTCTAAAATTTAGTATTATTTATTTTTATTTTTTGAACTATTTTAATACTAACATTATTTGGTTACCATATTAGAATTGTTTGCAAAAATACAGCAACTTTAAATAAAAACGATTTTTAAATTTAAACATTTTGCTACTTTATTGAACTTCTTTGGCCTATAATTGTATACCATTTAACAAATAGAGGATTATCTAGTGTCAATATTGCCAATCAATTTCCCGCTCGAATTCCCCTCTAAACAGACACCGGCCGGCCATTTGGAAGGAAACGGAATCGGCAAAGCCATTCTTTCTATTGACCCCCCAGACAGAGACCTTGACCCCTGTCCTGAAGGTCTGCGATGATTTGAGGAAACTCCTGCTCATCAGTGGACTCCTGGGAGAACGTCACAGGACCTTGGCATGAAACTGTAGCTGTGAAGTGGACTGCAAGAATAAAATGAACCAATTAGTTTTTAAGATATCAAATTAATTTTTTTTTTTTAAATGTGGAATTAGATACAATTTCTCCCCCCCCCCCCCAAAAAAAATGAAGAGAAACAATGTGAATGTCATTAACTTTCCTTTTCTGTTTAAATTTCCTGACAAAACAATAAAGTTACTATACAGTCAACATATACAAAGTGTTAATCAGCTGTTATGAGATGAAAGAGAAGCTTTTTAAATAAATTCCTAAAAAATGAAATAAATAGTCAAACAAGATATTAATAATTATTATATTGCCCGATATTTTCTGTATCTCTCGATTTTTTTATAAGCAGATGGCAATGAATTTTTCTCACATCAAAGCTTTTCACTCTGCAAGTCCGAAATAAGACCCCTCAGCCACCTTCATGAATGTAGTCGACTTTCCCACCAATGATCTTCATATCAACCTTCAGACTTGCAATTAACTTTCCCACCAATGAGCTTCATATCAACCTTCAGACTTGCAATGGACTTTTCCACCAATGATCTTCATATGAACCTTCAGACTTGCAATAAACTTTCCCACCAATAATCTTCATATCAACCTTCAGACGTGCAATGAACTTTCCCACCAATGATCTTCATATCAACATTCAGACTTGCAATGAACTTTCCCACCAATTAGCTTCATATCAACATTCAGACTTGCAATGAACTTTCCCACCAATGATCTTCATATAAACCTTTAGACTTGCATTGGACTTTCCCACCAATGTCCTTCATATCAATCTTCCTATATGCAATGGTCTTTCCCACCAATGATCTTGAAATCATCCTTCAGCCATTCAATGGACATTCCCACCAATGATCTTCATAGCACCTTCAAACATGCAATAGACTTTTCCACCAATGATCTTTACAGCCACTTTCAGACATGCAATGAACTTTCCCACCAATGATCTTCATATAAACCTTCAGATATGCAATGGACTTTTCCACCAATGATCTTTGTAGCCACATTAAGCCATGTAATGGATTTGTCTCCTTATGATATTTACATACTATGTGTCAAGCAATTAAAAATTTTGTTAAAACATTTTAATTCCTAAAATGATAGAGAAAATTTGACTTACTTTGGTAAGCCGTTTGTTTAAAAAACACCCTGGCCTGCATTTGTTGGTTTGTGTTAGCTTGGTCGGAGCTGCCAACGGTCAAGTTCATTTTGTTGCTTGACCTATAATCTTTATTGCCCGGGTCAATGGTCACGTATCCCCCCAGAGTTTTCTGAATCTCGTTATTCTGAAACGGAACAGGAAGTCGAAGTTGCCGGTTTAACCCTGGTGGGTTGACAAAAAAAATCAATCAGACTTATAGTAATAATGAGAACAAGAACTTTTTCTTGTTACTTCATTCCACTGTATCTACACACATCATTTTTATGAGCATAAATTTTACAATTTTTTTTAATGAACTTTTTATAAAAAATGTATTGTTAATTTGGAAATTTTGAACAAATATATTTATAGGCCCATCTTAGATGTTCCATTCACTTGTAATAAGTGCCTTGAGTATTCCGTCATGCCTTCCCTTACGAAATTTAGGCATCTTCACGTGATATAGTTTATTTTAATCTCATTTGAACTAATTGCTCTGTCTTTGTTGAAATGTTACGAACATCAGACTGACATCAGACTGATATCAGACCGAAATCAGACCGACACCAGGCTGACACATACTTACAAAAGATTAACATCAGACCGGCTGAAATCAGAATGACATCAGATCGACCAACACCAGACTGACATCAGATTGACACCAGAGTGTCACCAGACTGTCACCAGACTGACACCAGACTGACACCAGACTGACATCCTACCTTTGACGACTCCTCTCGTTAAGTGAGCCTCTGTGATCATTTCGGATTCCTTACTCGCCTGTAGTCCACTGTACAGACTTGGCTGCATCGGGTTAAATTGGACGCTCACCTTGTGGAGACAAAAACAAACCTCTAGTGTGTATGTCCTACAGTATGACGTATTACAAACCTCTAGCCTGAATATCATATAGCGAGACTTATCACAAACCTCTAGCGTAAATGTCATGCAGTATAACATAGCACTTTTTAAAGTCTATGCATGTATTTCTGAAATATCGCTTGATGTCGTTTGTTGGACATTTAAATGTTGAGTGGACAATTCGTAATTTTTTATTTTTTTTTGCTGCACATCCCCCACTGCCAAATTTTAAAGACATAAATGCCAAAAAAAAAAAAACTTGACACAAATCAAAATACTGTTTTGAACAGTTCAAACTATTTTTTTAATCGTCCAGCATTTCAACTTATCGGCGTCTAGCTAACTTAAAAAAATCAGATGCTCTTTTAAAGGGATTTTCGATAAAGTCCATAGCACAATAACTTTTAATTATAAATAATATTTTGTTTAGACCTACTTCATATGATACATTGTTAAAAACCTCTTGTGTTAAGATGTGTGTTAAATTCTCGATAAAGCTGTGTAAGATGATGGCTCGGTATAAAATCAATAAAACAGCCTGAGGGGGGATGAAAAAATTGGCTGACCTTATGCGATTCTTCGTTGACCAGCTACCTGAAGCCTGCCCACTCGATGTCTTCAACGGATAACTTCAAGTTGTCCAGGTTTGCTCTTCCCTTGACTGTCAAAATTGACAAAGATATCAAGAAAATGTACAAGCAGTTTCGTTTTAAATAATTTGTAGAAAAACTCGTCATCAAAGACATGAGTGGATCTATCAAATTATGTGTAACAAGCTGGCAATGTAATGTTGAATGGTCATAATGGAAGGGTCACACTCAACCAGGGATATTCCATCTGTAAAATGTGGCTTTATTGGGGGGTAGGGGGGAATACCATATCTGACAATCTATCCTCCAGATGAGAACAGTTATTGTTTAAATCTATTGTCAGTTGTTCTGGCTACTCTTCATTGCTCCATCTTTACAACAGTTGCTTTGAAGATGGTGATGGGGAAATTAATTTTATACGTCATTCAAGAAAAAAAAATATATTTAAAAAAATTGAAATAGTTATCACTCATAAAACATATATTTTAACCGGCTAAGATAACCTATAAAACTGATTAAACTCACTTGGGTCATCTGGATAGTCCTCTGACTGCTGTACTGCCCAATTCTCACCCATCTTGGAAAAATTATATTCTTCCATTGTGTCCATCTGAAAATTGTACAATACCCCTAAGAATATATGTAGATATAATCAAATTCAAAACTAAAAATATTTAGCAGAAATTAAAGTATTAGTTTTTAAAACCACTGAAACACAATTGATCTATGTCCATCTATTCAAAATGGGGGGTGGGGGTGGGGGGGGGGGAATACACTAACAAGAAAATTATTACGATTTTTTCTATTTTTTAAATATGTGTTTTTTACCTGATAATATTTTGTACAGGAAAATTTAGAAGGAGAATAAAAAATGATTTTTATCGGTCTATTTAAGCTATCAAAATATAAATAGGACAACATCAAAGAAAGAAAATAATGTTGACTTTGTGGAGCTTGACGTCATTGTCTTGATTATGCCTGACATACTCTCGCTCCTAATTTCATTTTTATTACCTATGCACTATCATTGTCAGAAGCCTCAAACCCAACAAACTAGGTCAAACACTAACTAAATTTTACAAGCTAACGATTGGGAAGGTTATTTGTAAAGGTAAGACTTGATTTGATCTGATCCCTTGGAATGGTTGAACGGACCGCATTACTGAAGTGTAATCATTGGACTGATTATAAAATAGTTTACATTTTTTTTTTAAACCTCAACTGTTTTTCTTTTTACATATTAAATTTTACCTAAAAATAGCCCATCACCTAAGATATGTTTCTAAAATAATTTATCTTTAGTATATATTTAATTATTCACTGTCATTAGCCGTCAGACTGTGACTCAACAAAAACATCAACTGAACCATCGTCAAAAAAAATACAATTTAAAAAAAAAAATACATTTTGCTTACCACATTATTCACAAAATGATCAAATATTTTCACAATATTTAAGAAGAAATCTTAAGGTCTGGATTTTAAGACTAATGTCTGTCCTAAAAGCTACCGAAAATATTTCTGATTTTTTTACTCTTAAATAATAAAAATTATTTATCTGTATTACGTGGCCAAAAATTTTCCCAATTTCTGCGGAACTTCTGTTCTAAATGTAGACATTTTGGCATCATTTATTTGACGTAACTCTATATATAAGCCACCCAGTCTTCCCGATGGACACGAAACGTAACGTTTTATCTCCCCTGCATTTATTGGGGGAATTTGAGAAAATCTTATTTTTTTTGCTCCTGCGAATTCCCAGTTTTCGGTACGGTATCGATACCCGTATTGCAACATTTAAAATAAACGTTACTAAAGTCAAAGCAGACAAAAATAACAAAGTAGCGAATTTGAAATTTCTCAAATTACCGCCAAAGTAGACACCTTCACAGATTTTCACCCAATTTTTTTTTTCTTATTCCTTGATGTATATTCAGCATAAACTATAAAATATGATTAATAGCTGCCAAAATGGTCTTGATTTTCACCTAATTAAAAGTAAATTAAATTTTGAAGTTAAATCTAAAGGCTTGGTGCATATATTTAGAGAAGTCCCCCCCCCCCCCCCCCTTTTTCTCTTTGGATTCAGGGATATGAACCTTTTAGATCCAGAGAAATCCACTGCGATAGAATCAGATAAAACAACTCCTTAAGATGCAGAGAGTAATCTGGCCTAAGAGGTTCAGAGAAACCAGCTCTTTAAGTTTCAGAGAATCCAAATTGAGTGATCCGTAAAAATCAGCATCTCTAGTTTCAGAAAATTAAAAATTTTAGCTTCAGAAAATTGCACCCTTAGAGGTTGAGAGAAATCCTCATTGCTGGTCGAAATAAAGCTGATGGCTACTGAACACTGAAATAGTTTCAGTCTCTGTGAAGAGCTCTTGAACGCATTGGGTTGAGAAGCGGGGGTTGGAGACTTCTTTTAACACTGTGTACCTAATCATTCCTAAGAACAGATAAGCCTATTTGAAATTAATTTGATTTAAATCTAAGACGCTTCAAGTGTCATATCTATGTTTCAAAGAAGGTCATTCATTTTACATGTCCAACTTTTAAAAGAGGGTTATTCATGTGACATATCCATCTTTTTAAATATGGTCATTCCTTTGACACATTATTTTATGGCTGCAACTATTAGTACCCGGGTACTAGAAGTGTGAGGTTGGGATTAAATAACGATTTAAAATTTTATTGTTGGGTTTGTGAGACAAAATGAGATATCAAATGAAAGATAATTGAATGAACTATTTGTTTGTAAACTTAATTATCCAGTTTAAATAAAATAAACTACCACAAATGACATCCGAATAACACCGAGTCAAAATGGACCCAGACACGCAGCGCCGCCATTCGCACCCGGGTACCATTAGTCTCAGGCTATTCGGATGTCATTTGTGGTAGTTTATTTTAGTTAAAATGAAGAAGTAAGTTTACAAACAAATAGTCCTTTCAATTATCTTTCATTTGATACCTCATTTGGTCTTACAAACCCAAAAATAAAATTTTAAATAGTTTTTTAAACCCAACCTCTCACTTCTTGTACCCGGGTACGAATAGCCACTTTGTTATTTTATAACCAATAATTGGCTACATCGTTTCTTTTTGACAACACACAAAATATGTAAAAATAATTACATTCAAGATTCTTAATTTATTTGTTGGATCGCTTCTATGGATTGATGCTCCACTGGATGCTGTCCGGCTCATCCCAGCGAAGTTCAACTGCTCCAGTAACAGTCGAGTAGGTCTTGTCCCTTAGAGTTCTGTGAAAGAAAAAAATGGTTGTTCTTCTATCTCCTGCTCATCTCTTATGATTCCTCACATGCTTTGCTGGTCGCCAGTCGAGAAATGACGCCACCGTCTAGGTTGGAGGTAATCTCGAAACAACCTGTCGGGTTAGAGAGTCATATCAGTTGAGTGCGCATGTCCAGTTTTGTTTGAAGAAATAAATAGCAAACCATTTTTTTTTAAGTAGAATAAAGCACATCAAATAGGTCTGGCGAAGTGAAACTAATTTTGGTGTCTTTTTTACGTTTTTCTTTGTCCTATACATTAGATTGTCCTGTACATTAAATTGTCCTATACATAAGTTAGTCCTGTACATACGATTGTCCTATACATAAGTTAGTCCTGTACATACGATTGTCCTGTACATTACATTGTCATATACATGAGATTGTCCTGTACATAACCTTGTCCTGTACATAAGACTGTCCTGTATTATTAGATTGTCCAATTTTTTTGGTATAAATTAGAGAGGGGGTGTAAATTAAAATTATTTTGAGAATCTGTTTGAGTTAAAAATCATATCCTGGGGTTAAGTTAAAAATCATGTCCTGTGGTTAAGTTAAAAATCATATCCTGTGGTTAAGTATAAAATCATATCCTGTGCTCAAGTTAAATAGGTCGTGTGGCTGCATTGTCTTGTATATACAGCTGGATAATCCTAGGCTTCCAACTGTATTGCTATAATATAATGGATTGGTCATCAACATCCCCCCCCCCTTTTTTTTACACACACCAATTTGTTCAGCTTAATATCCACGAAAATATTGTTTTGAATTAGTTCATCATCTAGTAGTTCATTTTCTATTAGTTCATCATCTAGTAGTTCATTTTCTATTAGTTCATCATCTAGTAGTTCATTTTCTATTAGTTCATCATCTAGTAGTTCATTTTCTATTTGTTCATCATCTAGTAGTTCATTTTCTATTAGTTCATCATCTAGTAGTTCATTTTCTATTAGTTATTCATCTAGTAGTTCATTTTCTATTAGTTCATCATCTAGTAGTTCATTTTCTATTAGTTCATCATCTAGTAGTTCCTTTTCTATTAGTTCATCATCTAGTAGTTCATTTTCTATTAGTTATTCATCTAGTAGTTCATTTTCTATTAGTTCATCATCTATTACTTCATTTTATATTAGTTCATCATCTATTAGTTCATTTTCTATTAGTTCATGGAGAGAAATAAATATTTTGAACTGAAAAAACCTTTCGCTATGCCAGCTACCTACTTTCCACCTAATCTGTTGCATGGCTAACAACACACACACATGCGAATGCATGGGCGCCCGCAGAAAACTTTCTAGGGGGGGGTAAAAAAAATCTATTAACTTTTCGGGGGGGGGGGGTGGCAAACAACTTTTAGTAATGTTTTAATAT
>CAXITT010000210.1:345265-356717 GCA_964033795.1 Lymnaea stagnalis | reverse complement strand
AGGGGGTGGGGGTGGGAGACAAGAAAGTTGGTCACCTTTATCGTAAAAAAAAAAGGAAGAATAATAATGAATGGGATTAAGGGGTGAAAATTACATGTATGAAGAGAGGGGGGGAGGATAAAGGTGATAGAGGCAATAGGAATGGTGATGAATAAGGCGGTGAGGTGTTGGAGAGGTCGTGATGTTGGAGAAATGTTTGAGGTTATCCACACAAAAAGAGGGGGAGGGGAGGAAAAGAGAGTGGAAGGTGGATTTTTTGGATGGGGATGAAAGGGAAAGGGTCAGTTGGGTCAGAAGGTTAGTTTATAGTTAGGGTTACATGATGTGTCGATATGATAGAATGAAAAGAAATAGAGTTTAGATGATGGGAGACATGTTAGGTTCAGACGAATTTGGAGTTAAAGGAGATGGGAAATGTTAGGGTGACAAGTAATAAAGCTAGAGGATATGAGGAAATGTTAGGATGAGAAGTTCTAGAGTTAGAGGATATGGGAGAAATGTTAGGATGATAAGAATATAGAGTTAGAGGCTATGGAGAACTGTTAGGATGAGAAGTTCTAGAGTTAGAGGATATGAGGAAATGTTAGGATGAGAAGTTCTAGAGTTAGAGGATATGGCAGAAATGTTAGGATGAGAAGTTCTAGAGTTAGAGGATATGGGAGAAATGTTAGGATGAGAAGTTCTAGAGTTAGAGGATATGGCAGAAATGTTAGGATGAGAAGTTCTAGAGTTAGAGGACATGGCAGAAATGTTAGGATGAGAAGTTCTAGAGTTAGAGGATATGGGAGAAATGTTAGGATGAGAAGTTCTAGAGTTAGAGGATATGGGAGAAATGTTAGGATGAGAAGTTCTAGAGTTAGAGGATATGGGAGAAATGTTAGGATGAGAAGTTCTAGAGTTAGAGGATATGGGAGAAATGTTAGGATGAGAAGTTCTAGAGTTAGAGGATATGGCAGAAATGTTAGGATGAGAAGTTCTAGAGTTAGAGGATATGGCAGAAATGTTAGGATGAGAAGTTCTAGAGTTAGAGGATATGAGGAAATGCAATGATGATAAAAATATAGAGTTAGAGGCTAGGGAAAGTGTTAGGATGAGAAGAATATACAGTTAGAGGATGGGAGAAATGTTAGTATGAGAAGTAATAGAGTTAGTGGATAGGGGGCAATTTTAGGAAAGTTTTATATGGAGGGACAGGTAAAAGATTGTGTAAGGGTGAGGGGAACAGGAGGGAGTATTAAAATGATGGCAGGATGCGAAAAAATTTGAAAAGGGGTGGGGGGGGGTGGGGGTTAAATGGGAGCTGGTGTGTTACGAATATATTTAGGGAGAAATGAAGAGAGCGGTAGATGGACGATTGCTGGACAAGTAAAGTGTTTGTGGTGGAAAATTGGTATTAGTAGGAGCTCTCAATGTAATTCTTGTCTATTTAAATGTTCAAATTTCATCAAACACTGTACGATGTATTGCAGTATTCATTCATCATGGGGTATAGCTAGTATCCTAACTATAGACAGAGACATTTTAAGGTGCGCAATTAGTGTCAAAAACGGAAATGTCTCTATAATCAAACATAGAAAACACTCATCAAACCTTTCAGAACGCCGGCTGTCAGATTAACATCAGCTACTGTTTCTGACTCTTTCGATATCTCCAATTCACTGAAGATGTCCTAAATACGTCTGTTGAGCTTAACAGTCGCCCAGGATAGAGAAATGCATTAATCGTCAAATTGTCGTCAAATTGTCGTTGAATGCTGTAACTAGTCCACTGTTCTGTTTCTAGTTGTTTGAAGGAATTCTTTAAAAAAAATTAATTTATTGAAATATTTAACATTAGGTAACCATGAAATAAGGATACTGCGCTTTGACAACACTGACAATCTTAAACCCCACCTGACAAGACTAACAATCATATGGATTGAGGTCTACGTAACTTCTCCTACCACCTTAGTGACAATTCTCTTGAAGTTGACAGTTGCATTCCCTACAAAAAAAAAAAAAAATTAAAAAGGTTTTTAAAAAATAAAATATTGCTAATTAATATAATTCAAAAATATTTTTTTTTAAATTTTTTTTTTTTTTTTTTTAAAAAAAAGTTTTTAAAAAAAAAAATATTGCTAATTAAAATAAATCAAAAAAATTTTTTTTTTAAATTTAAAAAAAAAAAAAAAAATCTATTATGATTAAACATCTACTTTTTTTACCAGTTCTACTTTGTTTTAAACCACCCTCAACACGAGATACCCCTACTATCACCTTAAGGTAGTGGTTCTCAACCTTTCTAATGCCGCGACCCTTTAATACAGGTCCTCATGTTGTGGCGACCCCAATCCACAAAATTATTTTGGTTGATACTTTATAACTGTAGACTATATGTTTTTAGATGGTCTTAGGTGACCCCTGTGAAAGGGTCGTGCGACCCCCAAAGGGGTCGCAACCCATAGGTTGATAACCGCTGCCTTAAGATATCTCAACCGATGGAACTGACATCTGGGGCAAGATTTGACAACATAGGGCCTGAAACTCACACCACAATAGCAAGATGATCAAATGTATGTGACATTGTCACATATCGATCGGTCAGTGTCACCAAAAGACCACACAGACAGACACAAACTGCTCGGAGTTGATTGATGGGTTGAAGGACCTCTTCCCCCTCTCGCCCACCCCCCACCCCGTGGTCCACCAAGATGTCCTTTTCATATTGACTTTTTTTTTTTTTACCGGATACAAGAAACACGACATGAAGACGATGTGTACAGATGGGGTGATCTGCAGACGAATCAGTCCCAATCAATCTGTACGACACTTTAACAAGGCCACCACTCTGACAAGGAGACACCCACCGTAACTACAGAGCCACTCTGCTGTAATCATGTGGTTTTTTTTTCCTTCACAGCACAACGGATCACTTATCATCTTTTTCAGGGAATGAAATAACACGGTTTGATTCTAGTTATGAATTAAAATAAATTGTCGCCTTGTTAATTTATTTATTATTTCTAAATCGATACGGATAAATGTGTGTATGAAATAACCTAGGGTGCCAACGAGTAGGTACGTGGAGATTGATTCTTAAACTGTCTAAAAAATCGATTACTTTATTATATTTTTTAAAGAAGATTTTCAATATTCGATTAAAAGGAGAATTTTTATTTAATTTTTTGGCTTAGTGGAGTAATATGAATTCTTTGTCAATCCTAGGTCATCTGGCAGTGGGCCTAGGTGGCGTAGCAAGTGCTGGTGGCACCCTGGGCGTGCAAAGCTTCATGTCGACAGCTTTCATCGAATCAACTCTGCTCTTAGACAAAACTATCGCCTCTGATTTTACGAAAAAATAGTACTACACTTTTGCACCACCCTTTCTACGCCCTCTTAACCTCCTGCATGCCCCCCTTCCCTTACTCCACCCCCCTTTCCTTGGCCCCCGCCGCTTCCCCTTCCTAAACTCCCTCCCCTTCATACGCACCCTCGCCTTCCAAACGCACCCCTAATTCCCACGCCCCCTTTCCTACGTCCCTCCCCTTTTCTCCGCCCCCCCCCTTTAGATATAATACATTTTTTTTAATATTTGAAAGATGAATTCATACGCCCCCTCCCCCTCCAAACGCACCCCTAATTCCCACGCCCCCTTTCCTACGTCCCTCCCCTTTTCTCCGCCCCCCCCCTTTAGATATAATACATTTTTTTTAATATTTGAAAGATGAACGCTGTTATTGACCTCTTCAATCTGGTTGACCTTTGAACCATTGTAGACACAATTTTTGAGGGTCGATTGAAACCATCTCCAGGGACGCAGACGCGGAATGTCTTGGTGTTGACCTTTGTTGTAGACTATTTGTGTTGAACTTTGAAGGCTGTCTTTGCGTTAAACTTTGACAAGTGCGACAGTGTTGACAGCTGAGAGTTTGCTTCGATGAGACAACCAACTGTCAATGAGATGAGGCAATCAACTGTCAATAAGATGAGGCAATCAACTGTCAATGAGATGAGGCAATCAACTGTCAATGAGATGAGGCAATCAACTGTCAATGAGATAATCACCTGTCAATGAGATAATCAACTGTCAATGAGATGAGACAATCAACTGTCAATGAGATGAGGCAATCAACTGTCAATGAGATGAGGCAATCAACTGTCGATGAGATGAGACAATTAACTGTCAATGAGATGAGGCAATCAACTGTCAATGAGATCAGGCAATGAACTGTCAATGAGATAATCAATTGTCAATGAGATGAGGCAATGAACTGTCAAAGAGATGAGGCAATCAAGTGGAGCATTGGGGATAACTCATAGTCAATGAGAAATATTAAAATCACCAATCATCAATCAATTGTTCACCGTAACTAAATGATGGCAGCGAAAGTAATGGTTGAACTTTGCGAGGTCAGACGGTGAAAGGTGAGAGGTCAAACAGATATGCGCACGACGGTTTAAGTCTTCACGTTTAAGCGGTGGGTGAGTGGGCCGTGGGTTGGGTGAGTGGGACGTGATGGAAGCAAGACACGGAGATGTTGTACGTGTGTAGATAGTGGAGATACCAGACAACGTGTAAACAGCTCTAGAGATTTTATAGGCGTTTGGAGGAGTTTAGACATATTTGGAAGGGTTTAGACATATTTGCAAGGGTTTAGACATATTTGGAAGGGTTTAGACATGTTTAGAAGGGTTTAGACATAATTGGAAATGTTTAGCTGTATTCTAATTGGAAGGTTTTATACATATTTGGAAGGTTTCAATCATAAATGGAAGGGTTTAGACATATTTGTAAGAATTAATACATCTTTCAGGATTCCTGAGATATTTATAGAAAGCTTTTGAAGCTATGAGGGTAATTTGGGAGATTCGAGAGAGAGTTTGATGATTGTAGAAACATTTGGACATTTCAGATGTTTTACATATGTTATTAAGGATTTTAGCTGACCACGAAAAGTCAAAGAAGCTAGGAAGAGACTAACTGGGTTGAAAGTTGAAAGGTCAACGGAAGAGTTTATGGGCGTTGTCATGACCGAGATACGTTTAATGAAACTAGGAAGACAAGAAATTGTCTGGTGTCTAGATAGAACAAATAGCATCTATCTCTCAACAACAGATGATGGCAAGAAAATATAAATTAAAAAAAGATACTTTAAGTTGAGAATGAGGACCAATATGTTGATGATGTCTGTTATTTGTTTAAAAAAGATCAGATGAGATGTCTGGGCCTACCATAATCATACTCATAATCATAACACCAACGACACGAATGAACATGTTACGTGAATATCTTACCTTGTATCACTGTCAGTGAACTGTCAACAAAGTAGGGCAGCACCACAATTAAAATAAGCTTGTCAAACATTTTTAAAAATATCTGAGGCACAACAAAATAAAATGTTCTCATAAACTATTTTTCCACAACTGAATTCCATGCTGGTATGTATATACGCCACTAGTTTCTTCCTACACCACAACTATTACGTGGCGACTTTGGGTATTTTCGGGAACTCAGACTCGGCCGTCTATAAATAGCAATAATTATTATTATTTTTTTTAAGCAAAAATGTTTTTAAAAAAGGAAATTGAATTATAACATGTCACAACATTTTTTATTTTTCTTAAATCATGTCAGAATGATAACTTAGGTGATATATTTAAAAGTATAACAAAAATGAAATATCACAGCCAGTTGAATTCCCTGTCATTACTCAACGTGGCGCGATACTCAAATAGGAGTTGGTATTGGCGATATCGATACTGGTTTCAGGGACCACTCACAAATTAACGAATGCGAAATTTAAAAAAAGATGACTTTTTATAACTTTATTTTAATAACTCTGCCTCGTCTACGTGTATATTTTGATTTTCTTGAACGATTATTAATAACAAAAACGCCACTACACAAAATACAATTATTATTATTTTTTCGCCAGTGTAACACTCAAAGATGCTGGTTTTTTTTTGAATAAGGGGAGGTAATATATATAATAAGTTCGCAGACGGGATCAAAGACTCATCTGAGTTACTGACCATTCTAAAAAAATGTACCCCTAACATTTACCCAGCTGGTTCAGATACGCAAGTGGGGTTTTAAATGGTTTTGATATATTGGTGCTTCTAATACATTTTGTTTCAATGTGTGCCAATTAAAAAATATAACAATAATAATAATTCCTTAATTTCTACATGACATACAAGACGACACAAATACGTTGCATATGTGTCCAGTTGTTATTGCGTGATAGTTATTATTGACTCTACGTATGTCAGAGCTTCACGTACTTTTAATTTATGTTCTTTCATTATCAAACAAATAATAATAATATTTGTACATTCATTTAACCGACTAACGATTTTTTTTAGGACTTAGATCTTAGCTCGGCATTTGTTGATGTATTTTCTAGTGCCTTTTACATAGCAAGGGAAACAATTGCTTTAACTCAGATAACTGATATTTCAAACTAAGTTATCTACAGAAGAAAAAAATTTCCAGCATTTGAAAATCTTAGTGCCTTGAAAGTTACGTCACATTGTCGTACGCAATAACCAACAGTGCGTATAAATGTACATTTTGATTTTTACCGTTTACGTCTTTTTTGAGTGCATGCCTGTATTGGACACTTGTCACATGTCCCACTTGTTACATATCCCACTTGTCACATATCCCACTTGTCACATATCCCACTTGTCACAAACCTCAATTTTCAAAAATCAAACATGTCATATATCACTCCTGCCACATATCCATCTTGTCACATATCCCACTTGTCACATATCCAACGTGTCACATATCCCACTTGTCACATATCCCATTTGTCACATATCCCAATTGTCACATATCCCACATAAGTGTAAAATTTTCCAAATATTACAAACTCGATGATTTTGCTATCAATTCTTCAGAAATTGGATTTCTTCCGAAGAATTAGTCATTTCTTTAAAAATTTATTTAAATGCCAAAATCACGTAACTATGTGGGGGGGGGTGCCTATCTTTCGTACCCTATTATATAAAAACAAATAAATATACTTTGTAACTGTATTTTATTTATTTTTATTTTTATGACAGTCAATGTCAATACACATAAATGTTCGGTGCATTTATCTGAAAATTCTTTTTACCAGGTTTTAAAGGAACAAAATGTAAACATTCCACAAGACGTCTTTAAGGAAAAAACGTATGATTTTTTTCCACTCCTGTTCTTCTCTTGAAACAGACTTCTCCTAACCTCTCTAAGTGTGATACCTTCTTCAGTCACACAATTAAAATATATCAAAACTTGAAAACAGCTTCTGCAATTCTCAGCAGGCATAAGGCATCCTAAAAGATATCCTTGTTCATGTGTACAATAAGGATTTATGTTCAGTTGTTCACATGGTTTTTTTTTAATGTTTATTTGTTCAATACTGTCTTTTTTTTCTTCCAGTTGTACAAATAAGGATTTTTGTTTATGTGTACAATAGCAATTTTTCTTCAGTTGTACAATAGGATTTTTCGTTTATCTGTACAAGAGGATTTTACTTTAGTAGTACATTGGAGATTTTTTGTTTATTTGTATCATAGGGATTTTACCTTATCTGTACAAGAGGGATTATGGTTTAGTTGTTCAATAGGATTTTCTTTTCTTTTCGTTATAAAATATTGATTCTTTTTTTGCTTGATTTTACAATGGGCATTTTTGAGCTCTTTAATTACAAGCATCTAGATATGAGATTCACTAATGTGTGTTTTCTTTTAAATTCAAGCATAGTTTAGACAAATTTTATGGTTGTATTTTTAAAAAAAACTAAAATTTCCACACCCATGTAAATAACAGTGTTGAATTGGGCTAAGAGACAAGTGTTAAGTCTCACAAATGACCTTTAACCGTCTGAAACCACACTGTGGAGACATTTCAACGAAATGATGAGGTGGCACTATTATGGAATAACTCGATGACAAGAAAACAATGCCGCTATTTCATGTGTTCACCCGTCTGCTGGTTAAGTCTCATCTTCGTCTCTGGTTTGTCGACAATCGTTTTTGTTTTCAAAATGGTTATCCGACGGTTACCGCTTTCCATTACTCTTGGGTGATTGCATACCTTAGTCCTAATGCATTTGCAAGTTTGAGAGCAGGGGCGGATCAAAGGATTGGGTCTCCCGGGGGCCCCCGGGATTTGTTAAACAATGATGGGTAATGTTTCAGTTGTCCCGGGTATGAATTGGGCCAAAGTCAATTAAAATCAACTTAAATTCTCATTTCCTGTCTATAATAACAGTTCCCGCATGGATTTTTCTTGTCCGTTCATTGCGCACCGTGCTGCGCACTCATTCACTGATTCTCCCGCCATGCGCTTGATAGCGTACTTCGCAAAAGTTCACAAAGAACGCATGTCTACGTCAGAAGGTTTAAAAATGAGAGGTCTATGTTACTGGCACCTCCTCGGAATGCTTTCCAATGATGATTCACCCCCAGAACTGTGGCAATAATTGAAAACATAGTTTTTACTGCAATACCAGATAAGGACACAAAAACTAATCGATAAATTAAAATACAGTCTCTAAAATAATTTATATTTTAAAAACTCCAACAAAAAAAAATTAATAATAAAAACAAAAAAATCTATAAGTCTTATATAAAATGTATATCGAGAAATGTTTGTGTGGGGGAAAATTTGACAAAACATGCATACGAGTAACGCATTTGATAAGAATTCCAGTTAGTGCTCCCCAACCCGCCAAGGCTCACAACCGCACTTCTGTTTTTCCACGCCCCTGAACTGTATATTTATATTCTAATGACCTATCCGCTTAACACCGCAGATTATTTCACCAATTACTTCAGAAAACCAAAAGAAAATATCACTCACCAAACACGTTTGCAATATATTTTTAATGAATAATTTGTTTGATGATCTCATTTGAGTGCAGTTATCGGAAATTTCATTTTATCTTCCCCTTGATTAACAGAAAAAAAAAAATCTTTTTTTTTTTGTGGGGAGGGGGGGGGGTTGGGGAGGGGGGGCTAAAAATTTCATAGAATGTTTTGTCAAGGGCAACGTGTCTATGTGCCAAATTTCAAATCCATAGGTTGAATGAGCCGTTCGAAGATTTTGCTAGCCACGAACAAAAGCGAAATTAATAATCATCATCAGCATTACGTCCTTTAGTCCTCGGACCGTTGGGGCGCCATAGATGACTTTCAAACTATCCTCTTTTATTCGTCTCTGTTTTCTGCACAGCATCGCCTAGTTTAAGTCCCGTCCACGCTTTGATGTCATCTTCCCATCTTTTTCTCTGTCTTCCTCTTCTTCTCCCTCCTCTTGTGGTGCCCTGCACGATTTCTTCGGCGCGCCCTTGTTTCCTGGGCACGCGGCCTTGTCATTCAAGTTTCTGCTTTTTTTTACAGTGACCAGGAGGTCATCGTAACTGCCCAATTGCCTGACGAATCCCTTCTTTCACTTGTTTATTGGAGATATGGTCCCTAAAGCAGATGCCAAGAATGCTGATGAAACATCTCATCTCCAGCGCCTTCATTACAAATATATTGTGAAACAGATTATAAAATAAACAGATACAAATGATTTAAAAATAAAAGAGACCGCATACGTCAGAGATTATGAGATGTGATCGAAGGCACTTGCGGATATTTCCACGTATTATTCTATTGTTGTCATTTGCCAGGCAGGCAATTTATTTGTCCCCAATGCAAACTCCATTTATTGCATTCCATACAGAAAATATTATTCGAATTTATTTCCAGTTTAAGTCGATTTAATTCGATTTTTTTAAAGATACATTGAGTTTGAGCATCTTTGATTGAATCTTATTTTTATTTTATTTTATTTTTTGAGGAGGAGGGGGGGGGGACGTAGAGATTGTAAATATTTATAACAAGTAAATTATATACTAATTATGAAACTGAATATAAACTATACATTTTCAGTATGATATAACAGCATACGGCACAATTCTGAAAAAATTTCCTTTATTTTTAATCTTTAAGAAACAAAAAGAAAAATAATAATGGAAATATTAGCATTCTTAGGATGATTCAGTTTTATTCACCTTTGCCTACGACAACATTGATGAGCATAACAATGATAAATTAAAATAAATAGCACACATGAATGAATTGAATATTAGTCATATAACATACGATGACAGCAAGACGTCGAGCAATAATGAATATCGGCTTTCCGGGTAAGAGACAGACAGCCTGACTTCTGGTAGAGGAGAAAAAACATCAGTCACTTTCGGCCACATGGCCGAAAGTCTCAATCACTTTCGACTGAAACCGAAATTAAACCAAAAGTTTACATTTATGTTTCGGCCGAAACCGAAATTGAACCGAAAGTTTACATTTCTGTTTCGGCCGAAAAAAATTGAACCGAAAGTTTACATTTCTGTTTCGGCCGAAACCGAAATTAAACCAAAAGTTAACATTTCTGTTTCAACCAAAACCTAAACTGGGCCGAAAGTGATCGAATGGCAACTTTCGGCGCCGAAAACGAAGACGAACCCAAAATTCGGTCGGTCTCTACCCCTTAACCATAAATTTACTTTCGTTGCTACTTCAATTATTTTTTTTTTCAACGATGATGGGTGACCCCCTTGTAAGGTAAGTTCGATAACAAAAGGGGTCGCAACCCAAAAGATGAGAACCCCCTTGTCTAGACTAACTTTAATGTCTTATGAAAAAAAAAAATTTTTTCAATTAAAGAATTTAAAATTTAAAACTAGAAGGTCTTCAAGAATTCGTGTTGCCTTTACTTCTGCATTGAATGCCAAACTTGTGTTGCTGAAACATTTCAAGGTTTCATGCGAGACTCCATCAATTTCCATCAACGTCGTCTTATTTTTTTTTTTTTATTAATTCATCTTTTAAAATTTAGTTTGGTCCTCAAGTCATGGGTTTTTTTCTACTGGATCATAAAGGGTTTGGGCTGCGATAAAAGCCTTTAAAGTAGATTAGTTAATTAGACACGAACAATGTGTGGCAATAGAGCAATATATTTTTAGCTTTAATAATAATTTTACATTATACACAAGTCAACGTTTCGGCACATGCCTTCATCAGTACAACAACAAAACATTTTAATAAGTATACATTAAATGTACATAATATATATATATAGGCCTATCTACATTGCTTTTTTGTGCCGGTACGCACGGTACGGCGTACCTGCACCTTTTTCAATGTGGGGAAAAAAATTATTACTTTTCTTGTATTTTAACGTTTATTATTAATTTATTATATTATTAATTTGTTAAAATTGAATTATTTTAAAATTGCGCGCAATAATAATTAAAATATAAAATGCGAAACTGATTTCCGCACACACTCGTAATGTTACGTCATTGGTTATTAACCTATTTCCATCACTGAGTACCGGCACCTATTTTTTTTTTACAAAAAAAGCACTGTATAGATATAGATATATATAGATATATATATATATATATATATATATATATATATATATATAT
>CAXITT010000210.1:321421-332438 GCA_964033795.1 Lymnaea stagnalis | reverse complement strand
TAAATATAGATTGGAAGTATAGATAGAATATTAAATTTAGACAAGAAATATGGTTAAAATATTAAGTTTAGATTAGAAGTGTAAATTATGTTTAAAATTGTATTCCTCCAGATGAGTCTCCTCTCAAATTTGGTTGGTTGAATGTATTAATGAAAGCCATGGAGATGACCAAACTGAACTTTAAAAATTTCACATGAAGATGTCAGAACTAGACATTGAAAACTTCACATGCAGATGACCAAGCTGGCAATTGAAAACTTCATATGAAGATGTCAAAACTGGACTTAAAACTTTACCATGACAAGGATGACTTATTGAAGTAGGTTTTTTAAAAATGTTGCCTTCAATCGAACAAAAAAAACAAAACAACAAAAGTACGACTATAATAAAAAGTTTAAAAGTATTTTAAAGATTACTTCATATGAACACTATGATTATTGGTATTATTACATACGTGAAGACATTACCTACAGAAATACAGAGGATACCATCCTACAATTACAGTAAAACTTCAGTTTTACGACCTTTAAATTGTCATTAAAACGGGGGCGTTAATTGGAGGGGTCTTAAAAATGAGGTAGGACATTTTTGAAAACCGACATTTCGAAAATTAAGAAAACAAGTAAAAAAAATACACATACCATTAAGTATAGGCACAATCTTAGGTTCAGAAATATAGATTAAACTCTGTCTCACAACAATATAAACTCATATTGTCTCTAAACTCTGTCTCACAACCAATATAAACTCATATTGTCTCACAACCAATGTAAACTCATATTGTCTCACAACCAATACAGTCATTACCTTCCTGTTCCTCATTAATTCCAAAATAAAAATCAATGCTGGTTTGGTAGTTGTTTAAAAACATGTGTAAGTGCTGAGTATATGCTTAGAGTTATAACTATTTATGTATAAGATAGGCACATTAATATTGTTGTAATTATTTTTATTCAATCATTGAATAGTTTGTTTTTTTTATTGAAAGAAAGCTGTTATTTATTTATTTATTTAGGAATTTTTATATAGCGCTTACCATAAAGCTCTAAGCGCTTTACAATTATTAAAACATGTAAACTAAGTTTGCATGATCCCCCCACCCGTGCATGTTCTTTTAGTATGTCTGTTTGAACACCAGACATGGTGTCGGCAAGGTCTGAAAGGTTCTGCTCAGGCCATAACTGGCCATCTCCTTGGAGTATTTCAAAAGAAAAATTTACGGTGCAAGAGTTATTTCCCCTTCACTACTTCCTAACTGCTTTAGTGTATCGTCTGTTCTCCTTGGAGTATTTCAAAAGAAAAATTTACGGTGCAAGAGTTATTTCCCCTTCACTACTTCCTAACTGCTTTAGTGTATCGTCTGCTGTTAAAAGTCGTAAACAAAACTATTTTCTTCAAGCGTACAAATATAGCATTGCTTTGGAATCTGACTTTTTCAGGTGCTAGGTCGTGAAATTGAATTATTTGAAGGTCACAAGTCGCGTTTTAGAAGGAGTCGTTTAAGAGAGGTTGTTTATATATTACAAAGCATCAGTGAATTTTTTTTCGGTCGTATGTTGGAAGAAGTCGTTTTAGAGAGGGTTGCAAAAAGGAGGTTTTACTGTATTTAAAAGACTTTACCATCACCTAAACAGCCCTAAAAAATATGCTAGGGTGCTTTTCTTTGACTTCTCATCAGTATTTAACACTATCCAACCACATCTTATGATTTAAAAGCTTTATTCTTTAGGTTTAAATTCAAATTTTCAAGCAAGGATACTGAACTTTTTAACAAATTGCCCACAATATTTCAAGCTGAATGACCAAATATCATCAACTAGAGAAATATGTACCAGGGTGCCACAAGGTTGCATTCTCTCCCCTGTCCTGTATACAATATATACCAATAATACCCAGAGACCAAGCAACAACATTCCAATAATTAAATTTGTTGATGATACTATCATTGCTTAATATCTGAAGGGGAAAGCATACACCACAACTTACTAGCTTTATCAGTTGGTGCAATGAAAATTTTCTTTAGTTAAGTGTCTCAAAACTAAAAGAAATGGTTGTCGATTTCCAAAGGGGGAATCACACAAATTACAGATCTCACAATAAATAATCACAGTATTGAGGAAGTAAAGACATTAAAGTATCTAGGTATCACCATTAATAATAAGCTGACAGGTCATGTGACTTGGACCCAAACAAAAACAGCATAAAACCTATTAAACACATGGGAGAGAAAATTTCTCTGGGGAAATATATGACAAAAGATGAATATGGGGAGAATAGGTACCAACCAGAAATTGTACAGTCTATATTAGGATCCCACGCTAGTAGCAGAATTAAAAAAGGGCAGGCTACGCTGGGCAGGATACTTAAAGAGAATGTCAAAAGACAGAAGAGTGAGGCGGGTACATCACCAAACCCCAGAGGAAAATGGCTCAAAGGCAGACCTAGGCTTAGATCGGTGGATGATGTGAATAAAGATCTACAGCAGCTGGGAATCCAAGCATGGAAAAGAAAAGCATTAGTTAGGTCTGAGTGGAAAGAGTAGTGAGGCAGGCCAAAACCCTACATGGGCCATAGCGACACAATGATGGATGGATGACATGGCATGAACACAGCCAAATTTTTTATTAAAAAATCAACCAAAGACTTTTCTTTCTTTAAAAAAATGTACTATTTCGGTGTAAACAAACATGTTATTAACTTATTATACAATGCAACAATTGGAAGCCTTCTAAACTTCCGTCCCATTACACTGAAGGTCTATCAGCTCCATCTACAAATTTGCAAGTGCAGTTTCCATATCTATGACAAATGGTTTAGAAACAGCTTGAAATGACTTTTCTGTGCTTCAAAGTCACTAAAGGGCCGTGCGAACTCCGCGCAAAGTAATTTTTTCAGCAAAGTGTATATTGGGAAACACTATATCTTGACTTGATTCAACATTGCATGGCAACAAGAAAAGTGAGACAAGTTGCATGTGTGTCTCCCATAATCACAATTTAACTTGAAATGCCTTCACTGCATCATACATATCAGTGATCGAGTGGTCCCGTCCCTGGAGCTGCAGGTTGAAGTCACTGAGATGATTGGTTATGTCAGACAGAAACGCCAACTCACATTTCCACTTTTTATTTTTAACCCGAAAAACTGTGGAGTCTTTCCCAATGCTGCCCATGAATTGAAAGATTTCAGAAGGTTTCCATCGCTTCAATAAAAGTTGGTGAATCTGAGATCCCGTTGTCCTCCACTGTCGGAGACCTTGGCTTTTTTATTGACAGTAAACTTAGAATGATTCCCCATATCAGCTCTGTTGTCCGGGCATGCTTCTGTCATCTGCGAAACCTGGGTCAGCTCCGTCCTCAACTCAATAAGAGAACATCCAATGCCGTGGCAGTAACTCTCATCCAGTCAATATTAGATTACTGTAACAGTTGTTTGTGGGGTTTACCTCAAAACCAAATTCAGAGACTCCAAAAGTTACAGAATACTGCAGCACATATTGTATCTCGAATAAAGAAATCTGACCACATCACCCCGGTTCTTAGAGATCTCCATTGGCTTCCTGTAAGTGAACGCATTGACTACAAAATTCTGTCCACAGCATACAGCTGTATAGATGGCTCTGTCCACAGCGTACAGCTGTATAGATGGCTCAGCACCGGCATACCTTAAAGAATTGATTTCTAAACACGTATCCTTAAAGAACCTACGGTCTTCAATACAGTCCTTACTGAGAGTTCCCAGTGTGGATGGACACAGAAAAAAGTCTTACGGAGTGCGCTCTTATGAAGCGATAGCACCAAAATTATGGAACAGTTTGCTCCAATCCTTGAGGGACATTGACAATGATAAAAAAATCCTTTAAGAAACATTTAAAGACTTTTTTGTTTAAATAGATTTAAGAACATCAGAGCGCTGTGAGCATGCTATAGTAGCATGGATACAAGTGCTATATAAATATTCAATTCAAATTCAATCAGCTGGAAAAATCTACTGAGAACTTTCATCAGACTTAGCCACCGCACCTCTGTATGATAAGGCATGTCGTCAAACTCGTGAGTCTATTTCCAGCAAAAAATATTGAAATTACCTGTGATTTAAACTTTTGGCTCTGATAAAGTTGACGGTTTGTGTAACAGTGCTCATTACACCTTCCATGTTGAGGACTTTACCACACAGCGAGCCTTGGTGTATGATGCAGTGATATGCTATCAATCTACCAGTAAATTTATCCTGCATTTTTAACACACATCTTTCCAGCTAACTAGTCCACTTTTTTTGCTGCACATCGCCAGTGCTCCCTCCATCTGTTGCAAGTCCAACAAGTTTGTCCCAAGGCAAGTTCATGTCGGTTAAACTTTGACATTTGTTGTCAAACATTTCTTTTCCTGTCATTTCTCATGCATTCCATGTCCAATATTTCTTCTGTAACATTGAAACTGGAGTCCACTCCATGGATGAAGATAGCGAGCTGTGCAGTGTCAGTCATGTCATTACTTCCATTGACAGTAAGTGAGAGTGCAACAAAGTCTTTGTCTTTTTCTATCAGCTGTGTTTTCACATCAGTGGCCATCTCACAAGCCCGATCAGCTGTGGCCATCACATCAGTGGCCATCTCACAAGCCTGATCAGCAACCGTATTTCTGTGCTAAGGCTTACATTTGAAAAATATGCTTTTTGTCTGAACACAAGACGTCACACACTTTCATCATGCAGCACTTCATAAGCTCTGTAAATGGTTTGCCTGATTTTGCAAGCTCCTTCGCCACAATAAAACTTGCTTTCACAGCAGCTTCAGTATGTGATTTTGCTTTGGTGAAAAACATTCCTCTTCAATTCTTCTGCATTCAGGCTTTTTAACTCTTTCGATGCGGAACAACGCACACCGCGTTCATCCGCCGTTCTCAAAAGCACGGACCAACGCGCTGTGCATTGTTTCAATTTCATGTTTGTTTCTTTGCTATTTCTCGGTTAAACTTTTTAAGAGCTATTTTTAAATTAGACTTTTACAAAGAAGAGTGGTATTTCATTTGTAATAAGCGAAACCAAGGTTTATTTGTTGTCATTTGGAGCACTTTTTTTTCTACTGTTGCTATGGTTACTCTAGGCCCTAGTAGGTGAGTAAGTTTCCTAGACGACTAACTGCTCAAAAAGCTTTGGAATGGTTTTATACTATTTCTTTTGATAGCGAAGATGATTTATATTTAGATCCATCACAAGATTCCGATAGTAGTAGTTTTAGAGGATTTTAGTTATAGAAATGAAGATGACGTATGCATACATTAAAGGGTTTGGGGAAAAATTATTTTCTGTATCCAAAATGAGCAACTGACTGTTGCTAGGCTACTGTAACAACGAACATCCACTTATTACACAACTTTTATTGTCGCTTATTTCAATAGAAAAAGCGAGAACTCTCTCAGGTAGCCTATCGTTGGACAAGGCAAATTATTAGGGAATAGGATTTGCACTTTATGTACCAGGGCCATGAAAAAATATTTGAGCCTAAAATTCTCTCTCTCATGCCCGATATAATTGTACGTCGATATAATTGTACGTCGGTCAAGATCTCTCAGGCCTGATATAATTGTATGCTGGGCCTGATGTGGCCCACTGTGCTTAGGTTTGACACGTATGATATAGGAGTACCTTTTTTCTTTAAATTTACTAATGCTTCTTTTGTTATAATGGTTTTTTTCAGATGCATAACTTTGATGTAGACATTGCAGTCTTTGTTACATGTAACAATAACCAACAATAACCAACACATATTTTCATCTTCAATGAGTCTTGCAGCTAAAGTGAAGTAGATGAAGTACCTGAAACAGTTGAAGTAAATGAATAAAAATACTATTGTAAAGGGACAGTGAATAATATTATTTTAATATTTTGTTTTTTCACTTCCAGGTTAATGCATTCTACACAAGTGACTTGACGGTGAAATCCAAGACATTTAAGTAAATCTATATGATAGATTCTTGGTTGACAGCTGATTGTGCACCATATCTTGGCTGGCAGCTGAATATACACCATATCTTGTCTGGAAGCTGAATATAAACCATATCTTGCCTGGCAGCTGAATATACACCATATCTTGCCTGGCAGCTGAATATACACCATATCTTGGCTAACACCTAAATGTACAGTATACCTTGGCTGACACCTGAATGTACACCACACCATCTTGGCAAACACCTGAATGTACACCAGACCATCTTGGCTGACAGCTGAATGTACACCACACATCTTGGCTGAATGCTGAATGTACACCACACCATCTTGGCTGACGCCTGAATGTACACCAGACTATCTTGGCTGACTGCTGAATGTACACCACACCATGGTGACTGACACCTGAATGTAAACCACACCATCTTGGCTGACATCTGAATGTACACCACACCATCTTGGCTTACATCTGAAGGTACACCACACCATTTTGGCTGACACCAGAATGTACACCACACCATCTTGTATTGCACCTGAATGTACACCACACCATGGTGACTTACACCATACGGAATGTACACCACACCATCTTGGCTGACATCTGAATGTACACTACACCATTTTGGCTGAAACCTGAATGTACACCACACCATCTTGACTCTCATCTGAGTGTACAACACACCATCTTGGCTGACACCTGAATGTCTCAACCCAAGTAAACAAATTTACCAAATTATTAATAAAATAAATTTCTACTAACACACAACTAAAATTTTTAGACTTTTCAATCAACCTGTTCATTGTTTCAATCACTCAAACTTTAACATTAATGGTTTTAAACCTATACTATTTTTCATTTGTAATTCAAATAAATGTCACCTTGTTGCTGTATGAATGTGCTGCTCCACAAAAACTAATAATATAGACTTTTTAATTACCCTAACCTGTCTTGGCATGAGGACTGAATGATAAAATGTATTACCTTGACCAGTTGGTTCAAATAGACTGATGAGCTGAATGAATTACCCTAATGCTCAGTTCAGACCATCAAATTTTTGTTCATACATTTGATGCAATTTTTGTATGAAGCCTTGTCATAACTTTAAAATAACTATTTGATCATATTTTGATGGCGTGCACATTTTTTAATATCTGTATGATTATGCACCCTCCATATCACATGAACAAACACTAAGAAGAATTTCATCAATCTAGGTCACTAGGTCGTGTTTACATTGACTAAGCTAAGTTATCAAAACAACAGCAGCCTCCAAATAATAATTATGTACTTATTTAGAAAAAGATGTAATAGAAACATTAGACAATAAATGGGCGAAGGGCATGATGTAATTGAAAGGTATTTATAAATTAAATAGGCTTATTATTTGTACAGCATATATACTATAACCCTGTAACTGTAACACTAATGACTACTTTGTACTTCCAATTGGATCAATGAGAAATTTTATCAGCTTGAGCTCCAGGCAAAGAAAATATTGCTCCTGAGCTCCGTAACCCTGATTACAAATAACAATTAGAAATTTAATTCTCCTACCCCCACCCCCCTTTTTTGTTTTTAGTGCTATCATAGCAAATGGATGCCCCCTTAATTAAATTAAAGAGTTCAACTTTTTATTTTATTAAACTTACTATAGGCGCAGTATAGGTTAGGCATTATATTGTTGTTCTGTGGCGACCCCTTAGGTCCATTTTTAATAGTTTCCACAGAAAGCGTAAAATCTTATTATATTATTGTTTGAGTCATGTTATAGACATTTTTTTTTTTTGTAGAATGTAGAAAAATGAAAAACTTGACTTAAGATATAATAAATATTTAAATAAGGACCATTCAAATGAGATAGAATCATATTAAAAAGCTTACATTTCTCAAAAATACTGTTATATTGTACAAGTATAGTAAAGCTCTCCTTAACATTCATAAATAAAAGTTCATTAATAAAAAAAATAATCAATATAATTTTTAAATTGATTTAATGGGAATTTTAGGTGCTATTTGACAAGATATCTCCAGTACCCTTCTTCTTGGTCTGATCAACTGCCAGTGGAAAAAAGCCATTAACTATTTCTTTCCATTTCTTCCATTCTCTAGATATCTTTTCCAGCTCTTGACAATTTTTATAACCGGGTATATTTTTGTTGACATCTCTTGACCAAGTTTAGGGAAATCATTCCTGATTTATATATTAAAATGAACAGAACACTCATTTGTAGTACACTGCATTAGATTTTAAAAATTATATTGAGTACAATTATCTATACTTTTTATATACTGGTACTCTAATTTAAACTATAAAAGATAATATTTTAGGGAGTGGTAATCTCCTTTTAAAATAATTTCAAGATAAAAAACCTGATTTAAAACATAGAAATAAAAATACAAGTCCAATCACAAATACAAGTTCAGTCACAGATTTCACAAGAACTCAGAAATAAAATTGTATAAATTTTATTAAAAGATAAGCAGTGGTAAATGAAGTTATCAATAAGCACTACCATTAGTTGCAGTATTTGTATATTTGAAAATAGGATGTCACTTTTTGACAATGAAAATCTTGTCGTTTCATTGTCTCTCAAGTTAGGGGATTGTAAATGTGTCTTTATTGTTTAATAATTTCTGAAAAAAAAGATAAAGATACATTTTATTTATTACTCATAAAAATATATAAAATACACACATAAATTTATGATCACACGCATTTTAAAGTATAAACATTTATTTTCCCAGTTATTATATGTAACGTTTATAACACAAATCACTAGAGACACATCATTAGACAGAGGACTAGCAAACTAATCACTAGCAAAACTTCACTAGGCAAAGGACTAACAAACAAATCATTAGCGACACATAACTAGACAAGTGACTAACAAACTAATCACTAATTACACAAGACTAGTCAATTGACTATTTATTAAATAACTAGTGACACATCACTGTAAAAGTTACAAACAAACAAATACTAGACAAGTGACTAAGACTGGAAAGCTTAACAATAAAATCTTATGTATTACAACTCTAATAAAGAATGTTCTAAGAACTATAACAATAGTTTTTAGTGAATGGACAAGAAGTGGCTTTGACTGAATGAATGATTTAACAAAAGTGCATCAGTCGTAAATTTGAATTTTTTGTTGATTATGATAAGAATCATGAAGATTTTCACCTATGGCAAGTAATTAGGTGTAACGAATTTAAAAAATAAAAGTAGGGTGGGGGAGGGATGTCCCATTAAGGCCTTAAAAAAGTTTGTTACATATGACTATTTAAAACAATATTCAAAGAGCAAATAAAAAATATCTTGCTAAATCATGAAATTTTTTTACACCAAAAACAGTTTGTAGCAATTAAAAGTTTATGTTCACAATGTGCTTTTGATTCACCAAGATGATCCATAAGGGAAAAAGAAATCCAAGTGTTGGGGGATAAAGAACCAAGTGGAGCATGATATAATAAGTATAACTCTAGAATTATCAATTTTATCATTATCGGAATGTTTAAATGAAACATGATAAATTTGAACTTACTATGAGGGCTCTATTGAATGATAACCTGCAAGGCAAGGTTGAGAACGCAATATGTTCCCAAATCAAAGGCTAGTAATTGTTATTAATGCTAACAATTATAAAGTAACTGACCTTACTAGTAAGGTATAAACTAACTTGAAATTTTAAAAATAATTTAACAATTATAGGGTATAAATATGTTACTGGTACAAAAATATCATATCAGTTTATAAATGTAAAAAATAAAAGCTATTTTTTAATATTTTCTTTATAAATTATTTACACAAAAATAAAACATGCTTTAAGATAAAATTTACAACAAAAATTTAACAAATTGAAGTTATAATAATAATCTACAGGATATCCCAGAAGACTTCTCTTTATACATTTAAAAGTCATATACTTCTAATAAAATGTATATTAAAAAGTATTTTAAAAAATGTACAATTATTTACAGAAAAGTAACAGGTGCACAAATAAAATTAAATTTAGCCTAAAAGAATTGAATGTTAATGTACTGAATACTAGTAAAATAATTGTCTGAAATAGAGATGTTTTTTCTCCCTCGATTTTGCAAAATACGGTCAAAGGGAAGCAACCATTAAAATAAACAGATTTTTAAAGATGTCAGCGATAACTTCCCATTAATTATAATTTTATTTATACGATTCAAGAAAGTTAACTCTTGTCACCTTGGTGAAAGATCGTATTAACTTGGTTACTGTTCCTAAATTCTGTTATGGAAAGTATGGGAACTAACTGCTGTCACCTTGATGAACAAAATAATTTTTGAGTCGCCTCTAATTGATTTTTCTTTTATACTAAAAGTTTACATTAAAATCAACATTATTTTATTAGCTTTCCTTAGGATAAAGATCTCTTTTGTTCTGGCTCTGGTAGTGTTTCTTTGCTGCATCCATGTACTGGCATCTTTGCAACGGTTGGGGGTGTGATGTTGCTATTCTAACAGCTCCGAGCTGATGCTGTGGTTTGAATTACATTTCCTAAATAATAAAGAAGGATAACTTTGTCAGTAATTTTCAAGATACAAAACAAACATTAGTTTTGTTCTGTACTATGTTAAATGTTTGAGGAGGGGGGTACTGTTTGAAGTCAATTTATGTATTATAATTATAGTTATAGTATTTATAGGGATAGGTGTAAGTTAATGAGGATTAATTAAATTAAAACCAAGCTATTTAATTTAGTTTTCTACAGAATTTTATGTAAAAACAATACTATTCCTTAATCATAATCCTTTCTACAACAATTGGGTGTTTTCAACTGGGTGTAAAACACCAGGAGACAGTCTGTGATTGCCGATATCTTAGTCTCCTTTTAATAACCCTTCTCATACTCACTGTAATCCACAAGGTAGTTGGAATGAACATCTCGGCCTTGGTGGATGCAACTGTATAAAGTTAGTAAGTATAAAGCATGAGAAAGTGACTAATTTGGGGGGGGGGGGGTTGTAATATTTTTTTTTTACAGTCCCAAGCATATTTTAGTAAAAGGAAAAAAAATTAAAACTGGTTTTTGAACATTT
>CAXITT010000210.1:298731-320214 GCA_964033795.1 Lymnaea stagnalis | reverse complement strand
GGTACATTGAGAGGTACAATAATCATGAGAAATATTCTTTTGGGTACCGGTACCGTACATTGAGAGCTCCGGTAGTGATGAGAAATATTTTTTTGGGTACGTGGAGAGGTACAGTAGTCATGGGAAAACTTATTCGTGGTAGAAACATTGAGCATTTTTGTGATGGAGAAATGATTTCATAGGACTAGCTTTATACCTTGCCATCTCAAATATATCTGACTTGATTTACATAAGATAAATAAAACTTAGGACTTATATAATTATAATTCATAAAAATATATAGAAATATAGGTTAAAATGCCTTCTTCATTAACATCAGAATGTAAATATTTAATCTAAGGAGATGAGCTAAACCAAGTATGCGAAAATCTGAAAAAAAGGATGCAACAAAAAACATAACGTGTTGACGAGAATACTCCTGTAAACAAACTACAATAAAGAAAATATAAAATAAACATTTAGCGTCAATGTGGTATCCTAGACGACAGCAAGCGGACTGTAAAATAAATCCTTTATCATTAATTTTTGAAGTTTTTTGTTTTGGAATCAATAAAACAGAGCTTCAAAATTTGGTTGGCCAAAGGATTATTGAGGCCATGGGCTTACGACAATTTAGCCTATAATCTGACACTTTCAAAAATACAGAATACACTATATAAAACTAGACAAGCAAGTTTATAATTTCTCTGTTTACAGATTGTTTCTGTCAACACATTGGATGATTTCCTTGTTTCTGTCAACACATTGGATGATTTCCCTGTTTCTATCAACACACTGGATGATTGCCTTGTTTCTATCAACACATTGGATGATTTCCTCCAAGATGTGATCTGATAGGAAACAATTTCTCTTGATTTCATGGTTCATTGACCCAGGTACTGAATATCTATTAAGTAAATGTATTTCCAGTTTTTAGTTAGTTTTATTTTACATGAGATTTAGTAAGTTTTTTTTATTGCTCCCAAATGATACTCAGTTTGAAAGAGTGAGAAATAAAGACAAAAATATGCCATAATATATTGGAAACTTAAAAAATATAGATAGTAAAATATTTTTGATATTATTCTCAATTTTAATTTTGGTCATCAGAAATGAGATGCATCCACAATTGGGTACAACTGAGATACTACATCCATAATTGGGTACACCTAAGATTCATCTATGATTGTGTAACACTGAGATACTACATCCATGATTTGGTACAGCTGAGATTCATCTGATTGTGTAACACTGAGATACTGCATCCATGATTGGGTTCCGTACAACTGAGATACATCCATGATTGTGTAACACTGAGATAATACATCCATGTTGGGTACAACAGAGATACATCCATGATTGGGTACAACTGAGATACATCCATGATTGGGTACCACAAAGATTTCTTTCCTCTGTAACACTAACAGACACTCCTGAATAGTTAAGTCTTTATCTTTTATTAAGTTAAGACTCCTTGACTTCCAAAATGTCAACATTGGACAACAGATAGTGTTTCCTTCCTGAACATTTGACCACCAGTGGTGCCAACAACATGAACATTTGACCACCAGCAGTGCCAACAACTTGAACTATTATTTTTATTGTTGATAGTTATTGTATGGATGGTTTTACTTAACTGAATAAAGTGCCAAACCCTTCAAGATGTTAAATAAATGTGTGTATGAACTTGTGAACCAATATCTACATTTTTTCATGATTTTTTAAAGATTTTATGGAAAATTATAATTGTTTTCTTAAATGTTATAATTTGAATCTCACTTTTCATGTATTTGAAATTTGATTTTGTAGCAGACCTGTTTACTCTTACTATTATGGCATACTATGTACGATTTTGAGGTGTAAACATTATATAGACTGTATGTTTATTTTTTTTACTATAAATATAAGGTATTTAACAATTTTGTGATGATAAGTGTGCGATTTTAAGAGTTTGAGGGTAAACAGGTCTGTTGTAGGCATAAGACTTTGTAGATCTATGTTGTCTAGTATTAGTAAAGGATGTATACAGTGTTGGTCATCAAATGTACCCGGTGTTAGATGGTGTAGTTTTAAAGGTACATTTACACTGCAGATTTGTTACATGGATTCTCAACTTTCTGTGACTACAAGCTGCTCTCTATATACTATATCAGATGCTGACTGGCATATTTCATTTCACTGGTCCAGTACAGTTTCTGCTGGCAAGTTACATAAACAGTCCCATCATATTTTGTTCAGTGCTCAACAAATCTTGTTTAAAAGGCAAGAATCCTAGTAACTATTCGGTAGTGTGAACGTACTTTAAGACTTTGAACATATACCATTGTAAATATGTTGTCTAGAATCAGTTAAGGATGTGTGATATTGTATATTGCTGGTCATCAAATGATGAGACTCCAATTGTGCACAAATACGGTTTAATTATTTGGCGACAAGCAATAAAATAATAACAGGGGCAATGCAGAATTATGATGTCAAAGTCCCCCATGTGATAAACATACAAATGTCTTTTGTACAAAAACTAAACACCATCCATGTGAATTCATTGTTAATTTTTTTTTTGCGAGATCTTAAGATGATGGTGGTTTTAGACAAATAGCAAATGTTAATAAATAATGGATTGATTTGTATTTTACAGGAAAAGTATGAAATCCAGGCATTCTATAGATTGACTGTTGAGATATCCAGCAGTATTGTCTATAGCTTTAGCGCCTGGACTTTCATAAACATGTAAACATTTAAATTGAAGTAGATCTTATAGAATGCCTGGATTTCACACTTTGCCTGTAACATGTGTAATTGGAGGGCTTGGCGGACTAAGGTGCCTACATTTTTTAGGTAGTTTGGATTTCACCAAGTCCTTAAATTACCAAACAAGTCACCATCAATTTTAACATGTTTCTTTTGTAAAGATAACTCACTGTATATCACCAGGAGTATTCATGTTTTCATCTCCTGGGAGATAGTCTCGCGGGGCTAATTTTTGTTTTTCTTCCTTTAAAATAAAGAGCATTCATGTTTTCATTTTCTTTTTTAAAAGTTAAATAAATTTTTAAACACTTCAAATGTTTTTGGTTTGTTTCAAATATTTATTTCTTTTATATACATAATTTCTTTTTCTCTCATACTCTTTACATACATTTATTTATATAAAAAATATCATTTTTTATATTTTCTCTCATACTCTTTGCCTTGAATTAAGTTAAGCACCAGTTATTTATTAAAGCAATGTGACATATTCCTTGTTTGGCGCCAACTGAAGAAGATTTGAGTCTTCCCTTCCCTCAGTTTTTGTCTTCAATTCTTGAACGCCATCTGAAAATAAAAGAAATATTTATCAACTAAGATTTGTTATCGGTAAAATAACCTCTCCTTATCTTTCCCAAATGGATAAACCATTAATTGCTACCATACTTAAAGCTAAAAGAACGAATTGCTTTAAATCTATGATAGGCATTTTCAATTATTTTACGTAAATCAAGTCAATTATAATATGATACAAATAAATTCAAGCATAGATTTAATTACATCTCGTTTTTGTTATGTTGTTAAATGCAGCGAAATTAAAATAAATATTTTGATTGAGCTTTAGTTACGTAATTTAGAATAATTAAATGAGAACTTCATTTAAATTGGAAAATCACGAGCTTTTCAATTTCCTTCAGTGACTTTACTGATAATATCCCTCACCAATGACAATTTATGGGTTCAACTAAACTTCACTTCCTTCGTCAACAGCTTGTAATATGCTAAACTCATTTCTAATACTACTTATATGATACATATCTACAATCACAGGATCACCAATGATCCCTTTGATCCCTTTGCATAAAAAAAAGATGGTAATTCAATCAGATAATTTTATCAGTCATGCACAGCTTTTTAACTCTCTTAAAATAACGAAAGATAGAATATAAATACATTTGGATTACTTCATTAACATGAGCAGTGGTAGTATTAGGTCAACTTTGGCTTTCTTGCTTTCTTGGGAACTTTTCTCTTCCATGAGTTTAATAGGTTTAGTGTCGGTTTTGTTAGAGCCCAAGTTTCACTTGCTTATATCTTTTCACTTTTGAAAATTTTCTGACTACTGAAGTATGCCCTATTTCCTGCCGATATTCTCTCTTTTATTTCTGTTAGTAGTTCATTTCTTTCATTTAATAAAGATCCTAGGTATTTGAATTGATTTACTTTTCCAAAAGTGTGTTTTTTTAAATTTTAATGACTTCATGACTTCCAACTCCTTATAGTAATTTTATGCTCGAAGCATTATCATCGCGCGAGTGAACTTGCATGTGAGTTAATTTTTAAACTAGAAATTCTATAGCTAATCCATTTAATAAAGTCTTCTAATTCAATAAAGGCTTATGATATATCTTTCCTACTTTTCCCTTACATTACGGACAAAGTCATCAGCATATGCAAGATACTGAAGGGGTTGATTGTAGAAAGCGGGTGTTGGGTTTTCCTCAGATGTCAATATGTATGCTTCTTATAACTCAGCGCTTCTCAACCCATTTGGGAGTTGATTGACTCTTTCCCAGGGGTTATTATCAGAAAACACACATACTCTACAGTTATGAAGTAGCAACGACAATAATTTTTTGGTAGGGGGTCACCACAGCATTAGGAAAGTTGAGAACCACTTTTATAACTCTATCTAATTTTAGATTAAATAGCATGTATGACAGTGAGTCTCCTTGCTTAGGCCTCGTCTAATCTGATATTCCTTTGAAAATTCTCCCTGAACCTCATAAACAAACGCTTTTTCCAGTTATTTTATGTATCAGTCTTATAAAGATATTTTCTTTTCTGATTCTGGTTGTGTTCGTTGCTGCATCCATGAACTGGCATCTGTGCAACGGTTGGGGGTGTGATGTTGCTATTCTAACAGCTGCTAGCTGATGCCAGGGCAGCCTTGAAGCTTTCGACAGATGTCAGTTCACAGTGGCATTGTCCAGGTGGTTCCATGCTATTATTGTGCGTGGAAAGAAAGATTGTTTATACTGTTGTGCACTGAGGCACTTTGAAGCATTTGCTAATGTTTCGGGTGTAATTGTTTATGGGATTGTCAGTGTTTAGTGAGCGTTTTGCTCTTATCAGTCGACCCGGCTTCTGTGGGGTGAGGTACGTGCCTGCTGGGATGACTGGAACCAGTCCCATGAACCAGTCCCATGACCACTTTATATAAGAATATGGGGCGGGAGGGGGATGTCAAATCTTTTTAAGAGGCCAGTGACAAAGCCAGAAGTGGTGGATTTGTAGTCTCGCGCGATAAAATGCACCCCGGTACGTTGAATTCGCTCCATCTTGTCCACGTCTGGCTTAAGGTGTGGGTCCCGATGATAGCACCATATTCTAGTAGTGGATGGACGAGTGAGAGATATGCATTTCGTTTGCAGGAACTACGGCTTTTTTTTTTTTTAATTTTGTTTATATGGGGTGACCATTTAAGGTTATTTGATGCTTGTTGGAGAATTGTCTCGTTTAGTGAGTACATATAGGTTGATGTTTTTTTTTCTTGAGATGTTCATTGTGTAGCATTTGGTTTCATGCCCCTATTGTCCGCTCAATTCATAAGGTACTTCGAATCTGTTAGGAGGTGGTTGTGGTCATCGTAGCCGTTTATCTCTCTGTAGACAAGACAGTCATCTGCAAACAGCCTCACTTGAGATGTGAGAGAGGAAGAGAAGGGGGCCCAGCACTGTGCCTTGTGGAACTCCTGTGTCTACTGTAGCTTTCCCTGATCGGACGTCGTCTACCACTACTTACATGCTCCGTGTTAGGAATGTTGAGAGCCAGGAATGAAGGTTGCCGGTAATGCCATAGTAGTGGAGCTTATGTAGAAGAAGGCTATGTGGAACAGTGTCGAAGGCCTTTGAGAAGTCGAGAATAGCCATGTCAACCTGGTGTTGATGTACTGGGATATTATGTTTGTAACATTTCTCTAATAGGCATCCGATCGGTCATTGATCTGTTTTGTCTGAATCCACATTGGAAGTCACCTAGTATTTCTTCAGTCAAAGGCTGTAGCCTTTTGGCAACTACTTTTGTCAGTATTTTGTATGTAACATTTAATAGGGAAATTCCTTTTTAGTTTGTGTAGTGGGGTTATTAGTGCTGTTTGCCATTCTGTTGGAATCTTCTCTTCTTGACAAATTTTAGTTATAAGTTCTGCTGTGATGAGATCTTCTCCAGGGGCTTTGTGGTTTTTCATAGAATTGATTACGTCTGAAGTTTCTTCTAGAGTTGACTAGTTTATTAAAGGGTCTGGTCCTCCATTTGGTGGTTGATAATCTTCATCTTGTCTATTGTCTGCACTTATGTCCTCAAAATTTCCATTCTGGCTCTCACACATTTGTGGTCTGGCTTGGTATCCATTCTTTTCATATTTATCTTTAGGTACATTGCTCTGATGTTTCCCTCCCTTGATAAGTCTTCTTTTTCCCCATGTCCTCTCTTTCTCCCTACACATATTTATGGCTTTCCTCTGGCTTTGTTCCTTTCTTCAACAATCTGTCTGCATTCATGATCAAATCAGCCTACTCTATTGTTTGATTGCTGCAATTCTCCTACTTTTTCTGATTAGGGGTCATCCATAAATGACGTCCACTCAAAAGGGGGGAGGGGGGTTCAGCAAAAAGTGGACGAAAGTGGACAAGGGGGGGAGGGGGTTTAGGATAAAGTGGATGTCCACATTGTAGTGTTTTTTTTTAGCGCAGCTGTTTTGCATAAATTTACTGCTAAAAACTTCTAGTTTAATGACAAAAGAGTTGGGGTGCAAACCCAAACAAATCTTTCACAAACTGAGTGGTTAAATTTAGAAACGATTTTTTCAATATTAATAATTTATACGCTTGAATATTATTTTAAAAATATGTTGTTAAAGTTTGATTTGTCAAATACAATAAAATCTCAAATAACAGTTTTGTTAAATTCATAGAGTTTTTCCAGAAAATCTTTAATGATTTTTATTTTGTGTTGGGGTTAAAATGACTGGAATATTTGAATTTGACTTTATTTTTTATTTAAAAAATTAGATATAGGACAACAAATTATTTTCCTAAAAAATTTAAAAATATATTTAAATTTAAAAATACAATCTTAATCTAAAAAACAAATTTCAGTTTATGCTGCATGTATTATCGAGGATGGTCAAGTGACCTATTCCGGACCAACATCCATATCAATAAGGAGTGGTAAACATGATTCCAGTACTGCTGCATCACATGTTGCAGATTTTGATGTACTTGTCTCTCTTGAAATTTTCAAGAATGTGGCATGTACAAATGGTGGACTAGTAAAGCCTATAGTAAATATTACCGTTGATGGAAGCCCAGACGAGAACCCACGTTATCCAAAAACATTGAATGCTGGGTATCAATTGTTTACCAAGCACAATCTTGATGCTTTCTTTATAGCGTGTCATGATCTGGGTCACAGTGCCTACAATGCGGTAGAACGACGAATGGCCCCTTTGTCTCATGACCTGTCAGGCCTCATTCTTCCCCATGATCATTTTGGATCCCACTTGGACGCAAATGGTAAAACTATAGACCAAAACTTTGAAAAGGCAAACTTTAAAAAGGCAGGGGAAATACTCGCTGAAGTTAGCAGTCAGGCTGTCATTGATGGCTATAATGTGCACGCACAGTATGTTGAACCAAGCAGCACAAGCACAAATCTTCCGTTTCCCTCTGTGAATTGGTGTTGGAATCATGTGCAACAGTCTCAATATTCTCTGCAGATCATCAAATGTAATGATGTAACATGCTGCGGAGCAAGACGAACCAACTCTAATGAACTATTTCCCAAACGTTTCATTCCAGCTCCGGTACCTTTTATTAGTCATGAAGCAGGCGTCATGGCTGCAGCTATTGGTAGTAGTAGTGGTACTTATGGATCACAGTTACAGTAGCATGCCTTTTGATCTCTATTGTCCATCGATGGCTGGGAGAATTTCCAAGAGAATATGTTTCTGTGGTAAATATTTCCCATCACAGGCGGCAATGAAAAAAAAAGGTCGTCCATTGCAATATTCCTGCTAGTGAGCATAATATGGCAGACGAATCATATGAAGAGACTGCCACTCAAATTGAATTAGCAATTGAAGACTCGAGAACAAATGTTGTCCTTATACGAAACATGTTTGAATGGCTGCAGTCCGAATTTTCCGTTGATTGAAGAATGGTGGATTATTTGTTTATTACATCTTTTAATACAGTGATTCATTAAATCTTTTTGAACAGTTATTATTTCATTTAGAATTTTGCCTGCAAATAATTGGAATTTCTAAAAAANTTTTGGGCGTCCACAACGGGGGGGGGTGGGGGGGGGTGGGGGGTCAAGTCAAAAGTGGACAAAAGGGGAGGGGCGGGGGGTAAAAATAGCAAAAAATTGGTGGACGTCTTTCATGGATGGCCCCTTTTCTGATGTTTTCACAGCATTTTATTAACCCGATCCCACTGTTCATTTATGTTGTTTTCCCTGTTTCCTCCTGTGATGCTTCTACTTGTTACATCATTTTTGGAAAGTTTTTGGTATTTATTTTCTCTTTGATTTTGGCCATTGTGAATAATGCTTATTCTCTGCCTATATTTAACCCTTACAAGTAGATGGTCAGAGTCTGCATCTGCTTCTTACATCTAGTATGTCTGATCCTTATATTTTTTGAGTGGCAACTTGGTGCTGCTAACTGACATCTCTTTTATTGAAGCAAAGTCTATGAGTCGGATCCCATTGTCATTGGATTCTTTATGCAGACTTTACCTTGCCAATAGTTGGCATTGAAGTCGTCACTCACTATTTTAATATCATGTCGTGGTGCCTCTTTGTAGATCTTTTCCAGTGTCTCATAAAAGGATTCTTTTCCCCAACCTTCCATATCTTTGATGGGAGCATGAACGTTAATAAATGTTAGATTAAGCATTTTTCCTCGCAAAGAGCACAATCTTTCATTCTCAAATCTCCTGCAGTTGCGAATCCAAGCATGGAAATATAAAAGCATCAGTTCTGAATGGAATGAAGTTTAGGGATTGCCAGAGTTACAGGGATGGATGGGACAAGACCATAAAAATAATTACTGTTACATCGTTAGATAATAATACTAGCAGGCTACGGTGACCATGGTGACTGTCATGAAATTTTTCAGATATAATTAAAAGGTTATCCTCTAAATCAGCGGAAAACAACATAAATGAACAGGTGGATCGGGTTAAAAAAATGCTGTGAAAACACCAGAAAGGGGCCCATCCATGAAAGACGTCCACCAATTTTTTGCTATTTTTTTACCCCCCCCCTCCCCCTTTGTCCACCTGTGGGTCCCGACCTCCTTGCGTGACCCTTTCATGGGGGTCGCCTAAGACCATTGGAAAACACACATTTTCGATGCCAATGGTCTTAGAAACCGATTGATTTGGTCCGGCTAAAAAACCAGAAATGTTAGAAATTTTCATTATGATTGGAGACGAATTTGTTTTGAAGCCAAGTGAAATTTCCGTATCTAACGACACTGTCCGTAGAAAAAACAGATGACATGTCTGTTGATATTCTTGATCAGGTAATCCAGGAAATTAAATCTGCTCCACTTCCAATATTTAGAATCCAGCTTGATGAATCTACAGACGTTGCAAACTGTTGACAGTTACTAATTTATGTGAGGAATATTAATGATGGTGACTTTAAGAGGAGTTTCTTTTCTGCACGTGATGTATTTGACAGAGTTGGTTTATTTCTGAAAGATCATATGTCTTTTGGAAAAGGTTTGGGTTGTTTGCATAGATGGTGCTCTAGCTATGCTAGGATATCGATTCAACGTCTAATACTGAATGAGTCACAAAAAGTCATCGGGACTTACTGATTGATTAATCTGCCAATATTAGATATGAATGATCAGGTAAGAAAGAAACAATCTAAACCTTGGCACTGATGTTGGCTTTTAGTACACTGTCGCAAAATGTAGCAAAGTAGTTTACTGTTGTTAAATTAAGACTGTTACCCATGCTACACCATGTTTCAAGACAAAATTTCATTTCTTTGTAATCAGAAATTAATTTTTCACAATATATTGTTTTTTTGTGATTAATGCTTAAATTATGTTCAATTTCTAACAATGAAAATGAATTTATTTATTTATTTAGGCATTTTTATATAGCGCTTACCATAAAGCTCTAAGCGCTTTACAATTATTAAAAACATGTAAACTAAGTAAAATAAAAATGAGACACTAGGATAGTAACTACTATACTATAGAAACAATGAAAATGGCTATAAAACAAGGACACTTTGACACTTCAGTATCAACCCGAAACAGAAAATGAGGCAGGGCAAGGAGGGTGCATCACAGGTCATAGGCGGACCTAAACAGATGAGTTTTAAGGGACTTTTTGAAAATGGACGAGGTTTCTCAATGACGGATATGGAAGGGGAGCTGGTTCCAGAACGTGGGCCCATGGAAGCAGAAGGAGCGTTCACCGATGGTCTTAGTTTTGGTTCTTGGGATATCAGACATTTACATTACGAATCATAACAGTTATGAAGTAACAATGAAAATAATTTTATGGTTGGGGGTCGCCACAACATAAGGAACTTTATAAAGGGGTCGCGGCATTAGAGAGTTTGAGAACCACTGCTCTAAATAATTATATTTTTTTATAATGACTATGAAATTTGATTCATCTTTTAATTTGATAAATACAGGTAACAATGACTACTGCTCGTTTCATTATATTTAATAAAATCTTAAATAATTACTATAGCTCATTTTATATTTACTATTTTTGTTTAAGCCCAAGTTTTCACTAAAGTAGTATAGTCGACCGATTGTTATGCTGGTAAAGGTATTTTTTTCCATATATTTTGCTGTATTAATGTTGAACATTTCCTATACATTTACTATTTGCTATACCCAGGTGGCCCAACTTATCACTCTCATTCATTTCATAGTAAAATTTCACATACCTTATTGTCCAAAGTTGTCATTTAATGGATTGATTTCTATGAGATGGAAGATCATTAGAACATGTCTTGTTGAGGTGTGGTTTCTCTCGACTATTCATCTTGTGATTGCTCTTGAACATTCATTCCTGTTGAAGAATGATTACAGCTCACGATGAAGGAAGTATCAGGGGGGGGGGGGGCAGATGTCCTGGGGCGCCAAAATTTGCTTTGATATTATTTTATTGATAAAAATAACGGGTTTGAGAGTTGAAAAAAGAAAAGGGGGCGCTTTAAAATGAACCTTATCCCCGGGCGCCAAACATCCTCGCTACGCCTCTTATTAGTATCATTTCGAACTCTTTTTACCCATCAAAATTTACTTCACATTTAACACACTAGCACAGTGGTTCTCAAACTTATTCAAATAAAGTTAAACTTTAAGCTAAGGAGGGCTGTTAGTTTTGACCAATGATTATAATTATTGTTAAGATATTGTACAACCCCCACCACTTACAGCAGTTCTTCACAACCATTTTTGCCCCACTCCCCATCTGAACACCCAAAAAGGTTTCATATCACCACCTCCCATATTCCCTTATAGAAAAAGCATTAAAAAAGTATCGGGTATTTCAAATTTGAGGCATGCTAAGGTCTCAGTAAAGTGTAGTGACCTTGAAAAAGTGTCCCATCTAACATTAATTACATGCCCCCCCCCCCACAAATAAACATTTCCAAACCCTTTTCATAATAACAGTAAATAAGTTTTGTTAAGATTTTTCATTTCTACTCAACTAATACTGTGATATCTACTTCTTAGCCCTATTATTAGCTTTCTTCATGGTAGTATAAAATTCGTAAATGGTTATAAAAAATAGAATGCATTATTTATTTGTTTTAACTTAAACTAATGTGTATTTATAAAATGATTGTTATATTATTATTTTTCAGTTAGCCCAATGTCAAATGTAAACAATGCTGTATCCATGGCTATTATTTTGTAGACAATCAGCTGAGTTCCCTTTTCAATGAAAAGTTGAATTAAAAGTAATTGAGGCAGATTGTTTTCTATTTTGATGTCTTTTTATTTAGATTGTAAATTTTGTGTTTGAGCTAAATTAATTAAATTTAAATATATTTTGACAGCATCTATGATGGGCAGATGTCGATGAGTATGATTATGATGACAATGACTGTGGGACTCAAAGTGGATTTGTGCATTTAGACCAGACATAAAAAGCATACTGATTACTGATGAATGTTTAAACAAGAGAGATATAAGGAGATTTCAAAAGCAAATAGACTTTTTCAAACTCTAATTTACTGCAAATTTGGTTGCATATATTTGTTAGTACGCAATGTGCAGGACAATGAACCAAAGAAACTTTCTGTTTTATAAAATTGGTATAACTTCATTGAAGAGTTTTATCAACTAAGAGGATTTATTAAGAATACAGTACTTATTTAAGTACTTATTTTACAAGACTGTGGTCCAGGGAATCCTTATTTGATGAAATATGACTAAGGACAGATTCATGGCCATACTGAGTTTCCAAAAAGTTTCTGATACTGAAAATAAAGGAGACAAGCTGTGCAAAATTGGGAGACTCTTAAGTTCCTTAATGCAAAATAAAAAGAACTGTATCAGCATCATGAAAATGTAGCAATTAATGAACACTTTTGGAAACATAGGACATTATGACATTTAGGCTGCGTTCTCTCCCCTGTACTGTATACAATATATACCAATGTTATTCAAAGCTCAAGTGACACCGTTCCAATCTTAAAATTTGCTGATGATGCCACCATCATTGGCTTACTATCTGAAGGAGAAGGCTTATACCGCAACTTAGTAACAAGCTTTATCAATTGGTGCGATGAAAATTTTCTCCCGCTGAATGTCTCAAAAACAAAGGAAAGGTTGTTGATTTCAAGAGGGAGGAACACCAGATTACAGATCTCGACATAAAAAATCAAAGTGGAGAGAAAGTAGATGCATATAAGTACTTTGGTGTCACCATTAATAATAAGCTAACATGGCAGGAGCACGGCCAAATGCTGTATATTCAGAAAGACTCACCTTCCTCAAATTGGAAGCCTGCTCAATTTCAGTATTACCTGCTGATGTGGGAATTCAACGTCTGATATTAAACACCATATAAACCAACTTATCAAGAAAGCTAGGAACATAACACAAACTAAACATCTTTCACTGGAAGAACTATTTGAAGAAAGATGTTATTGTAAAATCAAACATTTTGGATGATACAACCCACCCTCTTCATCACAGATACTTAGGATTGGCCCGTTCGGTACGAATTCTTTCCATCACGGCAAGGACTGAAAAATACAAAAATTCTTTTGTTCCCTAATCTGTGCGAATTTACCAGCGTGCTCCCCCCTAAGTCACAAATCTTAATAAGAACTAATAAATCCCTGATATGGCTAAGAGAACTCACTGAATGGCTGCTAGTGAAAAATTTATTACAAATGTCTTGTGTTCAAATTGTTTTTTATATGTGCTGAAATTGTACAATGCAATCATAAAACATTTCCATTTGTTTGGATCAATAACAGAATCTTATCTTATCTTTGACGATGTACCGGTTACTTTAAAGTCTGACATTTTTACATGTGCGCTGCAACATGACAATAACAAACAAAATTTAAATTACATTTCCAAAACAAGGGTAAAAGGGTCAGAGTATATATATCAGATCCTTTGTTTGTGAAACATTTTTATGTTTTAATAAAGAAAGAAATTGTTTTCAAGAATGTATATGCATCATCTGGATGACCGATTAGATAATCTGATCGATATCTCTGATATAAAATAAAAAATAAAAATGTACCTTTTTTCTTAGCTTTTATTTTTATTTAATTCTTACTAATAATTTTTTAAGTGATAATTACATGCATATGTTTGAAAATTATTTTATTTTAAATTATAATTGTGACTTTTTGTGACATTATTTCCTTGATTGATACGTTGTCCACAAAGTGAGTCTATTCTTTTGAAAAATGAATATTTGTTGTAGTATTAGTAGTATTGAGTATATGGTAATAAAATATAAAATATAAATTTAACTAATATTTTAAATATAATTGGAAACAATTTTTTTTTCCTTCTTTGTAAAGCTGTGATGCTATGTTTTTTGTCGACTCAAAAATGTTTTGTTTTGCCTAAAAATAATAATAAATAAATTTTGGAAAGTATATTTTGAACAAACACCTAATATCAATTAAAGAGCATCACCTAATATCAATATAAGAGCATGCAATTACCTTTAGCTACAAAATTACACCTATGAGACACTTTGATAGTTAGTTGTAATATCAACAAATTGAAAAATCTGCTGTTTTTTGAGAGTTAATAACTGCAGTAACTACAGTAAATTAAGATTTAGAAGATGCTCAAAATGAATGATTATTCCTGAGGAGCCGTGTTGAATGACATACTTTATAATTTTTTGCTTTTTATTCACTTGCATTGGAACAAATGATTTACACTAATTTTACAAGTTAGAAGAGAAAGGTGATTTTATGATGAATTATAATATTGTAGGCTTACATAATTAATCTATTCTACAACATCTCTTTGGTTAATGGAATTGTTTTCCAATGTGGGGCGTACAACCCACCTTATGTACACACCCCACATTATGCATACACATCACAAGGTGACACCCAACTTGGTGCAGTTTGAAGATTAGAGAGAGCGAGACAAGCAAAAAAATATTAAAAATGGTAGCAATCAGGTTAGGTAAAAGGAACTGAGCAAACCTGAAAAAAGATGCATTGTTACGCTGCATCCCCTTTTCAGAAAATTTAAAAAATATAGTCGTGTTGTTTACTAAGGCTGGCTAAACCCCCCCCCCTCCCCTAGGCCCAGATTAAACAAGATTTTTGGAAATACATGGGAGTGCTGTGAAAAAGTTTTAAAAGAAATTTAAGCTATACCGTGTTATATGTTTTACAAAGGCAAATGTATATGATGGACAGTGACGACCAGCACAAACGGTAAACAACTTCTTCAAATCACTACAGTCTAAGCTTTAACATGTTTTTAGGTTTTCATTCTATAATATCACCTATACTATAATAAGGGAAGATAAAAATGTTTTAATTATCACATTTTTTTTAATAAAATAAAATAGCTTTCAATTAAGACATGGATTTGTTTATTCATGCATACAGCACAACTAGCAGCATTTATTAGGAATCCTATCAGTGATCAGCATTATAGATAAGGAACTGATCACAGAAAAGGTACTAGATGGGCACAACAATTTGAAGGGATGCTATATGGCTTTTATGGTGGAGCCAATGAGGATTACAAACTACCACAAGAACTGTACCCTTTGGGCAGCCAACCAACTATGAAACAAAAAGCGTGATCTTTACCATGAAAAATAGTAAAGCCCCAGGAACCGACCTTATCACTGTGGAACTTATAAAACTAAGTGAAAATGAACTGCATAGACAAATATAGAGCTTCATATCAAGAATTTGGCAGGAAGAAGAGAAATGCCAAATAAAAAGGGGTACTGCGCTCAATTCACGTGAGAGGATCTAAACTGGAATGCTCAAATTACAAAATCTTCCTATAATGTAACCTACAAAATCATCAACAAATTAATAGCAAAAAAACTGAAAAGGTTTACTGAACATATTCTAGGTGACTATCAATTTGAATTCAGACAGAATAGACCCACCACAGATCATATTTTGACCACCAGATGTCTCCAGAAGAAATGCTAAGAATACAACATCCCCATACACCAACCATATGTGGACTACACAACAGCTTAGACAGGAAATATCTGCAAAGTGCACTATAGAAACTTGGAGTTTCTACGTATCAGAATCTCAACCATCAGGACACCAACCAACTTTAAAAAGCCCAACCAGTGCAGTACCTGGCATATGCAGACAACATAGCTTTACCGGGGAGAAGCAGCATTGATATAATTTAAGCATTCCATGAATTAGAAGAGTTACCTCTAAAGGTAAATGAAGTGAATACAAAGTGTATGTTAATGTCACATATCGACACACAGGTGACAAAATCAAAGTAAACAAGCACACCAGAGAGAGAGGGAGTGAGCGAGAGAGACAGATGAAATAATGACAGAGATGAAAGAAAGGATAAAAAGCAGGCCATACTTCTTATTTCGGCCTACACGAGCTACAACTAGGAAGCAGAAATCTCTCAAAGGAAAACTACAAAGCCCTATACACAACTTCTTTTATCATAAGACCAATGGTAATGCAAAACAGCCAGACAAAAGAAGAGAACCTGTTCAATATCTAGAAAATCCTCAGAAAAATATACAGTCCAGTGTTAGATAATGATGGATGGGTATATATATCCCCTGGGGCTCTGGTTGACAAGTTTGTAGTGGCTTGCTGACCAAAGAGGTGCTGCCCCCTAGCGCTAGACTGGGACCAAAACCATCATTATTGTGTGAGCCTGTGCTGGCAGACAAAGAGCATGCATAGTATCTGCCGAAAATGGAAGCACTTAAAGGGCTACCAGCTGTGGAAAATCTGCAGCTGGAAATAAAACGGCAGAAACAGGGTAGGGAGCATGATTACATGTTGCCCTTTAAGGATACGAGGCATGAGGTGGGTAGTGGCAACTCATGCCAATGGTTCTATTTACATAGCAGTTAAAGTAGTTGTACCTAGGCAACCGTTTCGTCCCAGCTGCTTCGTAAATTAGTTTCAAGGTAGAAACCCACTGTAGAAATCTGTATCCAACGGCGTCAGGCGTTCCCAGGGATGGGCAGGGTAAGATTTTAGGATGTAAATACACCATCCTGACTCCTGATGCTGTGAGAGAAGCGTCACCAGCCTACCGGATGTCCTTGTGCTGGGATGACCTCCACTGGTATGTTGTGAGCGAGAGTTGTTGTGAATGTTGGGTAGGGGGAGTCGTTAATCGTGGGAGTGTTTTGTGAGTTGTTGGTCGAGAGGTCAGAGCGTGAAGTTAGTCCGTGGTGTGGCACGTTTGCGTAGGCTGAGTTGTTTGTGTAGTATTATAAAAGGGATGTGTGTTAGCTAGAGGTCAGTCAGAGAAAGTCAGAGTCAGAGAAAGTCAGAGTCAGAGAAAGTCAGAGTCAGGGAGAGTCAGAGTCAGTGAGAGACAGTCAGAGAGCAAGAGAATTGTTAGTAGTCAGAAGATTGTCAGTTAGGAGTTAGAGTGAAGTGTATCCTGTTGTATAAAGAACCTAATAAATATTCTATATTTATATTGTTACAATGGACCTTTGCGTTCTTATATGAGAGAGTCATACACCTTAGACAACGGAGAGAGAGCCGTAACATTTGAAGTATAACGAAGGTTGTAACATTTGAAGTATAAGCAAGATGGCCGTAACATATGAAGTATGTCAAGGATGTAACATGGTACTCGGAGTGAGTGCAGGCTGGGGCTGTCCTGGCAAAGGGAAATCTCCAATGTCCTGCTTCCCAGCCCGATAACTCAGGCTTGGAGAGTGAGGGTGTGTGTGCTTTGGGGAGGGCATAAAAGAGCTAATGTGCTAGCTCGACAGCCCGCTGATGCAATTTCCTAATGAACATTTTCAGTACCGGAACCATCCGTAGTTGCTGCAATTTAAATGTGCAGGCTGCTTTGGGCAAGAAACCTTGAGAGGATATTAGATTGTAGAGCAGCAAAAGTGATCTACAGACAGAAGCCTAGGGGTTAACGGCTCATCCGTCGACCAAGACTGATATGGATTGAGTTGTAAAGGACTAAAATCACCTGGAAGTGTAAAGTCATGGATCAGCTTAAAAGGGAGGATGTTGTAGAGCAGACCAGGCCCCTATGATGGGCTGTAGCACCTATGATGATGATGTCTGAATGGAAGGATGTGGTGAAACAGGCCAGGGCCCTACTAATGATCAGCATTAACAAATTGATCTGTTATAAGCAATTATTTTTAAGGTTTCGATGAAAACCTTTAAAATAATTTCCCAGCCAAAACTGAAAGAGTACACTAATAAGCAGATTACACACTTTTCAGGGTTTTCCTGGCCAAAACTAAGATTGTGGTTGGATTATGATCCATTGGGAATACATTTCCAAGATCCCACCAATGGCAAGTTACCTCAAGGTTATTACCAAGTGTGATAAATCAAGCATCAAGTTAAAATGTACAAAAATAAAACCAAAAATTTGTTATTTTTAAATTAGTGGCATAGGTAATGAAAAATAAATAGAATAAAAAGGACTGGATTTACCTGAAGTAAAATGTTGACCAGTCATTGTCCTGGCATGTCATGATTCCTCCTGCACATTCATCATAAGAGCAGCTGTGAATTCTGGCAGTGATGGGGGTCTTCAAGTGATCTCTGTGAAAACAACAACTTTAAACCTGGAAGTAAAATAATACATTACTTAGCAGAAGACAGAAACTTTAATATATTAGAGCGCAAGCTTGCATTAATATGAAGACAATATCCTATGAACAATTTTAACCTGAAATTTCTTTATTTAATCTATTAAATAGTTAAACTCTAACCACTATTGAAATTAGGGAGGTGGTGTTAAAGGAACAAAAGAAAACCTTCAAAATGGTCACGTCAAGCTCATCGCAAGATTTTAACTACAACTACATTACAGTAGTGAACCTTGAAAAATTTAAATAAGATTTTTTGTCACAGATCAATAGTAATATAATTCTAACCTGCAAGATGTAACTCTTGATTATTACTACTATGATTTTAACCAAAAAAATGTATGCTATAGCGACAGATGAATCTAAATATAAGAAGCAATCCATCTAAATAGCTCTTTTGCATTTTTTAATTATTTCTTTTACAGCAAAAATGCACTCAATATGTCAGAAGGAAATTTAGATTTTTTAGGGATTTTTATCTAATTTTAACTAAATTAGGAATGTGCAAGACTTTACCCTAACCTAATCAGTGAAACTAACCATTCCAATACAGTCTTTTGATATTTTTTACATGCACTTGCGGGATTTATCTTTATATAAAGTGCATTCAAGGGATCAAGATACTAATATTTATTATTGGAAGGGGGATTAGGATGATGCTAGGTGTTAAGAGAAAATGTAAAGATATGTGTTTATTATGGCATGTAATTGACTAGGACAGAGGCTCCCAGACTGTGTCCTGCTACAACCTGAAGTGTTAAAAAATTAATGGACTTAATAAAAGCCAATTATAATTAAGTTGGTATTTTTCACTAGTTCTCCAACCTACTTGGTACTCTGTACTTATTAAAGTAGCAGTTGGTTTTGTGCAGCGTCTATGCTGTATCAATTAAATATTGTTTTGATAAAGTCAAGTGAAGTTAATGAGGTATGTCTTCTTGTATAAGTATAAGGTTTCAAAAATGGATTAGATTGTTTAAAAAGTGCTATTTTACAGTGCACAAAGAATGTGGCTTAGAGCAAAATTGAAAAGACGTGGGTGCAGCAACGGTGCTGTGACTCCAAAACGCTTGGGAAACTCTGGACTAGGATATTTGAAATTCATGTACTAGCACCATTGCTGGTAGGAGAGCTGGTCACCCGAAAGCTTTTTCGTTAACCCTCTTGGGACGTAACCCTCTTGATCTCTCGCTGACTAGCAGTGAATCTGACACTGACGAAAACAATCAGGAAAGTAATGAAGACAATCAAAATGATGTTTATGATAATGTTGTGAATCCTTGGATTAGGATTAGTGGTTCTGAATTGGATAGAGATGATCCTTATGAATTTTTTTTTAAAATTAGAGCCTTTAAATATGCCTCAAGGGATAAGCACCCCATTTGAGTGCTTATGCTAATTTTTACCTAATATATCATTAAAATGTTTGGGAGAGAGAATAATAATAATATGTATGCAGACAACTTTCTCAGAAACACCCAGCTCAAATAAACCATATTTGGATGCACAATGGTGAAAAGGAGTAGAACTCTGTGCCAGGGGCGTCTCAAGGGCCTCCGTGGGCCTTATTTCCCAAAACACATGTATTAGGATACATTCATGCTTCATCCATCAAAAAATTCACATAATTTAATAATTTACACCGGTAAGTCATGTTTATTCTCAGTCGAAATCGACGAGTCTGTTTACATGCAAGAAAAATCATGTCTGGCGAGTTTTGCCACAACAATGGGTCTTTGGAGGCATTTGTCAGGAGATTAGTGTTTCATGTTTTGTGTACAAGATAGATCAGCAGCTGCACATCACACTTATGCAGTGTCATTATGCAGATAATCACAGCACACATCCTGCTGGGCACAACAGTCATATCTGATCAATGGAGAGTATATAATGCAATTGGCACAACTCCGGGATTGACTGATCAGTCATTCAATCTGTTAAGTTTTTGGATCCAAACTCAGGTGCCAATAGCCAATACCCAAAGCATTGAAGGTTTGTGAAAATCTGCAAAAAAGAGAAACAAGCGCCACAATGGCATATGCTCGATTTGTATATGTGTATTCATGTGGACATGTGGCATGAACGTGTTAAAGTAAATGGTTTTTATGTCTTCAATGCAATTCTAGACAATATTGTTCAATTTTGGCCACTACAGTAGCGGAGGACCTTTAAAGAAGTAAGTATGTTTTTATTCAAAATAACAATTTTGTTATTGGAAGTGTGAAATAATGTATAATAATTTTTTAATTAAAAGTTTTTTAGGCTACTTCAGATTGATTAGGTTTAGGGATAAATTTTAGGGTTCATGTTAGGTTTTTAGGGATACATTTAAGGTTCAAGTTAGTTTAGGGATACATTTCATTTAGGACATAAGTTCGTGGGTCACGATAACCAAGATGGCGGCCGCGGGTTGATCTCTTCGAATTGTTTTTAGCCATTTTTTTTTATTCAAAAGAACATTTGTTTTATGGATAGTGAATAATAATAATTTTTGCGGTGAATTAAAATTGAAGTACCCACTTCTGATACCGGGTCCGAATAGCCGCAGCCAAACAGATAAGACAGTACCGGTAGCCGATTTGTCGCCAAAAAAAAAAAGTAGGTACTTTGGTAAGTCAAGGGAGACTACTACTTTTTGTGTATGGGATTTCGCAATCGGCGCCAAAAAATCCGAGTTTTTAATTTTCCGATGTGTGTGTCTATTTATTATTAAATTAGTACTTTCGATATGTATTTGAGTTCCGTTTTCGGCCTTATAATTAGGTAGACATCTTGGCCTACATTTTAATCAATTTCTTTTTCATTTACAATCAGTCAGCTTTGAGAAAATCCTTGGTAAATATAAGGCAACTTTCATCATTAAAATTAAGTCGAAGGAAAAAATTTGTCACTACCAAATTTTTTTTGCATCTGGGGAATCTATTGATCTACATGTATGCCAATTTTCACAGCGATAAGTGTCTTACGAGAGACGCTATGTTTCTGCGCGTTCGCAGCAGGTCATGCAGCTCGCTCAACCTAATTTCGTCATGGGGTGGGCCACGCCCCCTTTGTAATGGCGGAAGTTGCCGATACTTAGGAAATATTAATTTATTACCACTATCTACATCAAAATAATTGATAACTTGTGTTTCAGAATGCATTTTGAAGACATTTAAACTGG
>CAXITT010000210.1:213624-298123 GCA_964033795.1 Lymnaea stagnalis | reverse complement strand
GTCATAGCAACATATAAAAACCTAATCAATCAAAATACATAACTAGACTTAGACCATGGAAATGCCTTTAAAAAAAATCTAAGACTTAGGCTTAGACTCTAAGAAAATGTAGACTTTGACTTATACTTATAATTATAATATATAAGATACAAGCAATAATACTAATAATAGCACTAATACTAATATTATTGCTATCATCAATTTCAATATTAATTAAAATTAATTCTATTAAAATTTTACATTAAACACATGCAAAGTTCTAGTTCAAAACAACCCATCATGCAGCTAATCACGCATAATACTTTTTTTTAAAATTGCCAAACTAGCGATTGATAAACCTTATTTGGCTAAATTCCTAGCCGACTGCGTATAACCCTGAGAGTTATACACAGTCGGCTGTGAATAACCCTCAGGGTTATGCGCAGTCGACTGCGTATAACTCTCAGGGTTATACGCAGCCGACTGTGTATAACGCTTCCCTTTAATTAATTATTCATGTGCCAAAGTTGAAAGTTTAAACTAAGTCGACCCTAAACAGTATTTTAGTGATAAGGCGATGCGTTGCCTTATATAAAGTATATAGTCATTGCGCATGACGCGATCAGCGGAATGAGGTCACAAGATGTGGAGGTTTCGTCCATAGTAAAAAATACCAAACGAACTCACACTTTAAAAATTCATAGCTCAAAAAGTACTTAAGCTAAAAAGTTGATTCTGGTTTCATTTTCTTATTTGAAATTAGCTCTAACTAACTGTGCTATTAAAAAAATTATTTGAATTTTTTTAAATTTTGTATCCAAGTGCCTAAAAAAAGCATCTTCGATCTTGAATCTTGATTGATGTCATGTTAATGATTATAGAACTATATTTAATATAGAATTAAAAAATACAATAAAAGTATAAACATAAACGTATTCTTACTTGCTTTTAGCTGTACGTCAAATGCTCTTCGTATTTCTTCAACGCTATAACAAAGTCTTCAAAACATGGCAAGTTTCTGGATTGATAATAATGGCTCTATCTAAGATGGGAAACAAACAGGAAGTTCAGGAAGTATCGGTCATAACTATCACGTGACCAACCGAATATCTAAAGCCCTCGAGTGACCAGCCGGATCCGAATAGCCAGTTGCTGCTATACGTACACGGGTACCTATAGCCACTCTGTTTTTAAATAGTGAAATAACCGAACTTAGCGGGTTTTGATTTTAAAAACTAGTAAAATATTGTGAAATAGCACTTCCTAGATGAGCCAAGGGGACTAACTCATTTTTTTCAAAAAATCGACTTAGCAGAGTTTGCAATTGGACTCCTCATAAATATATATATATATATATATGCGGATATTTTAAAAAAATTATGTGGTGGGAGGGTACTATTTTTATAGCCCACTAACTTTAGGGCAGTGGTCGGCAAAATCATTTGTCAAAATAGCTAAAAATCAACAGCAGGACGATTACAACAATTGTTTTGAGAGCCACATTTCTATTCAAGAACCATGTTTTTCGGAGTCAACCCCGATTTTAAAAAAAAAATTTTTGCCGACTGGCTGAGTCGCACTCAAGTCGCTAAAGAGCCGCGATTTTCCGACCACTGCATTACTAGAGACTCTAGATCAGTCTAGGCCAGGGGTCGGCAACCTGCGGCTCGCGAGCCACATGCGGCTCTTTTGGTGTCAAGATGCGGCTCTACAGTTCCATGCGCAAATATTAATAATCATATTGAAATAAAAATGTTATTGGCTCTTTAAAAACTGGGAAATTTTTGTAAATTGTAACTTTTGGCTCTTCCGTCTGAAAAGGTTGCCGACCCCTGGTCTAGGGTGTTCAAATTTTTACAAAATAATAATATTTTCAAAACAAAATATACACTTTATTTGACGTAATAAACCTTGTAAAAATTAATATCCTTAAATAACTTTTCTTCAGTTGCTTTGATGCATTAATTCAAAATTGTATTGTATTAGTCTAATTAAAATTTTAAACTCTTTAATTTGTGTATTATTATAACCTTGGGATATCTTGGGAAATATTTGAGGAATTTCGTAAAAAGTAAATGGCAGTCTTGTCAAAATATTGTTGTTATGCCATAGATGCCACTAAGAAGTACCAACAATAATCTTGAGTCTCCGATGAATACTACAGTGGTTTAGTTTTGAGAATGACTACGTTTTTTTGTTGGTTTTTTTTGTAATTTAGGAGTAACCAAGTAAGCCACAATGATTAGATCTAATACTCATTGAATAGACTGCACTGTCCGTGTCCAGACCATTGTCACAATCATTGTGATTGTGCGTGCCTCGAAATATCGACACTCTATGACTCTTAGTCGGTATGCTGTGGGCTGTCAATCAAGAAGCAACAATATCGATAACTGTTAGTTATAGAAAAAAAAGTCAATGAATTTCTCACATAGTCACAGTCACATAGTATAGGCCTGTTTAAAAAATGTCATATTTAAATTACGAAATGATTATTATACGCACTGCTGTGCGCATAACACTCATCGTTAGTCGAAACTTTTATCTGACAATAACGCTCGGCATTATCATTATGCGCAGATTCTTGGCTGGTTGCTAATTTCTGTCTGAGGGGCCAGAAATCGGCAAAATGATGTCAGTATTAATAAAAATCTCTGCGCGCGATTAACTAGTTGAAACTTTATGTGCATCGTGCAGATCGTCAGCCTTAAAACTCGATCTGTTCATTTCAAAGGGTTATTCTTACTGGAAATATTACTTTTTATCTAATCTAATACTAATCAGTTTCAAATCCAACTAAAGCAATCACAATCTATCTAAGATGATCCTGAAATTTTGAAGTTTAAATATTATCAAATTTTTTAGTATTTTTTTTTTAAAGCTTGTTGTAATTTTTTGTTAATGTCAGGGATAAAAACAGTTTTTTTTTAAAAAAAATGTGGGGGGTTTTTTTTTTTTTTTTTTTTTTTACAAGTAGTGTGAGAATTAATCAAGCAACAGGCTGAGGGTGCAGAGTATAGAAAAGGTTTGGGGAAACCCTTGTGTAATGGTTTCCGAAGTGTGCGTCACCATGCGTTGGGAGCTGTAACTGAGGTGCCTTGAAATATTATAACATTTTCAAAGTTGTTATTTCCATTTTCAATCCAAGTCCAAGTGATAAGATGGTATCGAGCCTTCAGCAAAAATGTAACTAATTGAGTCGTAGTTGTGTGCAGCAAAATTACTAGAACTAGAATGGAGCTTTTTGATCTTAAATACTTGTTTAACTTATTTTTACATAATCTCTCGTGTTGTACTTGAAAAACATGAATTCAGGAAGGACGCAGAAAAATGTATAAAAGTTTAAGTGTATGTTTCTATTTTTCTATGACATTTTCAACAAATAAAATTTAAAAAACGATAACTTTTTCCAAAGAATTTTAGAGCTTAAATATATTTCTTCAGGATTTATTAATTATATTTCATTCAGATTCCAGGATGGATATCTTCAATCCCTTGGAATTGGCATCATTGATTGAGGAATGGATGCTGCATAAAGAAATTCAAGGTAATTATTTTAATTTTATTCTTGCTCTAATTAAATTTAATTAATAGGCCTATATTTCACCGAAACAATTCACTCTCCACTGGAAAATCTAATTGCTGTTTTTATTTATTTATATTTTAGGGATTTATAAGTATGATGACCTTAAACTCTCTTTGCCGGAAATCATCTGGACAGACATTTTTTGTAAATCAGATCCTTCACTGAAAATCATGGCGCACAAGGTAAGATAGTATAAGTAAAGTGATAAATCTTATTAAGTGATTGTGCTTAAATTGAGTCGAAAAGACATACCATATACACTCGATCTAAAGCCCATTCCATGATAACCAGATCTCCCAGATTCTGTATCATGAAAAGAATAAATAATATTTAACTCGCTCATAACCTGACCACTGAAAATAGTATGCTAGTGTAAACAATACAATACTAAAAATAACACTCAGAGTCATAAACTTAATGCTAAAATCTGACAAGAAGTAAAATTTCCAGCAGAATGTGAACAAGCACTAATAACCCCAATTCACAAGAAAGGTTCCAAACTGCAATGCACAAACTACAGAGGAATTTCCCTATTAAATGTAACTAGCAACATACAAAATACTAACAAAACTAATGGACAAGAGACTCCAACCGTACCCTGAACAAATACTAGCTTACCACTAATGTGACCAAATACTCGGTGACTACCAATTTTGATTCAGACAAAACAGATGAACGACTGATCAGATTTACACCGTCAGATACACCTCTCAGAGAAATGTTATGAATAAAATATCCCAGTGCACTAATATCCCAGTGCATCAATATCCCAGTGCACCAACTCTTTGTGGACTATAAAATTACAAACCACCATTTATGAATATTAAATCAGTTCAAATATCTAGGATCCTCACATCTTGTAGCCAATTGACAGTTGTACATCCCTGCTAAATATCCATACAAGGCGGACAGAAGAAGAATAGAATATGTTATATGGTGCACGAATATGAACAAGGAAATGGGAGGACAAAAAAGCCTCATCAAAATTGGATAAAATGTTTGATGCCCAAATTTATTAATTCAAAATATAAAATTTGAAAATGGAGATCATTACGTCTGGCTCAGAAATCTATTTTTCGATGTTAGGTTTTTGAACCACCAACATTATCCTCTGATCAATAATGAATTTAAGAGAAGAGATGGCTGCAAAATACCTTACTGGTTGGTTGCTGTAAAACTGTAGTTATTTGTAATTAGTGTTTAAATTTATTCTCAAGCCGTAGTCGTTGGTAGTCTATTTGTGGTTTCAAATATTCAGTGATGAAAATTTCAAATATTCATTGAATATAATATCAACATATTCAGTGATGATAATATCAACATATTCAGTCTTGATAATATCAACATATTCAGTGATGATAATATCAACATATTCAGTCTTTAAATCATGTTGCTGTTAAATGAATTAACATTTTTTTAAATATTGTCCAGAAAACCGTCGTCTTAGCCAGGATGAAGAGTCCTCTGTTGGTTGGTGAACCTGAGTGTAAAGTTGAACTTTATTCGGGTTTGATCAAATATGGGAACACAGGTGAGTGAATATTTTTACTGTAGAGCCGGTATATAAAGTTGATACTGTTATCTGGAATAGGGGTGGGGTAATGTCCTGATATTTACAGTGGCATTAAATTACCTCCAACAAATTACCTCATTTTCTAATTCATTATCTTATGTCTTGTTTTGCCCTTAGTGGAACAAACGCCCATATTATATTTTTGTTATATATTTCAAACGTCCATATATCTTATAATATATGAATGGCGTTCAAGCCATGCGAAGGGAATCAATAGTGGAACAAGATATGTTTAGGCCGGAAAGGAAAGACGGGAAAGTTAAAAGGATGTTTGGCAGACAGTACAAATCAATAAATAACATTTAATTAGGTCTTTCAATTTAAATAAAATGGAATGTAGCTTACTATTTAGCAGAGGCATAACGAAGGGGGGGTGGGGGCAGGCGAGTTACACATGTCCCCAGGCGCCAAGATACAGGTACAAAATGAGGCTTACAATGTTACATTATAATAAGTAAACAAGGGTAATACATTGGTCACAAGATCGCTGCAGCCGCTCAGCAGACATGTCATCTGATAGCCTTCTTGTTTTGTCGCATTTGCGTACTTCAATGGGACAGGATCATCTTAGTGTTCTTGGTATTCTTAGCGTTGAAATAGGAAAAGTGTAAAAAAACAGATTGCGTAATTGACCAGTTTGAAACATTGAAATTTTAAAAAAATCTTTTGTACCAGTCTACGACAGTGACTGAGTGGGTCATGTATCATAATTTCTGTAAATTTGCTTCTTCAAATACAATATTTTTAAAAATCTAAATTGTTTTCCTCATTCAATGTAACAGAAAAATGTGATAAAATGATTATAGTTCTTCCCAGAGCGCAAAATATCATAGCTATGCCTCTGCTTTTTAGAACTGGAAGACATATATCTTGTTCCAATTACTCCTTTCATTCAACTTAATCCACTATATTTAAGTCTTTAGTTTTCTATTGGTTGATATAAATAAACATGCATATTTTTGTTGACCTACTTTGATTTTTCCTTAAATAAAATAACTCATGGGTTTTCAAAAAACAGATTTTAACACAAAAGTTAATCTTCCATTTGACGACCTGCCTGATTATATCCTGAATTATTTGAGCATAAAGTCCCTGGACATTGACCTTGGGAGAGAAGCTGCTGAAACTGAGCCCAGTCCCTACCTATTTAATCCAAAACCATCTGAAGAAGGAGCTGCAGTTCCTGGACCAGTATGGAGGGGGTGTTATGTTGGTGAGTTATTTCTTTCTGTTGCACGTATAAAACAGACAAACAGATTATGAAAATCATTTTATTCCTGCAATATAATGTGGCAATCACCTCAGCTGACAATGTTAATGGCTATTCTAAAATTGTAATGGCTTTTCTAAAATTTTAATGGCTATTCTAAAATTTTAATAGCTATTCTAAATTTTTAATGGCTATGCTAAATTTTATACTCTTATTTACCATGTTTCATTCAATAAAACTAATAATGGTTAATTATTTTGTGTACCGGTATATCCATCTATTTGGATGTGGTTATTTATTTTGTGTATATTCATCTATTTGGATTTGAAATGTAAAAAAAATGTTGCTTTGTGTTTAAGGTATATTCTCGCTGATGGCTGATTTGCGTGGCGATGTCAAATTTATTGAAGATGATGGGACAGTCCAGATGGTAGACTTTAAAGAAATGGTGCATTTCCTAAAATTTTCAAACAAAACTGAGTACATAAGAGTCAAAACTGAAAGCTGTGACTGGGAGGTGACAGGAATGTGTGAGTTTAGCCTGTACAGCTAACTGTTGCACTAAGCCTGTACAGCTAACTGTTGAACTGAGGATGCACATAGTTAGTTGCTGTTCAACAATCTCATCACATGTTTAAGCAACGTATCATTACATACCTTAACTAAAACGTACGAAATATTTATTTCATTGTTACTTAACGTAAATGTATTTTTTTTTAAAAACTTTTAAGTACGGTACTTAAAAAAAAAAACTGCACTAATTTGCTTTACTAGCCTGGTATTTTGAAGCGTTTTAATATTTTAAGCAACCTCACTTATTATTATAGTATCATAAAACGGTATGAGAATGTATTGTACAGTAAAGCAGAAATATTATGCTTCAGACCACTTTAGCTTGTGATGCTCAGTGATATCATGATTAGACCACTTGAGATAATGACAAGTGATATAATGCTTCAGACAACGTGAGATAGTGATAAGTGATATTATGCTTCAGATAACTTTAGATAGTGATAAGTGATATTATGCTTCAGATAAATTTAGATAGTGATAAGTGATATTATGCTTCAGATAACTTTAGATAGTGATAAGTGATATTATGCTTGAGATAACTTTAGATAGTGATAAGTGATATTATGCTTCAGATAACTTTAGATAGTGATAAGTGATATTATGCTTGAGATAACTTTAGATAGTGATAAGTGATATTATGCTTGAGATAACTTTAGATAGTGATAAGTGATATTATGCTTGAGATAACTTTAGATAGTGATAAGTGATATTATGCTTGAGATAACTTTAGATAGTGATAAGTGATATTATGCTTCAGATAACTTTAGATAGTGATAAGTGATATTATGCTTGAGATAACTTTAGATAGTGATAAGTGATATTATGCTTCAGATAACTTTAGATAGTGATAAGTGATATTATGCTTGAGATAACTTTAGATAGTGATAAGTGATATTATGCTTCAGATAACTTTAGATAGTGATAAGTGATATTATGCTTGAGATAACTTTAGATAGTGATAAGTGATATTATGCTTGAGATAACTTTAGATAGTGATAAGTGATATTATGCTTGAGATAACTTTAGATAGTGATAAGTGATATTATGCTTGAGATAACTTTAGATAGTGATAAGTGATATTATGCTTCAGATAACTTTAGATAGTGATAAGTGATATTATGCTTCAGATAACTTTAGATAGTGATAAGTGATATTATGCTTTGGACCACTTTAGATAGTGATGAGTGTATGCTATTGTGCATTCATTATTTTGTTATAATGTTATTATTGTTGTGTAGTTGTTTGTTATCTCTTGATCCTAAGCTGTAGTGAAGCTCTGAATGACCTTGATATTTACTGACCATGAACAAACTACCTCAAGAGGAGAATAGCAAAAAGATCATAACTCTGAAATCTAAATGATCATTAATTAACTCATTATTGTCATTGATGGCTGTAGAGAGAAGGGGGGGGGGTAAAAACAAGACAGAATGAGAAAAGAGAGAGAGGGAGAGAGAGCAAAAATTGTTTTAATTTTAAAGATTTGTCTTGCTTAAAATATGTATTCATTTATGTGCTGAAAATGAATATTTACTATGTAATCAAAAATGTTCCTTTCATTTGGATCAATAAAAGAATCTTATCATTTCTTATCTCATAATTTATACCATACTTATCCTCAGTCCTGAGATATCTTATCTTAAAGCAGAATGTGTTGTGTTGTGTTATGTTTTTTGCCCAGGAGTTATAATTGTCATAGGAAATTATAAGCACATAGCAAATCACCTGCCATCATAGCTTTATCAGAAATGACATTTTAGATTTTTTTTTATTAAAGGGGGGCGGCCATTGAACTAAATAGTAGAACAAGATACATTGAACTAAATAGTAGAACAAGGTACATTGAACCAAATAGAACAAGATACATTGAACTAAATAGTAGAACAAGATACATTGAACTAAATAGAACAAGATACATTGAACTAAATAGTAGAACAAGGTACATTGAACTAAATAGAACAAGATACATTGAACTAAATAGTAGAACAAGGTACATTGAACTAAATAGTAGAACAAGGTATGCAGAAACTTGAAATATAAAGACAGGACAATAAAAGTAAAAGGTGTACGTTTTGGCCAAGAGCCTTCCTCAGTAAACAGGACAAATGAAGAAATCGAAAGAATTTTAAAAAATTAAGTGAACCGACATGGGAGGAAATGGGCTTGGGTTGGTTAAGGGAGGGGGAGGGGGGTTAAGAAGAGAGACTACTTGGCCAAATGAAAATGTTTGTGCGTTAAATTCATTAGTAAATAAGCCATGCTGCGTAAGTTTGCATTCTCATTTCGATTGTCCGTCATTAACGGATAGTTTTTTTGAATCGAAAGAAATATTCGCAGTTTCGTTGGGTAGCGATTTCATTTGAATGAGGATTTCAATCGATGATCTTAGATCCACCTCACAGTTTTGAAATCAATTACCGTTAGCTCATTTTTTAAAAATAAAACGATAACCTAATGTTTTTAAAATCAATACTTTGCCTCACAAACAATGTCGAAGAAACATGCAGGACGACGACACAGAGCTCGGGGCTTGGGAGAATGTACCAACCCGCCAACCCAAACTGTTCCAGAATCAACTCAGCAAAAATCAAAATGAGCAAACATCCGAACCTCGCCCCAGTCTCGGGCACCCCCAACCTTGACCTTGGGCTAATCATTCAGCAATATAAGCACGTGATTACGGTATTAAAAAAAAAAGTTTGGGGGGGGGGGGGGTTGGAGTCAAACCTACAATTTGAAAAAATCCATACAAAGTGTAACATTTTCGTTTCCAAGAAATGTGCAGCTATTTTTTCCACGAAACGACACGCCACACTTCACCTTATCATCATCTGAAAATGAGATGTATTTTCATGACAGTATAAAAAAAAAAAAAAAAGATGAATCATTTTATGGAATTAATTTCCATTAGCATCTCTTCTGTCGCACTCCAATTAAGAAAGTAGATGGATGCAAAACAATAGATTTTGAAGTGATCAAACATTTTCTGGGCAAGGCCTCACTGAGCCCCATCCCTCTAGACCCCCCCCCCCACCCACCCATTTTTCCTATCATTTCCTCGGCAGCCATCATTTGAAGATTTGATCATTTGAAGATTTGACCTTTTGAAGATTTGATCATTTGAAGATTTGTTTATTTGAAGATTTGATCATTTTCAAATATTTTTAATTAAATTAAGTGGGCAACGCTGGTATAGAAGCAGCAGAGGCGTAGGAAGTGGGTGGGGGGGGCGTTTCCCACCGGGCGTCAGCTTTTCTTTATATTTTATATGGAGGGGTGGGATTTTCGGCCAACTACGTATTTTTTAATAATTTCTGTTTGGAATGGAGGTGGCAATTCATATCCTGACACGGGTGGTCTTGACGATAACTACGCCACCGAGAGGTAGACTTATTGCTTTATCTCTAATTAGTCAAGCAGCAGATAAATTACAGATATCCGGCGATCAAAGATTTTGCTACAAGAAAATGAAGAGCAAAACTTTAAAATAAAAATAATTGAGAGATTACAATTTTAAATAATATCTTCGTAAGTGCAAAATGTTCTTAGAGAAATTTAAACAAAAAAAAAATTATACATCATACAGTAGGTCTATATTTATTTCTTGATATACTGTATATTGATTTAGATAGGCTATATTATTGGGGTGGGGAACACCAAAATCGTTTAAGTTGCTTAGCTGCCGAAGCTCGTGCAGTTCCACAGCACTTGACACGAGCCGTCACTGATGTTTTTCAGGCATCTTAAATGGAGGGATAAAACTCGGGCCAAAATGACACTAATCACCGCAAGGGGCGAGCTACTCTCTTTCAATCAGGTTCAGCCATCTGCTATACATCACTAACGACGCCACTATTCTATAAAATAGTATCTCTTAGGTCTTTAGATGTTTCTATTTGATGTTTTCTTCAAGTGTATTTATTATAATGCACTATAACTTATAGCAACTGTAGTGACCAATGTTTGTTCGCCGGGCTACTTTAAGTTTCTGTGTAGGATCCTTTCCCTTTTTTACCTACTATACTTATTTTAACTTTTAACTTATAAATATAAAGTAAGTTTATAGGCGGCAGGGCCTACAATTACAATTACTTAGTCAATACTAACTACGGTAGGTATGACTAAAGTCTATAGTCTAGTATGTACTTTTTCTTTTCGGTGACTAAAAATCATAAAAATGTCAAAACATGATCATAATGACATATGCCTGCTGCCTGCCTTTATCGAAGTGGCTTTTCGGACCAGGGTCCCTTTAGCCAAATTATTCTACTAAACAAGTATACTATAACTTCAATGATTTATTAATAATAATAATAATTTATGCTGATTTCAGGATGGAGAGAGAAGCTCCCCTGGAATTGGCATTATTGATAGAGGAGTGGATGTTGCAAAACGAGATACCTGGTAATAAATTTTATACTAAAACTGGATTTAAATTTATAGGTTAATGAATATTCCAAATAAAATAAATATATCAATTCATTCACTCATGGAAGTATCAATTTTGATTTTTTTTAAAGGGACGTATGATTATGACTATCTTAAACTGTCAATGTCAAATCTAACCTGGACAGATATCATCCAAAAGTCAGATCCATCGAGGCCATGCATGGCCAAAAAAGTAAGATAGTAAAAGAAAAATGATGCTAATATTACTTTGAGTGTGCTGAAATGTAGAAGATGATGTAAAAATGATGATTACAAAAATGCCTTTATGATATCAAATCTGGGTATAAAATTGTTTAATTAAATCCATTGATTTTAATAAATATTATTATAGGTTGGGGGTGGGGTGACATATGACAATTTTACCAAGGATATACGGTGCCCCTGTCAAACTTGAAAAACATATATTGTAAGGTAATTGATATTTATAACAAAAATTCTAATCAAAGCAATCAAGGTACTCACAGATAAATTGTAAAGATGACATTTGTATACTTAAAAATAAAAAAAAATAATTGTTTTTAATTATAACAAAGTTTTTTGTTCAGATAGCCGATATTCCGCCCATTTGTGGCATGATCTGTGTCTTGTTAGTCCCTCATTACACTTTCGCCAATAACTTTACCGCTTATGATCTTCATGTCTGGCTCAGAAATCCTTTATTGAATAAATTTTTTTTTAAAAAAGCAGCATTGCATGAATAAATGAATTTAAGAGACGGAATGCTTCAAACACTTTACTGTTAGGGTGTCGTAACGCTTAAGTTATTTTCAATTATTGTTTAATTTTATTTTGAATCTCAAGCCTTTGTCATTGGTAGTCTAAACGGTATCAAAGATTTAGAGTGATGATATCAACATATTCATTCTTTAAATCATGTTGCCATAAATAAATGAACATTTTTTTAAAATATTGTTTAGAAAACCGTCGTCTTAGCCAGGATGAAGAGTCCCCTGTTGGTTGGGGAACCTGAGTGTAAAGTTGAACTTCATTCAGGTTTGATAAAATATGGGAACACAGGTGAGTGTATATTTTTACTGTGATGTATAAATTTAGCTAGAACAAGTTTTGTAACCCACTAACTGTCAAATGCGAATGTGATGTTGGTGTCAATATGTCTTTAGTAACTGATGTGCGTCACTAAAATACCCAAAACTAATAGCAGCTGAATCCATGGACCCATATAAGTATAAATATTCTGAGTGCAAATCGGACAAGGAATCATATGGTGTGAATGTTGGAATTCTGTTAGCTATGTGAAATGAATATGACCTTGGTCTTTCAACGGTGAGTACAATTGTGCCACTGTTTATCTCTCTTTCCTCAACTCATGCCCCCACTGACTGTTGAGTCCTTTTAAACATCTAAATAAGTTGTTGTTTTTTTCTTCAGATTCATAAAAAAATTAATCTTTCAGTTAAGAAAATAACAGGTTATTTGGAGTTAAAGATGTTAGAAATTTAAAAAAATAATTATTGGTTACCTTCATATTTCTTTATATAATGAATACCTATCAAATTCATTAGTACCCTACTCTCCACTAATCTTAGATTGCTAACACTATTAGAACTTAATCTGCTACCGGTGCTAGGTCAACTATGATGATTATTACTACCATAAGTAATGGCAGCAAAGCTATAATCAAAATCACTCTCAAAAATAAATAATTCAAATAAATTAGCTCTTCTCTCCTAGGGCTAACATCTGAGTCCTGCAAGTTAATTTTTTAACAAAAACCTGCACAAATTTCATCTCGATAAAGTAGATAGAGGTGGAATCTTCTGATATTTCGCCTAACAACTTAAAATACACAAGCGTTAAATTGCAGGTGTTTCTGGGTAATAAATTACCCTCTACAAACAGCGCTGCAGCTGACAGAAACTAACACACACTATTTACCCTTACAATGTGCAATTGAAAGCTTGATATTTTTTCTTTTAAACTTTAAAGTCTACAATATAGTCTTGGGTGGTATAAAGTAGTACGTAAAAGTTAAATTGTAGTATGTAAAAGTTAAATTGTAGTGTGTAAAAGTTAAATTGTAGTATGTAAAAGTTAAATTGTAGTATGTAAAAGTTAAATTGTAGTATGTAAAAGTTAAATTGTAGTATGTAAAAGTCAAATTGTAGTATGTTAAAGTTAAATTGTAGTATGTAAAAGTCAAAATTGTACTTAAATTGGATTATATAAAAGTTAAATTGTAGTATGTAAAAGTAAAATTGTAGTATGTAAAAGTAATATTGTAGCATGTAAAAGTTAAATTGTAGCATGTAAAAGTTAAATTTTAGTATGTAAAAGTTAAATTGTAGTACTGGGTATTTAAATGTTAAATTTTAGTATGTAATAGTTAAATTGTAGTATGTAAAAGTTAAATTGACCCACTTAAATAATCACATTTGATTTAATCAGATGAATAATGTATTTACCAAACAGGTTTTGACAAAAAAGTTCAACTTCCATTTAAGCGCCTACCTGATTATATCCTGAATTATCTGAGCGTAAAGTCCCTAGACCTTGACCTTGGGAGTGCAGTAACTGAAACTGAGCCCAGTCCTTACCTAGTTAATCCCGAACCATCTCAAGAAGGTGCTGCGGCTGCTGGCCCTGTATGGAGGGGGCGGTACACTGGTGAGTTTATTCTTTCTCTTGAACTTATAAAACATGGTCTGCAGAGTTTTCAAAACACAATCAATGACATATGGGACATCAAAGACATATGATGTGTCACAGAAATATAATGTGTCTCAGACATATGATGTGTCACAGACATGATGTGTCACAGACATATAATGTGTCACAGACATATGATGTGTCACAGACATATGATGTGTCACAGACATAAGATGTGTCACAGGCATATGATGTGTCACAGACATAAGATGTGTCACAGACATAAGATGTGTCACAGGCATATGATGTGTCACAGACATAAGATGTGTCACAGACATAAGATGTGTCACAGACATAAGATGTGTCACAGGCATATGATGTGTCACAGACATATGAAATTTAATGTGTCACAGACATATAAGCTGAAAATTTTCATGGCTGTTATTTGACACAGACATATAATTTGACACTATTCATGGCTATTCTAAATTTTAAACCCTTGGTTTACCATGTTTCATTCAGTCAAACTAATGATGGATTGTTTGTTAATTGCAATCTATTTAGTTTTGAAGTAATCATTGTTTTGTGTTTTGTCTTTAAGGTACGTTCACACTGATGGCCAATTTGAGTGGCGATGTCAAAATTATTGAAGATGACAGGTCGGTCCAGGAGGTAGACTTTAAGGAAATTGTTAATTACCTTGAATTTTCCGACTTAACAGATGAGATTTTATTAATGCCTGAAGGCTGTGAATGGGAGGTGACAGGACAATGTGAATTTAACCTCTACAGCTAACTATTGAACTAAGCATACACACATATGTTTTCTATCAATCTCATCATATGTTCAAGTAACATACCCATATTATCTCACGTGTTTTTACTTACTGCATATAATTTATTTCTGTTACTTTATGTAAATATGTATTTTTAAAAAAAAACTTTTTATTTAATTTTTTTTAAAATGTTCACATAAACAAAATCTCTAGATTCCATTCATTTGTAAAAATGATGAAGATAAGATGCACAACATTAAACTGAATCCTCCATTAGGGTGTCAATATACACATTTTTTGTGTGTTAAAAACCAGATCTCGTTATAAAATAACTTGAACTAGTTGAATACCGGTACGTCAGTCTATAAAAATAATTTCTGCTCCTTGGGTCACATATTTTTTTTCAAACTGAATTTTTAATTTTCAAACCCCACATTTATCACTTCTAAGCCCAGTGATAAATGCCCTTACTTGCAATGTTTGGGGTTGACAGAGCTTACGCTAGCTCATTTCTTATTGTCAGTTACCGGGTGTTTTGGAGGATGGCTTTTAACAAATTTTTTCTTTATGAAAGGTCTTTTCTGTAATTCTTTATAATCAATGCCTTTGGGTTTGGCTAATTCTACAAAATAAGTGATTTGAAAAAGTTGATAAGCAAAAAAATGTAGTTGGCAACTGTTTTATATATTGTTTAGCTTCATATTTTGCGTGTGTTGACCAGGGATTCTCACAATGATGTCACCCAGGCAAATAGGGCCCTAACCGAGGACCGGGAATTTATCTCTAGAATTGGTTTTATTTATAAATCCTTTACTTTATTTATGCTAAAAACCGCTTTACTTATTGATGTATGTTGTATGGCCGAGTACGTTATTTTGTTATAGTGATAACATTGTGTGAGTATAGTTCTTGATGTTAAGGTCTCTTGATATTATGATGTCGTTAAGGTTTTAATTCAATTGATATTAGCCTCCCGAATATTGCCTCAAGATCTGAGTGTTCTCCAATGATGGTGAAATGAAAAAGACTTTACAAAATGTTGCCACTACCAAAGGGACTTTACTATCTGTAGCCATTATTATAATATGTCCTTGTTATCTGTCTGGGCACATAATTTTTTTTTTTCGGTCACTCTTTTTGTTGACACCTTTTGTGGCCCTAAGATAGGGGGTAGCTGTTCCAAGACGTTGGGGGGGGGGGGGGGGTTTGAACCCTCAGCCTATCCCCCACCCCCCACCCCCTTTTGTGTGCTCTTTATTCCTTTTAAATTGTCATAAAAATTATGCCAATGACTGCCATTGCGTCTGAATAAAAATTTACGAGTCTGAAATATTAATATTTACATAATCCACTAAAACCTATACACCAGGGATTCTCACTTTTTGTGCATGTACCGTTATTGATTGATTACCGTACGTGTATATTGCTTGTGTCTATTCTGGTATAAGGAATTCTTTGTTTTTGTTCCAAACTCTGAACAGCAATGTAACTGAATGCCCCAATACAGAATGGGGAAGTTTATACATGTTGGTTAATTTATTTGCAGTTTATATTAAAGATACCTTTTATTGAGATATTCTGTACTATTAATTGAGTCAGTTATGTCAACTTTTACATGAAAACTACTGTAATAAACTTTAATTTTATTTTTTCTGTTCAGCTATTAAAATATGCTTTATTTGAGGACAGAAAACAAAGGCTGTTGGTCTGTTGATTAGTTTTAAGGTTAAATTATTATTATTTTATTTTTTTTTTCTCCATAATGCAAATGAAAAAAAAAATAACAACTGCAGAACCGTAAGTCATGAGATGGTCAGACCATAAGTCATGAGATGGTCAGACCATAAGTCATGAGATGGTCAGACTATAAGTCATGAGATGGTCAGACTATAAGTCATGAGATGGTCAGACCATAAGTCATGAGATGGTCAGACTATAAGTCATGAGATGGTCAGACCATAAGTCATGAGATGGTCAGACTATAAGTCATGAGATGGTCAGACCATAAGTCATGAGATGGTCAGACCATAAGTCATGAGATGGTCAGACCATAAGTCATGAGATGGTCAGACTATAAGTCATGAGATGGTCAGACCATAAGTCATGAGATGGTCAGACTATGAAACAAGATGAACACTTTATGGCTTTATCTTCGAGTTTACCTGCTTCCCCACCCCCTTAAATGAACTAATTCCCCTCCCCCTTAAATGAACAAATTCCCCTCCCCCTTAAATGATCGACTTCCACTCCCCCTTAAATGACCTATTCCCACCACCTAAAATGACCTCCTGCCCCGCCCCTTTAAAAAAAGAAAAATAATTCCCATCAAACAAATCTGTGATTAAAAGACGGGCAGCAGTTGTGTGTCATGTAGATACAGGGGGTTATACTTTGTGTGTCATGTAGTTACATGGGGCATAATTTGTGTGTCCTGTAGATACAAGGGGACATACTTTGTGTGTCATGTAGATCCAGGAGACATAATTTGTATGTCATGTAGATACAGGGGACATAATTTGTATGTCATGTAGATACAGGGGACATAATTTGTGTGTCATGTAGATCCAGGAGACATAATTTGTATGTCATGTAGATACAGGGGACATAATTTGTGTGTCATGTAGATCCAGGGGACATTATTTGTATGTCGTGTAGATACAGGGGACATAATTTGTGTGTCATGTAGATACAGGGGACATAATTTGTGTGTCATGTAGATACAGGCGACATACTTTGTGTGTCATGTAGATCCAGGAGACATAATTTGTATGTCATGTAGATACAGGGGACATACTTTGTGTGTCATGTAGATCCAGGAGACATAATTTGTGTGTCATGTAGATACAGGGGACATACTTTGTGTGTCATGTAGATACAGGGGACATTATTTGTATGTCATGTAGATACAGGAGACATAATTTGTGTGTCATGTAGATACAGGGGACATACTTTGTGTGTCATGTAGATCCAGGAGACATAATTTGTATGTCATGTAGATACAGGGGACATACTTTGTGTGTCATGTAGATCCAGGAGACATAATTTGTATGTCATGTAGATACAGGGGACATACTTTGTATGTCATGTAGATCCAGGAGACATAATTTGTATGTCATGTAGATACATGGGACATACTTTGTGTGTCATGTAGATGCAAGGGGACATACGTTGTGTGTTATGTAGATCCAGCGGACATAATTTGTATGTCATGTAGATCCAGGGGACATTATTTGTATGTCGTGTAGATACAGGGGACATAATTTGTATGTCATGTAGAAACAGGGGACATAATTTGTGTGTCATGTAGATACAAGGGGACAGTCATTGTGTGTCATGTAGATACAGGGGACAATTTGTATGTCATGCTTGGCGTATATATTGATCAGAATTTTAAATATTTTGTGGCTCAGGTGTTACCAGACTTTAGATTGAGCACACTTAAGACGATGTCATTTACATAGGCCACCAGCCGCCAACAAAGAGTTGTGTAAATAGCAATCAGTTTTAATATAAAGCATTAACTAATAATGTTGACAATATGGCCAGAATGGCTCCTGTCAGTTGCAATTTTATTTCTAAAATTTTAATTAATCTTTTTCATTAGAAAATGTGTTTAAATTTTCTTATTGTCGGCCAAAAAAAAAATAATAATAATAATGGATAGATTGTGGGGATTGGAAAATATGACTGAAAGTTAATCCAGGTCTATCCATATCCAGAAACCTTCAGGCACGGTATTATTTACTACACATTTCTGACAGGGCAGTATTTGCAACATATTTCTGAAAGGGCACTATTTACAACTCATTTCTGACATGGCAGTACTTACTACACATTTCTGACATGGCAGTACTTACTACACATTTCTGACATGGCAGTATTTACTACACATTTCTGTGTCCTAGGTCAAAGCACATAATTCTGCGCACTTACCCCGTCCAAAAAAGTTTATTTATTATTTCCAATGTAACATATAAAAGTTTATTTTTGAAACATAATCACTTAAATGCCTTATCAAGACAATATTTATCATGTTTAAACTCCATAATATTTTTCAAATTCAAATCTACACCACTACAAGACTACAGCATTATTTATTTTCTTTCAAAATAATACAGACATTTTTTGTAAATATTTGTTTGTTATTTCTTCTGTACATAAGCCCACCTCCCCCACCCCTCCCTTGGATTGCTGCGCCATGGCCTTGACCTGGGTTGACCCTATGAGGAAATCCGTCGCGACGTACAGACCGAGTCACCTCCAGAAGTCTAGGTTTCTTTTGTTTTGATACTGCGAATACAAGATATGTTGTTCAAAGACATAAAGAATTAAAGACATGTTGTTGTCGCTGCTTTTTAAAAAAAACACGTTTAAAACACTTCTAAAATAATAACAAGGCTCAAGTTTAACGCTTTTAAAACGGCCTCGTAATTAGGTTGTTGCGAAGTCTACAATGCTGTCAACGCGGTGCAGGATTCCACTCTCGGTTTCAGTAGTATAATATAGATCAGATGATGCGTAAGGAACACGTCATAAAGTAAAGGGTGATTCCCGAAAGTTTCAACCTCGTTTTAATAAGATTTGTCAAATCAGGAAGATCTCCGATTGGTCGAGACACTAGTGATCTAGTAGACTCCATTCGGTTTCGGGATGACGCAAAGAAGTTGAATATTAAAAATAATCCTAGTTTGGAGACAATCCTCTAGTTTACAGAATCTATTCAAACAAACTCCATCAAATACAAAAAAAGACTCACCTAGTAAAACACTTGGTTGTAACTTGTTTCTATTGTTTCGTAAAGATACGAAATAACTTCCTAAAATAATTGAAGTATCGATTATTACTTTTCTTTGAAAGATTTTCCCTAATGGTTGCTAAAAATAGCCATTGCACGGAAAGTTATTTAGGTCAGAGAATTCCCTAGTGTCCTGATTACGTTATATGACGTTTTAATGGGAGTTCACTGTAGGTATTTTGTAATGTTGTACGAGACACGAAATATTTCTCCCTCTCTTTCATTCCTTTTTACTTTCTTTCTTTAAAAAAAATGTTCTCTCTCCCCTTCCCTCTTTCTTTCTTTACTTCTTTCATTTCTTTTCCCATTCTCTCTTTGTCTTTCTTTTTTTTTTTTTTTTTTTTTTTTTTTTTTTTTTTTTTTTTTTTTTTTTTTTTTTTTTTTTTTTTTTTTTTTTTTTTTTTTTTTTTTTTTTTTTTTTTTTTTCCTTTCCCCTTTTTTTTTTTTTTTTTTTTTTTTTTTTTTTTTTTTTTTTTTTTTTTTTTTTTTTTTTTTTTTTTTTTTTTTTTTTTGTATTTTCTTTTATTCATTCTTTATTTCTTTTGTTCTCTCTATCTTGTGTTTTTCTTTCTTTTTTTTCATTTCGCTAAATTAGTCAATATTAATTTAAAACACAAAATAATTAATTAATTCTTTTAAAAAATCTTTGACAAAGACTGGCGGATATGATCACCATTATTTATTTTTATATTCCCCCCTTCCCCCTTTTTATAACAATCACCAACAATGTAAGCATACATGTAGCTATATAAATACAAATAAAATCGCAAAGAGTTATTTCCACTGGATGGTCCGTTCAAAATCTCCCTGGAACTCGCACGTGCCAGCAACGGTCCACGTGACATACTCAGCTGCACCATCGGAACCATTCAGGATCTTGAGGGCCTTGACATCATCCTCCACGGATTGCTTGCTAGCCGCTGGCCAACGCCTGACATCTTTGACAATGTCTGCTATTCCAAATTCCTCAACAGCGCCATTTCGGTGTGGAACTAAGACTTTACCACCAAGTTTGACTTGACAGGAAAAACGACCTTTGGAAAAAAAAAACGGCAATTGTTTTAGTCAAATATCCTTGATTAAATTAATATAATTTAAACCAGTAATGCAGTATTTAAAAAAAAATATTGCACTTTAAAACTAAGCACTGCAATTATCATCTATGTATTCGTTCACATAATGTCTTAAAATGTCATTGACATATTTGATTTACTGTCTTAAAATGTCACCTACATATTTGATTTACTGTCTTAAAATGTCACTGACATATTTGATTTACTGTCTTAAAATGTCACTGACATACTTGATTTACTGTCTTAAAATGTCATTGACATATTTCATTTACTGTCTTAAAATGTCACTGACATATTTGATTTACTGTCTTAAAATGTCACTGACATATTTGATTTACTGTCTTAAAATGTCACTGACATATTTGATTTACTGTCTTAAAATGTCACTGACATATTTGATTTGGAAATGTTTCTAATGAACGATCAGAATAATCGGCATTTAGAAATTTCTTAAAAAGTGGTTTGTCTACATTCAAATAAAAGGAAAACATTTGTATTTTAGCGAGTTGACCTAATCATGCAGTTAACCATTTTTATTTTAGCGACTTGGCCTAATCATGCACTGAAGCACAATGATTTGAAGAACTCGACCTACCAATGAAATAGGTTTCTTTGTCCGAGACTGTGGCCAGGGCCGGTCTGCTGCTGTCCATTCTGTGAGCGCTGCCCAACCTAACGGTCATCTTGTCCTCTTTCTCGTGGATTGATTTCCCTGGCTGTAGCTCGACGTATGTCCCCAAGGAAGGTGGCAGATTCGATGTTGGAACTTTCAGTGGTTTGTTCAGACCTGAAGCAGAGACATCAGTCGACCGTGAAATGATTTTAGATTTGATACATGATATGATATTTAACGGTACATTTGACATTGTGGAAGTTTTACATTACACAGGGATCATAATTGATACCAAAAAAAATATATATATATATATTTACAGTAGAATTTTTAAGAACCAGTCTTAAAGGTCTTCCATATTTGGCTAATAAAGAGTAATCTGCCTTTAAGATATGGATTTTCAAAACCTTTACGCGTTCTTTGTCTTAACAAGGTACAGCTCCTATAGCTTTATATGTCAGCTATCTCAATTTCATCTAACTGCATTTATCTATACATTCTGCTGGCTACAACTCACCTGGCGCTACGCCCTGAAGAATTGTCACCTTGGTCTTGCAGACGGACTCCTTGGTTGTCTCCACATCGCTGTAGAGCTCTCTCTGGTTTGGTGTGTACATCACGTTTAACTGGGAACAACATAAATTAATGTTTAACAGTGCTGCATGGCAAAAGGTTAAGGTTAACTGTGCTGTCTGGCTGCCCCTCGACTTACTGCTGTGGAAGTCTAGGAGATTTGTGAAGATTGTCACTGTATATTATATTTTAACAAATAACATGATATTCAAAAAATATTGTTAAGGGCGCTATAAATGTATGGGGCTCGCGGGCTATGAAAGCATTTAGCCATAGAACGTACGGTGCCCGCGGTCGCTATGAAAGCATGTGACCATAGAACTAATGGTGCCCGCGGTCGGTATGAAAGCATGTGACCATAGAACTAATGGTGCCCGCGGGCGCTATGTTGGATGCAGCTTTGTCAAAAAAGAAATAACTAAAAAGGCTTTATTATTTATTATAAAAGATATTTATAAAAAAAAAACATATAAAGATACAATAACAACAACATATACAGATAAAATAACGACAACATCTACAGAAAAAATAACAACTACATATACAGATAAAATAACGAAGAAGAAAAAAAAAAGAATGAAATAATAAGTTTCTAAAAAATGAAAAAGGCGAATGAGTGAATGCCCAAACATAAGCCGTAAACACTGACCTGTCTTGTTGAAGCTTCTTGGGACGCCAACTGAGGTGTGACGTTGGTCCACGTGACGTCACCATCAATGGACAATTTGAGCAGGTCAAGATTGGGTTCACCTGCAATGAGCGATAGAAAAGGGTGTGTGTGTGGGGTGGGGTGGGGCAGTTAATTAAATATTGAATGAGAAGTGTAGAAACTTCATACGTGAATAGGCCTATTAACCAAAACTTGGTGACGTCATGTCTACATTTTTAAAAGAGATTTGTTTAGTATTTCAAATTCAACTACTTTGACAGGTCACCAGCACTCTGAGAGTCTCCTACCATATGAATTTATTCTAATATTTGAAAGTACAATTCAAAGAAAAAAAATTGTATGAATAGTTAAAATTTAGTATAATATGCGAGTATTAATTTTTTTTAAAAATATATACCTGGAACATCATAGACATTACAGTACTCCTTGCAAAGCTTTGAAAAGTCCATGTCTGGTAAATTTCTAAAACAAATGGATTACAGTAATTCAAATTAGCCGAATATTGGGCAGTAAAGCAAAATGGAAAAGGTTAATAAATAAATAAATATGCGCTTTAAGAAACTTATAAATATAATCTGAGATCATAATGCAGGCAAATTATATTCCAAGAATTTATAATTATCCATGCATCATTACTGAGTGAAAATATTTTTTTTTAAATCTTCACATAAACACCACAAGGTATTACAAGCATCGCATAACATAATCAATGGCACCACTTTAATTATCGCGAGCACCACATTACACATCATGAGCACCACATGACATATTATAACAAGACACGACAAGCTAATGTGAAAGAACCACGAATTTCAGAGGTGCACGCTGACAATTTAAACATGATACCATAAACACCTCAACTCGTCTGGTGCCTAAATGAATCAATAAAATAACTTTGACTTGCGTCTGTCTTACTTAATCAAGAAATTTAAACCATCCTGTCATCTTGAATTAAATATCTCAATAAATGAATTATTTAATGAATTAACCTCGCCAAGCGAAATAAATAAATAAAAACCAAGCACTAACCTCTGTAGAGGAAGACACAATCACAAAATCTCCAAAGACTGTAAGAATAGTAAATCTGATATTTTCGATACTCTATTGGCTGATTGAGGGAATATGAGCTTGAATATACTAAGACACCAGGGCTGATTGAAAATTTTCGAGTCTTGAATCTCCTTTTATAGGATTCCATCTCAATAGAATCATGAGAATAAACTATAAATAGGGTCGACAATTCGGACACGTCATACCGAAAGTAATTCCCCTCCACCCCCAAATCAACATCACCTTTCTGAGAGTACATTTTATTATTCCGTAATTGAATATATACATTCGAAAAGTTAGGTAATACATAGATCCAATGCAGCGCTCTCGCTTTCGGTAGCCGGTGACAGACGAAGTAGGTACGGAGTTGACGGGAAGTTCCGATAAGCTACGAACCACGTACAAGGCGTTTGGCCAACTCGTTTCGGTATCAGTGACGTGTCCGTGACCTCCCTTGTCTGCCAATGAAACAATTAATAATAATACGTAGTCCCTTACGGGGAAATCACTCATTTTGGAATAGTTTATTTTTAGCGTATGCATAGCTGAATGAGCCTATATAAGACGGGGTGTTGAATGCTTTTCAAGCTTAACACTAAACGCAAAATCTTAACCTACGCCATTGCTATTGAAAGGCTTATAATTCTTTTGATATATTTATTTACAGGTAAGTTAATTTTTTTTCCCTGTGATTTCTGGACAAAAGTAATTATTTGAACAAAATGAGTATACAGATCTTAGTTAATCGTCTAAAAATTCATACCGGTAAAAATACAGTGCCATTAGTTCGATCAAATTTTCTCAAGGATATTATATTAGATTAATTAGAAGTTGATTATAAAATAATGTGTGTGACGTAAGTATAATTTTAATTTTGTAACTTTAATGTAAATCAGGATTGGGGCTTTGGTGGTCTCTTCTTTGGTTTATGCTTAAAATTATTCATCTGTCCTGAAATATTATCAGATTCCATCTTGACTCAATGTTTCGAGAAAAAAAAAAAAAAGTATTTTTTTGTCTTTTATGATGTTATATTGGATTATTCTCTCATGATTCTAAGTTAAGATTACAAAATGTGAAAAGCGTATGAAGCATTCAATTATTATAAATTTGGTGTACACAAAACATGTTATTTAATAATATTTCAAACCATAATATAAAGCAGGATCTGGACTTGTGTGTCTGCGAGTTGGTTTTTACCTTTAAGAACTACACCAGTCCATTTACGTTATAGGAGTGAGTTATTAGGAAACAAGGATTGGTCTTTAAAATAAAATTTAAATAAAAGAAATCTTGAATTGAACTCATTTCCTTCATTTAGACAGTTGCTTTAATTTAAATTTTAACAGACACAGACCCAGAGATCCAAGAATGGCGACACAGTCTGCTATGCTGATCAATTTGCCGAAGCTCGTGGTGGACTGGTTTAGTGGGGAGAGAGGACACGCATGGATGAATGGTGAGTTAACATTTGAATGTTAAAAGTATACCTATGTAAAACATATTAAAAGTTGTTTGTTGTTTTAAATATATATATTTAAAAAAAAAATGAATTAGACACTTAGCATGTTGCCGAAATGGCCCAGAGGTCAAGCAAAGGTTAAACATCGTGTGTGTGTGTGTGTGTGTGTGTGTGTGTGTGTTGATTTGATGTTTTATGTGACGATATTCTATCCGGTTGTGTGTTCCCGTCTTATGGTCTCGTTATGTGATGGTGTGTTCATGTGATGGTTTTTGTGTGTTAATGGGATGGGTGTTGTGTGCTAATGTGATGGGTGTTGTGTGTTCATGTGATGGTTGTTGTGTGTTCATGTGATGGGTTTTGTGTGTTCATGTGATGTGTGTTTATGTGATAGTCTCTTCATGAACGTGTGATTGTGCGTTTCTGTGACGGTATCTTCATTGCATTGTGTTCATGTCATGGTTTTTAGTGTGTTCATGGGACGTGGTGTGTTCATGTGACGTGTGTGTTCATGTGACGTGTGTGTTCATGTGACGTGGTGTTCTTTTGAGTGTGTGTTCTTGTGATGGTGAGTATATGTGCGAAATGTCCTAATTACAAATCACCAGTATTTAAAGTCTACGAGATTTACTTATGTAATATCACTGTCTAACATTGCAGGAGATCTAAATGCGCCCAACCAGTCAGTTGACGTCACATGGACTCAGATTTCCCCAATCACAAAATTAGCCAATGGAGTTACTAGGAAGGTATGTCATCAAATTATTATATTATGACTTTCAGACATTTTCTGTACGTGGAAAAATCAAATTTAGAATGAACAGAACGCTAAAATTGATTTTAATTTCAAAATAACTTGACATAACATAACACATTGTACTTTATTTATTCCAGTGATGTTCCGGTCATTTTATTATTGATTTTTTTCCTTTAAATCTAGTATTAGTTGCATTAACTTATATGAAACATGTAAATGCTTTGAATAATTTAGAACCACTCATAGTTTTTTTTTTGTGTGTGTGTGTGTTCAACTATCGACTCATCTTAAAGGTGGAGCTAAAATATGCAGACCACCAGCAGGAGATCTATAGTGAGCTAGGCTTAGTTCAGAATGTCAAGAAAGCGCAACGGGTCACACTGGGAGATGTAGTCATGACAGGTAGGTGTTCTTTAAACATTTGTGTTTCATTTTCACTGGAAAGTTTTTTACGTCATTTGGATTATGTTGGATTGGGTCACTCTTTTAAAATACCAAAAGGAAGAGGCGAAATTAATTTTAATGAAGTCAAAATATCAATATTTCATTTTTAATAGGTTTGGCACAGCCAATCAGGTTGCCGCTTTCAAAGCTACCACCGGAAGTCCGCAAAATGTTTGGAGACGAGCTAATCATCCGAGACAAAGTCTCGTGGGAGACTAACTCAGAGCAGGAGGCACCCGAATTGAACAGCGAGCCTCAAAATAATGGACGAGCCAGCGGTGGCAGTCGTGTTGCCATGGTGACGACTACAGAATCGACATGTACATGTAAGTATTGATTTGTGCAGCGATTCTCAATTTTATATTGATGTACATTTAATTATACTTTTAGTCTATTAATTTACTAAATCAAATTCCGAACATAAAAGTTTGACAAGAGCATCAGCTACCCTTTTTGGGAACCGTCACACAAAATTTAATTATTAAAAATATTTATCGGATGAATGATTACTGGGTTTCCACAGAGTTATCGGGAGAAAATCTAATGTCCAAATTTTCGATTAATCGATAGTCGGCTTATTGGGACTGATAAATCGGTTAATTGGTTTACTGAAAAATCAAAATTTGAGAAGTCCATCTTCATCAATAACTCTATCCAATAAGACGTTTAAAATTATTTTCAAATGTGTCTAAATTAGGTGTGTCTAGGAGTCTGAGAAGGGTTTTTAACCACCCCCACCCCCCCAAAACCAACGCATGTGACTTGATTAGACCCAAAATAACCTTTCGTAGTGTTCCGTACCTCTCAAGTCTTCAGTAGTGTCACGAGACATCACGTAAAGCACAACTAATATCATGGCTACGAATGTCATGGCTACGAATGTCACGGCTACTAATGTCATGGTTCCTAATTTAGAGGCTACTAATTTCATGGCTGCTAATATGATGGCTACTAATCTCATGGCTACAAATTCCATGGCTACTAATGACATGGCACTACTAATGTAATAGCTACTAATGTCTGATCACTAATCGCACATTGTGACAACCGGCGAAAACCCCTCCATTCGTGCTGCTCGGCATCATAAGCTGTGGCCTTGAATGACGCCATCTTTTCGTTCAAGCGATGAAGCTAGCCTCAAAGTAAAGGCATAGTTCTCGCCACATCTTTGGACGATAAAATTATATTGACATTCGAGACGAGGGCCCTCTTGTCATGGCAACCATAGGCAGCATCTTGCCCGCTTCAGGTCAAGGTTCACATACCTGCGTGACAACGTAACGCCTACTTCGATTGTCTTTCAAAACTAAATACACAATAAAGTAATTAATCAGTATTCGCCTCATGTGCTATAAGCATCTATTAGATTTAAAACACATTTTCAAGGACCACGAAAACTAACTTGTGTTTCTTTATTCAAACAGCCTTTGCAACTCAATGTCGCAAAAAAAAAACCCACAAAAAAACATGTGAAATGGAAAGAAGAAATCTAACACGCCATTATAACTTGTTGATTTACTTTTTTTTCAGATCACTTTGAATGCCAAATCATACTTGAAAACGCTGTTTCTATTCAGGCAAGTCAAAAAAGTGTAGATCGACGCTACACCGCCGACATAGAAGACATCATAGACATCCTAGAAGAGATGAAATGTACCTTCCCAAAGGAGCTTGAAAAGTTACATGTCTTTAGGAATGCATACACGCCCAGACATAGATCTCGCCCTTCGTTTGTCACCTGGATACTGACTGGGGAATGTGAGTTCAGGTGGAGTTCTCAACCTGTTGTTGAATGGGCCTGAAGGAAACCGTCCCTGTTTCAGATATTTGTTTCTGGTAAAATTTATTTTGAATCAAACACAGCTCGTGGACACATCATTTGTGGAGGAAAACAAAATAAATCAAACACATTGATAATTAAAATAATATCCCACTTGTGTTTGTTGATTTTCATTGTACAGATTTTAAAAAAAATGGAATTAAAAATTATATTATTAGAAAAAGGTTAAAGAATGTGGTTCTAACTTAACAACACAAATGTTCCAATCAGAGTTTTCCTTTTAAACAGCGTTAGTTTAGTCTCCATGTTTCGCGATGGTTACTGTGCAATTTTCAGTGTGAGTTATTGCCCATACTTATGAAAGCATTACTGGACATCTAGTGTTAGAATATCATTCCACAATTATTTAAATGTGAAATTTAAATTAATTTTAAGTGCATTCATTGTTTCGTGAAAAGTTTAGGAAATCTCAATTGTTATTTGTTTTTAAAATAAATAGAGTCGGAACAGTTCGTGACATGTTACTTGTGTATAATACTAGCAACTATACCCGCCGATACTCGGGTTTGCATTCGGAAAAACAAACACACATCTAAGCGTTATCAGCCTATACATACACTTAGGGCCATGTCAAAAAAAAAAAAGACTTCTCTAAAGTACCATTAAAAAGATAAAATTTTATTCTTTAAAAAAAGGCTAGTAATAATACTTTTAAAATTGAATTTGTGGTCCAGCCCTTGTCCATTAATATTCAAGCTGGGTCCAGTAAAATATTTTAAAGATCAATCGAACTTATATAAAAATGTCTTTTTTTAAAAAAAAAATGGTATTGACCAATGTCCAAGATGTTGCAAATATGTAAGCGATATTTGATCAAAAAAATCCATTGGGCCATATAGAACGTACCCCATACAAACAGTCATTCAGACCGCTTGAGATGTTCACCTGCACATAGTACATGCATGGTATACAAGAAATATACAAGTGTGAAGAATTAAAATCCTACTTGGGCGGTTTAAACAAAATAATTATATCATTATTTATTAAAAAATTACAATGTATTTATCAATGAATATAACTCTTGGTGCATGTTCATGGTTCACTGTCTATGGACTCAGAGGCGTAGCGAGGGTGTTTGGCGCCCGGGGACAAGATCCATTTTAAAGCGCCCCCTTTTCTTTTTTTTCAACTCTCAAACCCATTATTTTTACCAATAATATAATATCAAAGCACATTTTGGCGCCCCTAATTAGCTTGCGCCTGGGGACATCTGTCCCCCACCTGCCCTCCCCTCGTTACGCCTCTGTATGGACTAAATGCTGTTGGGGGCTTAATCTCAACCTTGCGATTCCCTTTCCCTTATTTGATAAAGTTGGCAATAAAAATGAATAAAAGAAACCCCCCGAGACGGCAAGCCACCTAGGAATAGAACGCCCCTTATAATTCGTGGACGCCCTTCAACTATGTGATAATTTTGATCTAGTGTCCAACTGCCACGCCCCCCCCCTCCCCAATACCAAGAGATGAACTTTAGTTTATTAAAGTATTGACATAGGCAGTTCCGTCTCATAACAGCAACAGCACAGTACAGGAACTGCTCATTCCTGCCAAAGACTATCAGGGACTGGAACAACCTTCCACACGGAACAGTGGAGGCGACGACCCTTGACACATTTGCGTCCATTGTCTCAGGCCTTCCAACCCCCCGTGCATGATAACCTCACTGAGTAGCCCTTGCAGCCAGTGAAAGATTCTCTTCAAAACAAGGCACAGAAACATTGAGAACAACCTCTACATACATATGAGCCAGAATGATTAATAAATTGATTGAGGGTCTTAAAGATATTAATGAAGAAGAAAAAGAGAAAAAAACTGCCACTTTACGTATTTAAAAGTATATTAAAAGATTATGATTGCATTAAACAGTGAATCTTTTGTTTTAAAAAATTCAATATGTTTCTTCTTTATGCACACTCTTCTGAGAATACAGAATAAATCCTTATCAAACATACCAGTGCATCAAAAAACATAACAGTGCACCAAACAAACATACCGGCGCACCAAACAAACATACCAGCGCAACAAACAAACATACCAGTTCACCAAACAAACATAACATCATTGTACTGAACAAAACATACCAGTGCACCAAACAAACATACCAGTGCACCAGACAAACATACCAGTGCACCGAACAAACATAACAGTGCATCAAACAAACATACCTGTGGCACGTCTTTACTAAATCTCGCACGGTTTGATCTCCGGCCCACACACACACCTTTAACTAATTGTTAGTAATTAACATTTACAAAAGTGCCAGCGGGTTCGGTCGACCCCCATCTTCCGCCTCCCTTAGGTACTCCACTGGTCCCGTTTTTTTTTTTTTTTTTTTTTTAACGTCGTGGTTCAACCCTTAAAATTATCAAAAGTGCCAGCGGGTTCGGTCGACCCCCATCTTCCGCCTCCCTTAGGTACTCCACTGGTCCCGTTTTTTTTTTTTTTTTTTATCTAACGTCGTGGATCAACCCTTAAAATTATAATAAACCAGATTGTGCACTGCTGGTTATAAACATTATTTTTTTTTTAAATTCTCTTTGCCCCCTAGATTATGAACTGGAAAAAACGGGACACCCCCAAGGAGGGTTTGGGGGGGGGGGGATATCCTCCAGCTAAAGAGGGGTCCGGGGCCCGGGGGCCTCCGTAGGAAACTGTTTATTGAATTGAAATATGCTCATTTTAACTATTTGGAGACCTAGAAATCTTTTAAAATTTACCTTCGCCTTTGTAATTTAATTTTAACTCTGAGGCATATCATAAACGAAAACAATAATTCTGCAGTAAATACTTATTTGTGTAGACATATTTTACAACATAATACAATACAACAAATTAAATGTCTCTAGTCTAGGATTTAAATTGAGGCTATTCGGCTGTCGTCCCAGCCATTGTTAAAACCTCCTTCTTATCTCATATGTGAAAATGTGTTTGGCGATAGAAAAAAGGACATTTTTTCCGTCCGGAGAGACTTTTTTTTCGGGACTCCGGGATAATCCCGTTTTTACGGGACATTTGATCATCCTACCCTAGATCCACATTTTGCCCCCATTTTCGAACCCTATGAACTTTATTTCAACATATTCTAATCAAATATTCCATCACCCTTTTACCACGACCGTGAACTGTATTTTCGAGAAGAAAAAAAAATCAGCTTTTTGTTTTTCCATTTATTTAGAGGATATGTTGCTACTGATAATTAAAATTAATTAGCCACGAACAATTGGTGTCAATAAAACAACATAAGTTCAGCTTTATTTAATAATAATTTACAAAATACACAAGTAGACGTTTCAGCAAACAACAAAACAGTTAAATACGTGTAAATATCAAAGAATCGGAGTGCGCGCAAAACCCGGGCAAACACAAAGTAAACAAGAGCGTAAAGGGATTTGAAGTAAAATAAAAAAACTAAACAGAAAAAAAAAAAGACATGGCAGCTGCTTAAAATTGTGGATTTGGTTTACACGGTATAGATTCAACGTAACAAATCTTGTTATTAATTTATTTCCCATATAAATCCCATCCGTTGTATTATTAGTATACAGTACACCAGTAACTGCGATGTCTGAAATTCCATGATGGTTAGTGCTATTGAAATGTTTGGAGACCGGGCGAAGACTTGGTGTCTTATACCCCCGATTTAGATTGAGTAAACCTAGAAGTAAATAAAATAATAAATAATACCACAGTTTCTTTGGTTTGTTGACATTTTTAAGTAACAGTACAAAAAAAGATCGCCACTTTGTGCACACCTTCGATCGGGGTGGGGGGGGGGAGGGGGAGTGAACAACCACCAATACATTAACTAGATCTCCGGTGAATTCCCACAACACGTCATAATAAAAAGTGATCACGGCACTAAGGAATTCCTTGACCTAAATACCTACCATGTGATGTCTATTTTTAGTAATGGTTTTGGAAAAATCTTTTAAAGAAATTATATAACAGAACGCTACGAATTTTGAGGTAGCTCTTTGGTATCTTGATTAAACAACACATCCGAGCTTTTTACTTGGTTATTCTTTTTGTATTGTGTGTGGGAAGGGTGGTGTCGGCTAGATGTTTTAATATATTATATTAACTATACATAATGTTTATCAGAACGTTCTTCGAGCTAGGAACTAGGAATTATTATGTTAAATTTTTTTTTTAAATGGCTTCATCCCGAAACAGCGTAACCCCTGCCTCGGCCAATCGGATATCGTCCCGTTTAAACAAACCTTAAAACGAGGCTGAGACTGTCGGGGAAACCGCCTTTATGACGTAATCGTGCGCATCATCTGATTTGTAGTACCGAAACCGAGAGTGGAATGCTGCCACGTGTTGATATTAAATTGACAGTATTGTCGACTTCTCAGTGATCTAATCATGAGGTGGTTTCACAAGTGTTTAGCTTGAGCCATGTTACAACTTGAGAAGTTTTTGTAACAACTCGTTACGACAATGACGTGTGACGTGTTTTTTCCCCTCTGTTAGTTATTGGGAAATGTGTCTTGTGTTCGCCATATCAAGACACAAGAAACCCAGACTTCTTGGCATAACATGAGCGGGATTTCCCATAGGGCCAACCTAGGCCCATGGCCTAGGCCTTAGCAATCATGGGGGCTTATCATATAACATACAGATTAAATAACAAACACATATACAAACACTTCTGTATTATTTTGAAAAAAAGGCCATTATAAAATGCTGTGCTGTTGCAGTAGTTTAGATTTGAATTTAAAAATATAATGTGGTTAAAACCAGGGCCGTTCTTAAGAGTTTGGGGGCCCTAAGCATGGAGCGTAGGTTGGGGGCCCCGGAAAGGGGGGGGGTCCGGGGGTGGTGCTCCCTTGGCCTGAGGAGAAAACACCACCCACCACTGCGGCACCTCCATTCTGCCTTCATCAATTTTTCCTCTTTGTTCGCGTGTAACCACTAACCATATTGATAATTAAGCCACTAGAGAACATGTGTACTTCTGAAATATATGGACATGCAGGTGGTAGTGGGGCCCTAGGCGGTTGCCTAGTTTGCCTATATGCCTAAGAATGGCTCTGTGAGGGCACTTATTTCCTCGGAATTCAACTCAGAATGATAAATTTCAGGATGAGGAAGGTAACGTGAGTGACACAGGTGGCTGCAGTGCCAGTTAAAAAAAAAACCGGGGGATCGATGGCGCCTCATGGGGGCCCCCTCACGTTAGGGGCCCTACGCGGATGCGTAGTCAGCGTATGCCTAAGAACGGGCCTGTTAAAACATTATAAAGTTAGTATTAGGTGTTTATTTACAAATAAATAAATAAACTGTAATATTATAAATTGTAAATTATAGATACACTTTTTAAAGTGGGGGTTGGGGGGGGGCGTGCTTTGGCTCTAGGACGCAGAAACTGGTAAAACCGACCGGGATGTTCAGTAGATCTGCTAGCAACTAGATTATGAACATTAAGTCAGAGTTTCCAATAACATGCAGCTTGGAAAAAAACAACAAGTTTAAAAAAAAAAAGAACTCTCGAACAAAATTGTCCATGAAAACACTATGGTTGGACACTCTTAAAATTTTGGCTCCTCCACGCATTCCGCCAGAAGGTGCTTTATATTTCCGTAAAAGAGAGTTCACATACGACAGGTGTCAAGGTCATGGAATCATAAGTTGGGGTTCGTGTTGTGTTATTTAATAGGTAGGTTAAGTGAGCGATTGTGAACTCTCGTGATAACTCAAGGACTGGTATAGAAGTTGACACATATACACAGGTTTAAGTGATCTTCTGTGAACACTTGTTCTGCTTCATGGACGGCTGTGGTGGTTGGTTTAAAAGAGATGAGCGCCGCATCATAATCAAGTGAGCTGCTTAGATTGCGTGGGTGGACTTGCTGCGACCCATAGCGCAATAGACAACGCAACCAAACGCCAGCCAATACTTTGACATTTGGTCAAACTTACATTTGACAACAGGAGACGAAAAGTGATCTTCATAGTATATTTTATTTTTTAAAAAGTTGTAAAAACCTTATAAAATATCTTATGCGAAAGATTATGAATCATGGGTGAGATCTGTGAGAGTGCTTTGGAATGAGTGAGTTATGTATTTATACCGTGAGTTATCGAGAGGTCAGAGAGAACGACTTGAGGGATGTTGAGAGCTTGAGTATTTTTGTTTGTTTTTTTGATCTTGTGATCTATTTGGATGGAGAGAACAAACCTTTAGCAGGAATTGGTCCGTTGATGAAACTATGTATTCATGTATATTCAAGCCTAGCCTTCTACTTGTGACCGCCCCGGGTGACCACAAACACTAGCCACGCCCCTGAACACAACCACACTGCCTCTGTAACTTAAGCACAGTAGTGCCGGTCGAGACATGCAATTGATGGACTTGCTGCGACCCATAGCACCCTAGACAACGCAACCAAACGCCAGCCAATACTTTGACATTTGGTCAAACTTACATTTGACAACAGGAGACGAAAAGTGATCTTCATAGCATATTTTATTTTTTTTAAATTTGTAAAAACCTTATAAAATATCTTATTCAAATTCATCCTAACTGGTACAAATAAATAATTGAGCAATTAATGAAAAAGGTGATTTTTTTTTTTTTAAATACGAGAAACGAAAGCTTTCTTCCATTCTTTCATGTTTTTCTTTCATGTTTTTCTTTCTTTCTTTCTTTCTTTCTTTCTTTCTTTCTTTCTTTCTTTCTTTCTTTCTTTCTTTCTTTCTTTCTTTCTTTCTTTCTTTCTTTCTTTCTTTCTCTCTTTCTTTCTTTCTTTCTTTCTTTCTTTCTTTCTTTCTTTCTTTCTTTCTTTCTTTCTTTCTTTCTTTCTTTCTTTCTTTCTTTCTTTCTTTCTTTCTCTCTTTCTTTCTTTCTTTCTTTCTTTCTTTCTTTCTTTCTTTCTTTCTTTCTTTCTTTCTTTCTTTCTTTCTTTCTTTCGTTCTTTCTTTCTTTCTTTCTTTCTTTCTTTCTTTCTTTCTTTCTTTCTTTCTTTCTTTCTTTCTTTCTTTCTTTCCTTGTATTTTCTTCTTTTTAAAATTGTTATCTCATTTGTTTCTATCTTTTCTTCTTCCTTACTGATTGTTTTCAATTCTGTCTTTCATTCATTTCTTTTTTTTTTCTTTATTTGTGTTTTTTTTTCCTTTTTTCTTTTCTTCCTTCCAAAATTTCATTATTTTAGATTAAGTTACCTATTTAAATTTAACACACACAATAATTAATTGATTCATCTTAATTGTCCTTGAAATTGATTCGATAATAAGGTCACCAATCATTTTAAGTTGTTTCCCTTTATTACAATCACCAATAATGAAAGCTTAAATGAAACTATAGGTAGGTACACAATAAAAGTAAGCAAAATGGGCTATCTCCCCTCTATGCTTTGTTCAAAATCTCCCTGGAACTCGCATGTGCCCGTCACAGCCCACGTGACATGTTCGGGTGCTCTGTCTACCCCTCTCACAATCTCAAGGGCCTTTAGGTCATTTTCCACGACTTGCTTATTCGCCCTTGGCCAGACCTTCACGTCATGGACAATGTCCGCTATCCCGAATTCTTCAACCGCGGCGTTGTCTAACGGAAAGATGACCTTGCCTCCAAGTTTGACTTTACAGGAAAAACGACCTTTGGAAGAATGAAACTTGATTTAGTCAAAAATCTTTAATTAAATTAATCTAATTTGACAAATTAATATAGCATTTAAACAACAACAACAAAAACATCTTATCAATGGGCACTGTAAATCTCTTTATTTATTAGTATATTTTTTTAAAATGTCAGAAAAATATTTCATTAGGCCATATTTCTCATGAACACGTGAGGTGATTGGTATGGACAGATTGTTTTAAAAAACTAGTTTGTCTATATTCAATTAAAAACGCATCGATTCATTTATAGTTTGGTCACTTGACCTACTCATGCGGTATAAATTTATATTTTTGGTCACTTGACCTACTCATGCGGTATAAATTTATATTTTTGGTCACTTGACCTACTCATGCGGTATAAATTTATATTTTTGGTCACTTGACCTACTCATGCGGTATAAATTTATATTTTTGGTCACTTGACCTACTCATGCGGTATAAATTTATATTTTTGGTCACTTGACCTACTCATGCGGTATAAATTTATATTTTTGGTCACTTGACCTACTCATGCGGTATAAATTTATATTTTTGGTCACTTGACCTACTCATGCGGTAAAAATTTATATTTTTGGTCACTTGACCTACTCATGCGGTAAAAATTTATATTTTAGTCACTTGACCTACTCATGCGGTAAAAATTTATATTTTAGTCACATGACCTAATCATGCAGTAAAAACTTATATTTTGGTGATTAGACCGACTTGTAACACATGTTATTCTATTGCCGACATAACATGATTAACTAATATTTTGTTTGATTGTCATGGATGCCGCTATCACTTGCGTAATGTAATTAATTCTCTCACTCCTCAACTCAACTTAACTGTCCTGTCACACGATGAGGATTCAACGTCCAGTACTTTATTATATGAATTACTACAACAAAAATAGGACTTGTTATGAGGATATCCTGCAATAATTCGAGGATGCAATAATCACACACTTATATAATATTCCACATCACAATGGCAAATCCCATCTACATGCATAGGAGCCAAAATGATCAATAAATTGATCGTGGGCCCTTAAGATATAGAAGAAGAAGAATCACAATACTTCAATACTTCAATATTCCATACAAGGGAGAATAAAAAGATGTGTTCTCCCTGTCAGATGAAATGGTACTCTCCTCCTCTACTAAAGCCTCCGTGTAGAAAAAGTAGTTCCTCCTCTTTCACGAGAAATAATACGAGGTATTACAACTCTATTCTCAAATTACAACGCCAACCTGACATTATACTGTCGTGTGTAAAATTACAGCCAACTTGGTCTGTTACACTACTCGTGCGGTAAAAATTTACATTTAAATCACTTTACCTTCTTATGCATAAAGACACATATGTAGAACTCGACCTACCAATGAAATAAGTTTCTTTGCTCGAGACAGAGGCGATGGCCTGATCGCTGCTGTCCATTTTATGAGCGCTGCCAACCTTAACGGTCATCTTGTCCTCTCTCTCATGGGTCGATTTTCCCGGTTGAATCTCTACGTATTTCCCCAAGGAAGGTGGCAGATTCGATGTTGGAACTTTCAGTGGTTTGTTCAGACCTGAAGCAGAGATATCAGTCGGCCGTGAAATGGTGTTTAGATTTGATGCATGGTTTGATATGTAACAGAGCATCTGATATAGTGGAAATTTTACATTACACAGGAAACATAATTGACACCAAAGGAAATTACTGCAAAATTTAAAAAAAAACACAGAAATAACAGCCTACCACATTTAGATAATCAACAGTAATTTTTTATTTAGAAAATAACTGTAGTATGATATTCTAAGTCTGTTATCTTAGTCTGTTATCTTAGTCTCTGTTATCTTAGTCTGTTATCTCATTCTGTTATCTTAGCCTGTTACCTTAGTCTGTCATCTTAGTCTGTTACCTTAGTCTTTTATCTTAGTCTTTTATCTTAGTCTTTTATCTTAGTCTGTTATCTTAGTCGGTTATCTTAGTCTGTTATCTTAGTCTGTTATCTTAGCCTGTTATCCTAGTCTGTTATCTTAGTCTGTTATCTTAGTCTGTTATCTTAGTCTGTTATCTTAGTCGGTTATCTTAGTCTGTTATCTTAGTCTGTTATCTTAGCCTGTTATCTTAGTCGGTTATCTTAGTCTGTTATCTTAGTCTGTTATCTTAGTCTGTTATCTCAGTTTAGTATATACGCCTTTAACGAAATAAACTGTTCATTCAACAGTTGGCTGCAGCTCACCTGGCGCTACGCCCTGGAGAAGGGTCACCTTGGTCTTGCAGACTGACTCCTTGGTTGTCTCCACGTCGCTGTAGAGTTCTCTCTGGTTTCGGCTGTACGCCACCTTCAATTGGTGACAACATAAAACGGTGTTAACTATGCTGTCTGGCAGTAAATTAATGTTAACAACGCTGTCTGGCAATAAATTAATGTTAACAATGCTGTCTGGCAATAAATTAATGTTAACAATGCTGTCTGGCAATAAATTAATGTTAACAATGCTGTATGGCAAAAATTAATTTTAACAATGCTGTCCGACAATAAATTAAATTTTAACTGTGCTCTCTGGCAATAAATTAATGTTAACAGTGCTGTCTGGAATCTCCGACTTATTACTATGGAAGTGCAGGAAATTAATGTTAACAATGCTGTATGGCAAAAATTAATGTTAACAATGCTTTCCAACAATAAATTAAATTTTAACTGTGCTCTCTGGCAATAAATTAATGTTAACAGTGCTGTCTGGAATCTCCCACGTATTACTATGGAAGTGCAGGAAATTGGGTGCATGTTGAAATAGTATATAAAAAAAAATAATTCAAATGATATTCCAATAAACTTAGAAAAAGGGAAGCTATGGAAGTATGGAGCCTTAGAATGTATGGTGCCCGTCGATTGGGGTGTTCTATGTTGGAGGTGGCAGTGTCGAAAAAGAAAATGACTAAAATAGCTCTATGTGAAACTTTTATTTAAAAAATATATGTATATATATATATATATATATATAATAATTGAAACGAGAAATGAACTAAAAATAAAGAAGGAAAAAAGTTTTTTTTTTTAAAAAGTAGTCTATAAATAAAATAAAATCACATCATATGAAACATTTCCAATGAAAAAAAAAAAATGACTAAAATAGCTCTATGTGAAACTTTTATTTAAAAAATATATGTATATATATATATATATATATATAATAATTGAAACGAGAAATGAACTAAAAATAAAGAAGGAAAAAAGTTTTTTTTTTAAAAAGTAATGTATAATTAAAGTAATATCACATCATATGAAACATTTCCAATGAAAAAAAAAAAAAGGGAACGAAATAATAATTTTCTTAAAATGAAAAAGGCGAATGAGTGACAGCCCCTTCATCAGATCTATTAGACTGACCTGTCTTGACGTGGCTTCCTGGGATGTCAACCGAGGTGTGAATTCGGTCCACGTGACGTCACCGTCAATGGACAGTTTGAGCGGGTCAAGATTGGGCTCACCTGCGATGAGCAATGAAAAAGAGGGATAATTTTTTTTTTTTTTAAAGTTAACTCAACTTGGAATGGAAAGAGCACAAACTTCATTTGTTTTGTTTGTTTTGTTTGTTTTTTGTTTTTTTGTTGGTTTTTTTCAATAACCCCCCACACTGGGTGACGTCATGTTTTCATTTTAAAAAGGAGTTTGGTTAGACCATGACAAATTCAACGATGCACTGATCGGACAGGTAGCCAGTACTCTAAGAGTCTCCCACCAAATGAATTTATTTTCATATTTGAATGTGCAAACAATAGAAAAAATTGTATGTGTAGTTAAAATTTGGTAAAGCATGCGGATATTTCAATGAATCAAAAAAACACATACCTGGAATGTTGTAGACGTTACAGTACTCCTTGCAAAGTTTGGAAAAGTCCATAGCTGGGAAATTTCTGCAAAAAAATTAATTACAGCAATGCAAAAAGAAGAAAAAAAATTGACAAATAAAGAAAAAAATGTACAAAATAAATAGAAAAATAAATAAATATGCACTTTAAGAAAGTTATAAATATAAAACTGAGATCATAATGCGGGCAAATACATTCCAAGAATTTATAATTATCCATGCATCATTACTGAGTGAAAATATTTTTTTTTTTAAAAAGATTCACAAAAACACCACAAGGTATTACAAGCACCACATAACATAATCAATGGCACCACATGACATATCACGAGCACCACAATACATTATTATAACAAGATAAGACAAGCTAATGTAAAAGGGACACAAATTTTCGCGGCAAACGCAGACCATTTAAAACATTATACCAAAAAAAAATTAAAAATTGTCTGGTGACTTAATGAATCAATAAAATAGTTTTGACTAAGTTTTCTTACTTAATCAATCAATTTAAACCATCCTGTAATATTGAAATATCTGAATAAATAAATTATTTAATTACCTTAAACCTGTCCGAACGAAATGAATAAATAAAAAACCAAGCTCTTACCGTTGCAAAACAATACACAAACACAAAATCTCCCAAGACTGTATGAAAAGTTAATCTGATATTTTCGATACTCTTTTTGGCTGATTGAGTATGTGCTTGAATATACTAAGACACACCAGGGCTGATTGAAAAATGTCGAGTCTTGAGTCTCCGTTTATAGGGGGCCATCTCAATAGAATCATGAGAATAAACTATAATTGGGATCGACATTTCGGATACGTCATACCGAAAGTAATTCGCCCCCCCCCCCCAAATCAACATCACTTTTCTGTGAGTACATTTGATTATTCCCTATTGAATATATACATTCGAAAAGTTACTTAAGACATAGATCTAAGACAGAGCTCTGGCTTTCAGAAGCCGGTGACTGGCGAAGTGTGTACGGAGTTGACGGGAAGTTCCGATCAGCTACGAACCACGCACAAGGCGTTTGGCCAACTCGTTTCGGTATCAATGACGTGTCCGTCACCACCCTTGTCTGCCAGTGAAAAAAAAAAAATACAAATGCCTTTACGGGGCAAATCACTCTTCACATGCATGACAGAATGAGCCTATATAAGATGGGGTGTTTTCAGATTAATTAAAATTTGAATACAAAATTATGTGTGTGTGTGTGTCGTTGGTATAATTTTAATTGTGCAACTTTAATGTAAATCAGGGTCGGGTTTTTCGTTGTCTCTGCGTTAGTTTATGCTTAAAATTATTTATCTGTTCTGAAATATCAGAATCCATTTTAACTTAAAGTTTCGGGAGAATCTATTTTTTTTTTCTTTTATGCTTACTGATGTTTCATTTTAATTAATTCTCTCATGATGATCAAAGATAAGATTACAAAAATTGAGAAGCAGATGAATTTATTATAAATTTGGTGTACACAAAACATGTTAATTAATAGTGTAAGACCATAATGTAAATCAGGATCTGGACTTGTGTGTCTCCGAGTTGGTTTTAACTTTAAGATCTAAACCGGTCCGTCTACATTATTTGAGTGAGTTATTACGAAAAGAAGTTATTCATTAAAATATACTTTTTTTTAGACAGTTGCTGTAATCTAAATTTAGACATAATAATAATAATAAAGTTGTTGGTTCTTTTGTTGAAAATCATGCTTCATTACCAAAGGCTCGAAGCGTGGTACAAAGTCAACCATATTAAAAGAGAAATTCTATTTAAATCAACAACAAAATTTAATAAGTTTTATATATTTTTATCAAAATGTTAAGTGTTTATTTTTGTAATATCACTGTCTAACATTGAAAGAGATCCAAGTGCTCTCAAACAGTCAATTGACGTTACATGGACAAAGATTAATTAAAAAACTAATATTTCAAATCAAAAAAATATTTTAAACAAATTAAAGAATTTTATCCTACCTTACTAACACAAATGTTCCATTTTGGAGTTTTCATGTTAAACTTTTTAGTTTATTCCTGATAACTTGCGTTCCTTGCTGTGCAACTTTCCGATCATGACCATACATTTCGTGTTAGAATATTAGTTTCTATTTCCATGTTATGTTATCTGAATGCGATTTTGAATTTAAACTAGAGTTCAATTAATGTACAGCTTATCAACAACTATGTTTTGCGATTATTATATTTTTTTGGTGTGTTTAAGCTATTAACAATTCCTTATACGTTACCAATGTTTAATACTAGTCACTATACCCGGCATTGCTTGTGTTTACTTTAGGGGGAAAAAAAATAATTCTATATCGATATCTATCAGTTCACGTGCAAATTTAGGATCGTCTCTAAAAAAATTGCTAAATTAACGTACCTAAGTTATTATTTTTGCTATAAAAAAGGCAATATCATAATAAATATTTTCAAACATCCAATTTTTAGCTCAGCTCAATTTCAGTTAAAATTCAAGGTAGGGCCCATGACATATTTCAAAGATCGATGTAACTTTTAGAAAAATGTCTTTTTAAAAAAGTGTATTGTCCGATGCCAGAGATATTAGCGTTCATTTATTTGAAATAAAATAAAGATTTTCGACAGGCATCCACCCAAAAATAATAAAAATATATCATTTTAATTATCTCCAAGATAAGGGCTTCATAAAGAAGTTCAGATAAACATTGACGTTAGGTGTTTAAATTAATTTCTTTAACGTTGATTGGAATTTTCCAAATTTTTTTTCCTTTTAAAAGTTCACTATTATCTTTGGCTATTTTTCAACCCCCCCCCCTTTCCCCACCAAGCGCTAAAAGGACTTGGTCTTTAATATTTTGAAACAGTATTTCCAGTTTGGATAATGAACAGACATTTTTAAAAAGTCGTCCCATAAATAATTAGCTCAAAAAAGACAGAGAATAAATGTTAGTGGTTTTTTTAAAAAAAATTTTTTTCTATTTCTTGTTATTTCTTCATTTTCCCTGTCAGCGGAGAAAAGGCTCTTAGCCTAAGTGTTCTCTTTTTATTGTCCTGTCTTGATATTTCAAGCTTCCACAAAGCTTGTTCCAATTTTTCCTGCACAATTCTTGAACGCCGTCCTTCTTCATTCACTATCTTATCGCTAGGAAGGATTGGTTTGTTTTTTGTTTGTTTTTTTAAATCTCAGCATTGTTCGTACAACTAGATGATTATGTAACGAAATCATGAATGTAAAAACAATGATAATAACTTATTTGAGCAGCCTCAAATAAAAATGTTAAAGTGATGCCATGTGTTTTAACCTATTGTATATATATGTGTGTGTGTGTGCCTGCTTTACGTGGGTAGTCCAAACATTTTTTTCACCTCCTTTTATTAATACAGAAAGAATGAATCCAATGTCATTACACGTTCATTTAATATAGGACTTAAAATGACAAAACTTTAGATTGTGTTAACAACAATTAAAATATTTTGGGGTAAATTAAGTTGGTGTCCCTTTAAGTTTCTGCAATTATTAGTCAGTGTTTTGCATTTGTTATGCATGATAAATATTATATCATATATTAATTTTTTTTTTTTAAATGATATCTTTATGGTGCATTACTTTTCAATAAAAAATTGTTCATTTTGAAAGCAAATGCTTTAAGATTAAGTAACACTTCAGTTTCATATGTTTTAAGCTTAAGCACAGTGTTCTATATTTGGTCTAGAATATTAAAAAAAAAAAAAAATTCATAATTTACACTGAATTATTTTTAAACATGTGATATTTGTATATTATCCTAAGTTCTGTAACTAACATCAAGGTACATTTTCTACGGTTGGGAGTACATATATATATATATATATTTATATATATATATATATTAATTTTTTTTTTTTATATGATTTCTTTATGGTGCATTATTTTTTAATAAAAAATTGTTTATTTTGAAGACAAATATTTTAAAATTAAATAACACTTTAGTTTCATATTTTTTAAGCTTAAGAACAGTGTTTTATATTTGGTCTAGAATATTAAAAAAAAAAAAAAATTCATAATTTACACTGAATTATTTTTAAACATGTGATATTTGTATATTAGCCTAAGTTCTGTAACTAACATCAAGGTACATTTTCTACGGTTGGGAGTACATATATATATATATATATTTATATATATATATATATTAAGGGACAATACTCTGATATAAACCGAGGAAATCTAGAAATAAATAAAATTAAATGATGCAACCGCTCTTTGGATAATTTCCATTTTCAGTAACTGAAAAAGTAGAGCGCCATTTTTTTGTGCGCACCTTCGATCGAGGTGAACCACCACCCAACACAAGAACTAGATCTATGGTGAACGCCCTTCAAACGTTATAATATGGCGTAATCAATACACTAGGGAGTTCCCTGACCTACATAACGTACCATGCAATGCCTATTTTTAGTAACAATTTGGGGAAATCGATTAAAGATAGGAGCCAAAATGATCAATGATCGTGGGCCCTTAAGATATAGAAGAAGAAGAAGAAAGAAAAGTAATAATCAATACTTTGATTATTTTCGATAGTTATCTCGTATCTTGAATTAAAAACTCAACCAAGTTACAACCAGGTTATTTACTTGGTCGTTTTTTTTTTGTGGGGTTCTTTTTGGTTTAGGGTTAGAGAAAGAGGGGGGGGGGTTCAACTTGAGATACACATCTCGTTTAGCGAACTAGGAATTATTTATATTTCCAATTGTTTGGGTCATCCCGAAACCGAACGGAGTCTACCGAATAACCGGTATCCCGACCAATCGGAGATCGTCCTGTTTTGACGAATCTTATCAAAACGAGGGTTGACAGTTTAAGGAAATCCCCACTTTATGACGTATTCCTTACGCATCATAATAATACCGAAACCGAGAGATGAATCCTACACCGCATTGACAGTATTCAATTATTGTAGGTTAATTTTTAAATTCATGATCATGTTTGTTGAAGTGTATGTACAGCATGGAGAGCCCAGCTCTAGGCTTGGGTACCGCGCTATTTAAAAACATCAATAATAATTTCAAAACGATTATAGACTTTGCAATAATTTTAATTTAATTATATGGGCGTTTGATAGTTTTTAGCTTGAGCCATCTTATCATTTTATACTTTAAAAAAAACAACACATGACGTCATATTTTTTTTTCTCATCTCTGTAGGTCATTGTTCAATGTGTTTAGAACACGCAATATTTTATATCAAGACAAAATAAACCTAGACTCCTTGACGTGACGTGGGCCAGTAGGCTGGGCCGGATTACCACAAAGGGCTAAGATGGGTCACGGCCTAGGCCACAGCAGTCGGTGGAGCGTATCTACAGAAGAAATAAGAAAGAACTATTTACAAACATAACCGGATTACTTTGAAAATGCCATTTAAAAGCTGTAGATTTGTTATGGTGCATATTTTTTTTTGTGTGTGTTTGTTACATGACAACAAGATAATTTATGCAAATTTTGTTTAATGTAAAAAAAAAAAAAAAATTAAAATTTTTAGAAATAAAACAAATTTGCAACTCACAGGAGCCCTTCTAGCCATATTGTCAAAATTTCTCGTTTAGTACTTAATTTTACAACTAATTTCTTATTTAAAGAGTCGTCTATGTATTTTTTTTTTTTGTGTTTTTGTTAAAAGAAAAAAAAAAAATTTATTGAAATTTTTTTTAAAATAAAAAAAAAAAAAAAAATTAAAATTTTTAGAAATAAAACAAATTTGCAACTCACAGGAGCCCTTCTAGCCATATTGTCAAAATTTCTAGTTTAGTACTTAATTTTACAACTGATTTCTTATTTAAAGGGTCGTCTATGTATGACGTCAATACATTTTACGCAATTTTTTACCCCCCCCCCCTTTGTCAACATTTTCTACCCCTCCTTCCTCACCCCCCAAAATAAAAAAATAAATAAAAAATTATAAAATAAATGGAATTATAATATATATAAATGTATAAATACATTTGACTTTGTGCTGATCTATTTTAATGACAAAAACATTGTAGGAAAACATTTTATTACATCTTGAGCTTGTTGATCAACACGTTAGAATGTTTTTACACTGAAATTTTTTTAATGCAGGATCTATTAAAAGGTTGTTAAAGACTAAATATCATTGTTTGTGGTTTAAATATGACTATTGTCAGTAAAGCTGACAATTATAGTGTAGTTTTTAGCTGCTATTATGGTCCCATGGAGTAGCCAGGCGTTGCTCTATCGCTACAATTGTCAGCAGGGACATCGTTTGGGTAGGCCAGGGTAGGGGGGGGCATACCCTCCCTTAATTTGCAGGTTTTATTTAAATTTATATGTTTTTTGGCGGATCCAGTATTAAACAACTTAACAAGCCGACCAAGTTTTGGTCTTGGCCCCCCCCCCCTTTTTTTTAAAAAAAACCCTGAAATGACGCTCCTGATAAACATAATCTATAGTAGCTGATTTGTCATTTTCATCTTACGGAACTGTTACACCAGACAAGTCAACATCATCCTCATCTAACCATTGAGCACTTAAAATAGAAGCATTGTTGGTGTGAGCAATGATGACCATAAGCTCTCTCTGTCTCCTGGCAGCTACTAGCATTGGTCGAATCCTTTGTTGTTGACGAGCAGTTGGTAATTTAAGAGGGCATTGTCGGTGCTGTTGAAGATGCTTTTGCAACATGACATGTGATGCTAAATAGACGTTACAGATTGTTCAAATGCGTTCAAGGAGCGATGTTACTATTGTTACTCACTTTACTATCCCCTAATTCTCAAAATATCGTATTCCTACTCTATCCATATAATTTATCTAGCTTGCACATGACACTTTTCTTCGTTCCATACCTGCATCGTTTTCGCACTTAGTCATTTGCAACAAACAGAATCTACAGAGGAAGAGAGACTAATTTTTGAATTCTTTTGCATTAACAAAGTGTGCTAACATTCTGACAAGCCATCTGCAGTTCCCAGACACACAAAATCTTACATTGTTAAAAGCCTAAAAATAATATAACTATTTGCACTCATTTAAACTTATGAATTTTTACAAAATATTGTAATATAACCAGTCATTTTTTTAAGATAAAAATTTTAAAAAAGAAAAAAAATGATTGTTGACGTCATCTAATCTACCCCCCGCACCCCCCCCCCATTTCAACGACTTTCAAATATTTCCAAACCCCTTTCCCCCCTCCCTCCCTCTTATTTTGTTGACGTTATTAATGGACGCCGCATAAACAAATCTTTGTTGGCGAATGGTGGCGTATGCAAACAATAACGTTTAAAGTGTCCTCAATCTAAAGTCTGGTATTGGGTGACCCACATAGTATTTAAAAGTCTGAACAATTTATGCGCCCAACATGACACAAATTATGTCCCTCGTATCTACATGACACACAAATGATGTCCCCTGTATCTACATGACACACAAATTATGTCCCCTGTATCTACATGACACACAAATTATGTCCCCTGTATCTACATGGCATTCAACTGCTGCCCGTTTTTTAATCACAGATTGGTTAGATGCGACTTACTTTTCTTTTTTAAAAAGGGGTGGGGGGAGGTCAGTTAAGGGGATGGGGAGGTCGATCATTTAAAGGGGAGGGGAATTTGGTCATTTAATGGGGGAGGTATAAATTATGTCCCCTGTTTCTACATGGCATTCAACTGCTGCCCGTTTTTTAATCACAGATTGGTTAGAGGCGACTTACTTTTCTTTTTTAAAAAGGGGGGGGGGGAGGTCAGTTAAGGGGATGGGGAGGTCGATCATTTAAAGGGGAGGGGAATTTGGTCATTTAATGGGGGAGGTAAACTCGAAGGTAAAGTCATACAAGTCAACTTGTGCCTTATCAAACATTGTAGGAGGCAGGGCCGCCCTTTAGGGTGTGCGACCTGTGCCCTCGTCCAGGGCGCCGTGGCCACAGGAGCGCCTGGGACGCCAAGTAAATATTTAAATTCCCTTAGTTTATTATAGTGAAGTGAGAGCCTCGAGTCCAGCGTCAGGTAACGGTATTCAAACCTGACGTACACTGCGTGTGCTTAGGGCACCATGTGCCTAGGGCGCTACCAACGATCTTCCAAAATTCGAAAAAGCATTGCAGGCGGGCGCCATGGAAGAAAAATAGAAAGTGCAATATAAAAAAGATATGTTGATACAAGTTAAGCTGTCAATTAACCAAAGAAACTGTTGCATTATTTTTAACAATTTTCTTTATTTCTAGATTTACTAAATTAATATCAGGATAATTTTCTTTTTACAAAAATATACTCAACCGTAAAAAGTGCACATTGGCGTAATGCACAGAACGAAGTCTACTATGATAACGTGCCCTATTCAAAATAAGGCAGTGTAAATTATGGAGAGAAAAAAAAATAGCTTAAAAAAATAATAAGTTAATTTGTGACTAAATCTTATATTCAAAAATTTTCAAACTAACAATTTATTACAAAATAATTCTTTAACCGTAAAAAAAATTATTTAAAAAAACTGATTTTTATTTAAACACACACACACACACACACGCATATATATATATATATAAATATATGACACATTATAAATGCAAGACACTGAAACATAACTACAGAAGCTTTAATTGACAACTTAATTAAACAGAAATAATTTTTTAAAATGTCGCTCACACATCTCAAAAGCTGTGACATATTAATTCATGTAATAAATAAATGATTATATACAAAAATTTGTAATGATTCATTCTGCATTGATAAAAGAAGGGGAGCCACGTATTCGTTTTGCCATGTAAAGCAGGTACACAAAAATCCTAATTATTATTATTATTTTTTTTTCAAATAGGTTTAAAAAACATGGCATCCGTGTCACACTATTATATAGAGATTACAACAAAAAAAAAAAAAAAAAAAAAAAAAAGAAAGAAAGAAAAAAATCATTTGTTAGACTTTTTTTTAAAATTTTTGTAAGTAATCATTATTTGATACGAAATCAGTTAGTTTTGATAGTTAAAAAAGAAATCCTTATGACCGTTAAGATATAACATGAAGGACTGCGTTCAAGATGTGTACAGGAAATATATAGAGCAAGGTGATGTGGAAGCTTGTAAAAAGACAGGACAAGGAAACGATCAAGCTGCGGCTAAGGGCCTTCCTGGGCAGACAGGGAAAATGAAAAAAGGAACAAAAAAAAAAAAGAGAAAATATTTTTTTTTGTTTTTTTTTAAACACCGAAGTCTATTTTTTTTTTGGGGGGGGGGGGTGTTTTTTAAACCCATTTTAATGGGACAACTTTTAAAATAAACGTTTTTCGTTATCCGACAGGAAATACTAGCTGCTGTAAAATAATGATAGTAGAAATTTAAAAGGCAACATCCCTGACGAATTCAATCCAACCGTAAAGATAACAAATTTGAACACTAAAATTGAATATTAATCTGAATTTCTTTAATGAAGCTCTTACCTCAGAGATCAATAAAATGGCCTATTTTTGCATGGATGCCTGCCGGAAATCTTTATTTTAATAATCGATGAACGTGTAGATCTTAATGAGACATTTGATACAAGTTAGATTGGCCTATAAATTATTTGACTGGTCCCAGCTTGACGCAAATATCACTAGTGCCTACACGAAAGGTGACCGTCATAACCCAGACAACTACCGCCCAATATCTTTGACCTCCGTCCCATGCAAAATACTAGAACACACCATCTGTTGCCACATCATGAACCACCATGAACACTACAATTTTTTTGACCAACCTAAACCACGGTTACCGCTCTGGATTCTCAACAGAAACTCAATTAATCATCACCACCAATGACCTCCTCGCCTCCAATGACAAAGGTAACAATGTCGACATGGCAATTCTCGACTTCTCCAAGGGCTTAGACACTGTTCCACACAGCCTTTTCCCACGCAAGCTCCACCTCTACGGCATTACCATCAACTTTCACTCCTGGCTCTCAACATTCCTGACACAACGTACCATGCAAGTAGATGGCGTCAGATCAGGGAAAGTCACCGTAGACTCAAGGGTTCTTCAAGGCACAGTGCTGGGCCCCCCTTCTCCTCCTCTGTCACATAAACGACCTCCCCACTAGGTTTCATTCGAAGAAATCTGCGCCACTGCCCAACTTCCTGCAAACGAAATACCTATCTTGCACTCGTCCATCTACTGCTAGAATATAGTATAAACAATCATTCTTCCCAGGAACAATAATTGCTTGGAACCACCTGGACAATGTCGCCGTGGACTCGACATCGGTCGAAAGCTTCAAGGCTGCCATGGCATCTACCAGGAGCTGTTAGAATAGCAATCAAAATGGCGGCGTTCGTTGATGGTGAGCTCAATTTATTTGTGTGCAGGAATTTGTGTGTGTGTGTGTAGTTACAGCGTGAAATTCGAACATGTCTGATAGTGACTCTGATCAAACTGTGCTTAGTGATTTTGATATTCTTGCAGTGATTCTGACACTGAAACTGCTGAAAACAACCAGGGAATTAATGAAGACTTTCAAATTGAGGGTAATGCTCATGTTGTGAACTCTTGGTTTAGTATTACTAGTATTAGGGTTCCTCAAATGGACAGAGATGACCCCTCTGAATTTTTAGACAACATAGGTTATATAAATAAGGCATAAGCCCCCCCCCCCCATTTGAGAACTTTATGCTATTTGTTACACTAAATATCAATTTAATTTTTATGAGAGAGACCAATAGATATGCAGACAACTTTCTCAGTAACATCCAGCTTAAGACAAGGTCCCTAGGTCATAAAGGGGGGCCTGTTACAGTGTGTCTGTAACAACTGAAAAATAGGGTGGGGAGATGGAAAAGGAGTAGAACCATGTGCCAGATATATCTGAAGGGCCTCCATGGGCTTTGATTCCCAAAAACATAAGTGTTAGTACCTATTCAGGATTCATCCATCAAAAAATTCACACAATTGATACAAGTAAGTCATGTTTATTCTAGGTTTAACAAAAAATTATACGCACAAATTATGCAAATCAGGGGAGCTCATTTGCATAAATTTTGATATTTCAGTTTGATTCATAAAGATTGTTTTAGTTCATTTAATTTCATACAAGAATATATATAGTTTTACATATATTAAGGCAATAGTTTATTTTTTATAAATTTTTTTGCAATGCGAGTGCCGAGCTCGTAAAAAGTGCTCCGTCTTTTTGGCCCATAGACCCCGAAAAGGCTCCGTCTCCAGAGGGTTAAGTAGCTATGGCTCTGTTACTGAGATACTTACAAAATACATTAAATATAAGGTGTTTTAAGGTTCAGTAGCATGGTAACAAGTTAGACAGGAGACAAAAGAGATCTGCATAAGATATGTTATTTCTAAAAAAATATAACAAATCTTAGCGAACATCTTATTCAAATTGAGACTGTCTGTTAGTAAGAAATAATTGAGCAATAATTGAAAAGATGAAATGTATTTTGTTGTTTTATACTAGACATGAAATCTTTCTTCCTTTCTTTCATTTCTTTATCCATTTTTAAAAAAAAAATTATTTGTTTTATTTCTTATTTCTTTCTTTCTTACTTTTATTTTGTTTACCTCTTTCTTTGTTTTTCCTTTGTCCCCCCCCCCCTTTGTTTGTTTGTTTGTTTGTTTCCTTCTTTCTTCCCTTGTTTTATCTAAGATTGTCTATTTTAATTGAACACACAAAATAATTAATTGATTATTTTAAAATTTCTTTGACAATGACTGGGGGATATTATAACAATTCATTTAACGTTTTTTTTTTCTTTCTCTCCATTTATTACAATCACCAAAATGTAAACATACATGTAGTTATATTAATACAAATAAAATCGCAAAGAGTTATTTCCACTCGATGGACTGTTCAAAATCACCTTGGAACTCGCATGTCCCAACCACGGTCCACCTGACATATTCAGCGGCACCATCAGCACCATTCAGGATCTGGAGGGCCTTGACATCCTCCTCCACTGACCTAGTCCGGACGTCTTTGACAATGTCTGCGATTCCGAATTCCTCAACTCCGCCGTCTTGGCGTGGAACTAAGACTTTCCCACCAAGTTTGACTCGACAGGAAAAACGACCTTAGGAAGAACGACATTTCTCTTAGTCAAATCTCTTAGACTGAATTAATCTAATCAAACGATTAATGCAGCAGTCAGAAAAAAATAGCACTTAAAAATGGGCACTGTAATTATCATCTACTTATCTATTATCATACTGTCTTAAAACGTCATTGGCATATTTGGTTTGGAAATGTTTCGAGTGACCGATTAGATTAATTGGCATGTAGACATTTTTAAAAAGTGTTTTGTCTATATTCAATTAAAAAACGCATTAAGACATTTGTATTTTAACCACTTGAACTAATTATGCATTGAAACACATACATTTATCAGAAATCGACCTACTCATGTAGTAAAACATTTGTAATTTACCCACTTGACCTACTCATGAAGTTAAAACTTTGGTAACTTAGTCACTTGACCTACTGATACATTAAAAAAATTCGTATTTTAACAACTTGACCTATTTATTGATTAAAACACATGCATTGAAGAACTCGACCTACCAATGAAATAAGTTTCTTTGCTCGTGACAGTTGCAAGGGCCGGATGGCTTCTGTCCATTCTGTGAGCGCTGCCCAACCTAACGGTCATCTTGTCTTCTCTCTCGTGGATTGATTTTCCTGGTTGTATCTCCACGTATTTCCCCAAGGAAGGTGGCAGATTCGATGTTGGAACTTTCAGTGGTTTGTTCAGACCTGAAACGGAGATATCAGTCGATCGTGAAATAATGTTTAGGTTTGATATACGATTTGATTTGTAACGGTACATTTGACATAGCGGAAGTTTAAAAACTAAACAGGGAACGTAATTGATACAAAAATGAAATGAAAGCAGAATTTTAAATAGCCAGGCATAAAAGCTTGCCCTATAACCAGTAATCTTAGGAATAGGATGTTCATAATCTTGGAATGCTTTTTGTCTTAACAACGTACATCTAGCTTATATGACTCTCAATTTAATGTATCTCCATTTCTTCTAGCTGCAGCCATCTATGCATTCTGTTGATTCAAGTTTTGGCTACAACTCACCTGGCGCCACGCCCCGGAGAATTGTCACCTTGGTCTTGCAGACGGACTCCCTGGTTGTCTCCACATCGCTGTAGAGTTCTCTCTGTTTTGATGTGTACTTTACGTTTAACTGGATAAAAGATACATAAGTGTTAAATGTGCCGTCTGGCAAAAAAATTAAATGTTAACTGTACTGTCTGGCTGTCTCCGACTTACTTCTATAGAATTGTAAGGAAATTTGTGAAGATTGCAAATGTATACATTAAAAAAAAATTAAAGGAAATTTTAAATAAGTTAAAAAAAGAGTCATATGAAAGTAGGTAACTGGCGGTGGTAGGGTGCCCGCGGGCGCCTATGTTAGATGCGGCATTGTCGAAAAAGAAATAACTAAAATAGCTTTATTATTTATTATTAAACATGTTAAAATAAAAATAATATAAAATAAACAGATACAAATAAAGAAATTTAACAAAAAATTGGTTTAAAAAAATAATAAATAATTAAATAAGGATTATTTATTAAACGTATCAAGATAAAATTGAATGAAAAATCATGAAATATCAATTTTCTTACAATGAAGAAGGCGAATGGGTGAATGCCCCAACGTCCAATAAAAATAACTGACCTGTCTCGACGTAGCTTCTTGGGATGCCGCCTGAGGTGTTTCGTTGGTCCAGGTGACGTCACCATCAATGGACAGTTTGAGCCGGTCAAGATTGGGCTCAGCTGCAAAAAAAAAAAAAAAAAAAAAAAAAAAAAAAAAATTTCTTTAAACATTTAATGAAAAGAGTAGAATTTTTTTTCATTAATCCGCACAGGTGACGTCGTGATTACATTTTGAAAGGAGATTGGATTGGTCATTTCAAATTCAACTTGGTACTGACTGACCAATTAGCAAACATTCTATTTAGCCCCGTTTAAGTGAATTTATTACAATATTTAATTTTGGTATTTAAAGAACGATTGTTTGAATAATTTACACTTATTAATATAACATTCGGATTTTTAATCACAAAAAAACTATAAATACCTTGCATGTTAAAGTAATCCTTGCAAAGTCTTGAAAAGTCCATGGCTGGTACAAAAGTAAATGGATTACAGTAATGCAAATTAGCAAACTGTCGACCAAAGATGAACAATTGCTAAGGTTTGAAAAATAAATAGATATGCTCAATAAGAAACTTGTAAATCTAAACCAAGATCACAACTCAGGGGATTATATGCAAGGAATTCATGATTAATCAATTATCATAACTGAGTGAAAATATTTTTTTTCAAAAGATTCACAAAAGCCCCCATGAGGTATTACAAGTATCACATAACATAATCACTGGCACCACTTGACACATCCCGAGAACCACTTGACAGATCCGTAGCACCACATGACGTTTCCCGAGCACCACATGGCATATCCCGAGCACCACATGACATATCCCGAACCCCACATGACATATCACGAGCACCACATGACATATCACGAGCACCACATGACATGTCAGACAATTTTGAAGTATACTACAAATAACTGGTCTGGTGACTTAATGAATCAATAAAATAACTACGCCTGCCTTAGTAAATCAAAGAATTTTAACCATCCTGTAATCTTGACTTAAATAGCTCATTAAATTAATTATTTAATTAATTAATCTCTCGAAAACGAAATAAATCAATAAAAGACAAGTTCTTACTTCTGCAGTAATATACACAAGAAAATCTCGCAAGACTGAATGAAGAGGTAATCTGATATATGTATATATATATATATATATATATATATATTTGACACTTTGTTAGCTTTGAGCGAATTTATGCTATATTAAGCCTAAGACATCAAAGCTGATTGAAAAATTTCGAAGCTTGAGTCGCCTTTTATTGGAGGCCATCTCAATAGAATCCCCTGACCAAGCTATAAATAGGCTCGACGTTTCGGACACGTCAGGCTTACACGTCATACCAACAGTTATAATTCCCCTCCACCTGGAAATACACATTTAAAAAAAAAAAAAAAATTAATTTAATTTTTTTTTGTTGTAAATTTGATAATTCCCTATTTAATATGTTCGAAAAGTTACGGATACTTATATATCCAACACAGAGCCCTCGGTTGCAGTCACCCGTGACAGGCGAAGCATGTACGGAGTTGACGGGAAGTTCCGATAAGCTACGAACCACGTACAAGGCGTTTGGCCAACTCGTTTCGGTATCAATGACGTGTCCGTGACCACCCTTTGTCTGCCAATGAAAAAAAAATAAATGAGTAATAATTCAAATATCCTTACGGGGAAATCTTTCATTTTAAAATAGTTTATTTTTAGCACATTCGTGACAGGATGAGCCTATATAAGATGACGTGTTGTAGAAAAAAATGAATGCATTTCTTGCTTTGACACTGAACGTAAAATCTTAACCTACGCAACTTCTATTTCAAAGTATTACAATTCGTTTGAAATATCAATTTGCAGGTGCGTTATTTTTTTTCTGTGATTTCTGGACCAAAGTAAATATTTGAACAAAATGAAATCGAGTAGACAGGTCTTAGTAAATCGTCTTAATATGCATACAGATTTTAAAAAAAAAAAAGCAAGGCCGTGAATTCAATAACATTTTCTCAAGGATATTAGATTCGATTACTTAGAATTTGTTGATAAAATAATGTGTGTGACGTAAGTATAATTTAAAATTTTCTACTTTAATGTAAATCAGGGTTGGGACTATCGTTGTCTCCCCATTGGTTTATGCTTAAAATTATTCTTAAATCTGTCCTTAAATATTATAATTATCATCACAATCTACTCATTTATTTTATATTAAAGTTTCGAGAGAGTGTATTTTTTCCTTAGGGTTTACTGATGTCATAGCCGATTAATTCTCTCCATGGTTATAAGATATGATTACAAAAATTGAGATGCATATGAGGCTTTCACTTATTATAAATCTGGTGTACATAAAACATGTCTTTGAAATAGATTAAACCATAATGTAGATCAGGATCTAGGCTTGGGTGACTTCGAGTTGGTTTTACCTTTAAGAACCACACCAGACCGTCTACGTCATTTGAGTTAGCTATTACGAAAAGAAATTAGTCTTCAACATAAAATTTGAACAAAAAAAAATATTTAATTTAAGTTTTGACACTCGCACATACAGAGATCCAAGAATGACGTCAGAGTCTGCTAAGCTCATCAATTTGCCGAAGCTCATCATAGATTATTTTAACGGGCACAATGGAAACTCGACGATGAATGGTACGTAGACAATTAAATGTTTAACATATACGTATATAAAACATATTAAAATTGTTTTTGGTTTTAAATTGAATTTCGAAAACAATTTTGACCCTAACCCTAAATAAGCATGTTGCCATAATGGTCAAGAGGCCAAGCCGAGGTCGAACATCCCAGGGTTCCTGTGGCGGTGTATTGATGTGGTGTTTTTTGTAATGATATTTTATACGATTGTGTGTTCTCGTGTTATGGTCAAGTCATGTGAAGGTGTATTCATGCGATGTGTGTTTATATGATAGTGTTTTCGTGTGATGTAGCTTTCATGTAATGGTCTATTCATTTTATGGTGTATTCATGTCATTGTGTTTTTTTTAAATGTTTATGTGACGTTTGTGTTCATAAAATTTCACGTGATGTGGTGTCCTTGTGATGGTGAGTTCATGTGACGGTGTGTTCATGTGATGGTGTGTTCATGTTACGGTGTGTTCATGGGATGCTGTGTTAATGTTATGGTGTGTTCATGTTATGGTGTGCTCTTGTGATGATGTGTTTATTTGATGGTGTGTTCATGTGATGGCGAGTTCTTGTGATGGTGTGTTCATATGATATCAAAAGTGCGACCTGTCCTCATTACAAATCACCAGAATTTAAGGTTTACGAGATGAATTAAAACGATATCCGTGTCTAACATTCTTCCATTGCAGTGGATCTCGAGGCTCTGAAACATTCAGTTGACGTCAAATGGTATGAGATGTCTCCCGTCACACAATCAGCCAATGGAATTACTAGGAAGGTAGGTCAACAAATTGTGTTTTATGAATTACAGATATTTCCTATACGTCGGAAATTTATAAGAAGAATGAACAGAGTACTAAAATTGAATTTACATTCAAAAGAGTTAAATTTAAAATAATAAATTGGATTTCTTCATTTATTCCTTTCATTAAACATTCCTATCATTTATTATTGAAATGTATTCTATCTTATTTTACTTGTAAGAACTTATTTGAAACATTTGAATGCTTTAAAAAAAAAAAAATTAAGAGCTATAAATAGCTTTTTGTTCAACTGACGCCGCATCTTACAGGTGGAGCTAAAGTATGCAGGTCACCAGCAGGAGATCTATAGTGTGCTGGGTTTAGTTCAGAATGTCAAGAAAGTACAAAGAGTCTCACTGGGAGGTGTAATGGTGACAGGTGGGTCCATTACATACTGTCAGTGTCCTACTAACGTCTTTTTTTAAAAAATCTTTCAACACTTTGGTTTCATTTAACTGGTTTGCAGGTTTACTCCTTAATCTGGCCGACTGGTTTTAGCGTATGGAAGTGAATCATGCATCTTCCAAGGACACCTCCTTTACCTCTGGCGTTTTAGGACCTATTCTGTTCTCCATGTACATTAGCCAGCTTGGCAGAATTATTGAGAGGCATGACATATCCCACAAATTATTTGCGGATGAAATCCAACTGTGCACGTTTTTCCGCCCTGCTCCTATGGACTGTGCTGCGGCAGCTCAGACTGCCGAGGACTGCTGTGTTGTGGTGAAATCATGGATGGCATCAAACAGACTTAAATGAAATGACGATAAGACCGAGGCAGTTACATGACGCCAATGTCCGGAAGGTTGCAATCGCATCAATTAAAGATGATGTTTCTGAGGTCCGCGAGTCCACCACTGTCAGAGACCCTGGCATCTACACTGGCAGTCATATCATTTCTGTCCGCTTGTTTCTGTCAGCTCCGCGCCCTGTGTCAGTTGCGTCCTCAACTTAATAAGAGAACAGCTAATGCCGTAACAGTCACTCTTATCCAATCGAGATTAGTTTACCTCAAAGCTAGCCTCAGAGACTCCAGAAGATACAAACAAATTCAGCACGCATTTATCGCGGATAAAGAAATCTGAACACATCACCCAAGTTCTTAGTGATCTCCACTGGCCTCCTGTGTGTGAGCGCATTGACCACAAAATTCTGTCCCTGGTGTGCAGCCTTGAGCATGTTAAAATGACATGGCCACAAGCACTATACCAGAAATCATCCTCATCTTCTGTTTAAATTTGGAAATGTTGTCACAGCTAGACATATGTTCCACAGACACAACAGAGTTCCTGAAATGAAGATAGATTGAACTTATATGTATATATTTGTATGTGTTAAATTCATGACAGCCACGTATATTCCTTTATGTCATTCTTGAGGATGTTTTTTTCCCAGACAGGTTAGTAGATAACTTTGTAGGTGCTGCCATGATGGGAGAGTAACATTTGGATTTGGGTCATTATTGTTAAAATAACAAATGGAAGAGGTGAAATTAATTTTAAATGAAGTCAATGTTTCAATAGTCTACAAATGTATGAACAATTTAATCATTTTTCAAAAGGTTTGCCTCAGCCAATCAGATTGCCGCTTTCGGCGCTACCATCCAAAGTCCGTGAAATATTTGGTGACGAGCTAATCATCCGAGACAAAGTCACGTGGGAGACTAAATCAGAGCACGAGGCACCCGAGCTTAACAGTAAGTCTCAAATTAATGGACGAGCCAAAGGGGGCAGACGTGTTGCCATGGTGACGACAACAGAATCGACATGTGAATGTAGGTATTTATGAATGCAGCTGGTCCTAAACTTTTATTTTGATGTAACTATATATAATATAATCTTATTACTAAATAAAAACTCGACATTTTTTTTAAAATAAAAAACATTGATTAGATAAATCATCAGTGCTGTTCCATCGATTTATCGGCAGGTAATCTGCAATCTGATAGGCCACACTTCCGATAAATCGGTAATCGGCTAATTGGGACCGTTGAATCGGTTAAATTGTTGTACTGAACAAATCAAGAAGCTAGATGCCAACCTTCATGATTTCTAGTCAATAAGACGTGGGAGATTATATCAAAATGGGTCTAAATTAGGTGTGTCCGAAACTCGGAGAATGGTTTTTTTTACGATGTACCCTCTGTTGGTGTTGTTTTTCTTCATCGCTAACACGTGACGTCGTCCTGGCTAACACGTGACGTCATTGCTAACACGTGACTTCATTGCTACCACGGGACGTCGTCATGGCTAAAACGTGACGTCGTCATGGCTAGCACGTGACGTCGTCATGGCTAACACGTGACGTCATTGCTAACACGTGACGTCATTGCTAAACGGGACGTCGTCATGGCTAACACGTGACGTCGTCATGGCTAACACGTGACGTCGTCATGGCTAACACGTGACGTCATTGCTAACACGTGACGTCATTGCTACACCGGACGTCGTCATGGCTAACACGTGACGTCGTCATGGCTAACACGTGACGTCGTCATGGCTAACACGTGACAAGTTGGACACCAAAAAAAGCTCACGTGATATGACGTAACACAATCGTCGTACGCATCGATTAGTTATTTGTTTTCCTTAAAAGCAGAGGTTCTCAAGCCTGTCGGTCGTGTCCCCTTTAAAGGTTAATCGACCGTTTCACAGGGGGGTCGCGTAAGACCATCGAAAAAACACGTATACTCTACGTTTATGAAGTAAAAACGATAAAATTATTTTTGTGGTTGAAGGTCGCCACATCATGATAAACTGTATTAAAGGGTCACGGCATTATGAAGGTTGAGGACCAATGCATTACAGTTTCACAAATGCTAAATGTCGTTCCTACTATTTATATTTTTTTATTTATTTATTTTTTTTTGCGTTAACCACAGTATCATTCTGGTGGATCATGTTTTTTTGCACAATTTGCAGATTATTTTGAATGCACGGTCGAGCTTGAAAATACAGTGCTCATTCAGCTGACTCAAAATGGCGAAGATCAACACTACAGGGCAGACATCGCACGCATCGTGCATGGCATGAAGAGTAAATTTCCGGTGGAGCTTGAACAGTTACACGCCTCTACGAGGGCAGACATCACCAGGCCCAGATCTCTCCCTTCGTCGGTGGTCACCTGGACACTGACTGGGGAATGTGAGTTCAAGTGGAGTTCTCAGCCTGATGTAAAATGGACCTGAAAGAAACCGTTCCTGTTGGAGGATTTAAAAAAAAATAATTTATTGTTAGTTGCATTGAATCAAACACAGGGAACACATCGTTTGGCGTTAGGGTCAGTGTCAGAATAGGCTGTAAACAATTACTTACAAGTTACTTATATAGAATACTAGCCAGTATACCCGGCGTTCATTTGGTTTGCATACGGGAGAAATCTAAAGCATTTTCAGTGTTCTCATACATCTAGGGCCCTTTCCCAACCTCTTCGCTAAAGTACCAGCATTTAAATTAAAACATTTCCTCTTTTAGAAATCTTGATTATAATAGTATTTTCAAACATTTAATTTGCAGCCCAAACTTTGTTAGTTAATATTCAAGCTGGAGCCAATAATTTTTTTTTTAAAAATCAATCTAGTTTGTCTTTAAATGTGTTTTTTTTTTTCAAAGGGTATTGACCAATGTCAGAGCAATAACCGTTTATATATTACATTAAAATAAGGATTTCCGGCCGGCATCAATTCAAAAAGAGGCTGGTTTATTTTTCTCTCAGATAAGCACTTCATAAAATAAATTTATATACATATTCAAATGAAGAACTCAAATTGCATGGTTGGGTTTTTTCATTAAATGTCAGATGGGGATTTTCAAAAGGTGTCACCATTTAAATTTATATTTTATTTCGCGCCAAACAAGACTTAGGCTTTAGTATTTTAGATCTGTATTTCCATTTGGATATTGAACACGACTTATTTTGAAAGGTGTCCCATTAAAAATTGGTTGAAAAAACCGCAAAGATTGTGCTCTTTATTTAAAATAGATGCGAGCCGCCCCGCTCCCCAAAAAAAAACAGTGAATACTGTTAATGTATAATTCCCCAATATTTTGAAAGGGGATATGAAAGGTATGTTTACCACGTTTGGCCTAGATCCGAGAGTTCACGTTGAAGCCTGCATTGTACCTAAGCCTTTGTATATATATATTATAGCTTAGGCTAGTATACGGAAAACAAATTGTAGAACTTCCTTCGCTCATTTGGAACTCTGAAGAAACTTGAAAAAAATAAATATACAAATCTAGTTTCACAAAATTTGAGAAAAATAATAGAGACTTATAGAAACATAATAGAGACTAATAAAAAAATAATCGAGACCTGTAGAAAAATAATAGAGACTTGTAAAAAAATAATAGAGACTTGTAGAAAAAGTAATAGAGACTTATATAAAAATAATAGAGACTTGTAAAAAAAGTAATAGAGACTTATATAAAAATAATAGAGACTTGTAAAAAATAATAGAGACTGGGAAAAATATAAGAAACGTACAAATGACATTTACATATTCTTAAAGCATTTAAAGACCAACAAATCAAACTTTCTAGACAATTTTAGATCTGATTTGCATTTTTGTATCCTCTTTTATATCTACAGGAAAAATATAGAACTTTATGAAAAGTTCTAGAATAATCTTTAAAACCTAAAAAAAAAACTTGTGAAAAAAAAACAACAACAACAAACCAACAAACCAACAAACCAACAAACCAACTTCTATGTAATCTAGATTTCAAGAACAAAAACATCTAAAACAAAGTGCCTACAGGTTATCATTACATTTTTTTTTAAAGCGCGATGTTCTGTATTTCGTCAAAAAATATTTGTTTCTTTTATTTGTATTAATATAATTAGATTTTGTATATTAGCTAGTGCGTCAAACATCGGGGTCCATCAACAGGGGTCCAACAACAGGGGTCCAACATAGGGGACCATCAAGGGATCAATCATAAGGGTAAATCATAGGTGTCCATCACAGGTGTCCGTCATAGGTGTCCATCATAGGGGTCCATCGAAGGGGGCCATCATAGGGGCCAGCATGTTGTCGTTCGTCCTTCGCACGCAAAGATGACCAGGGCAGTTATTGATTTAGCCTTGACTTAATCATGTATGGTTTAAAGTGAAGGAGAGCTGCTCAATTCGTCAGCCTCACTCTCCTGGCCTGTTTGATCCAATAGCAAGACTTGGTCAAGACGACTAGGAGAAGAATCGTGAGCGCAACCCCCCCCCCCCCCCACCTCACCCCCCCCCCCCTCCCCCAATGCCCGCCCCCCCCCCACCATTGAAGCGTGAGGCGCTAGGCACCTCCCCCATGCTTGACATGCCTCAAAAGATTGCACTGTGCTCAACACCGTCCAAGTCACACGCAGTCATGGTGCAGGGGGGAATGACCTAACAACATCCTCCCAGATTGACTTTATCCTAACCCGAAAGATGAGGACAAGATCGATTAATGACTTTAGAAGAATACCATAATATCCTTACCTTTACACTTACCATCCACAGGCGATAATGTGATAAGTTAAGAAAAAAATTTTTTTTGAATACAAAGAACGGACTCCGCATGAGACATGTGAGATAATAACTTCAAAATAAATCTTCGAATTCTAGCATTTCGACCCTTATTATCTATATCAAAAAGTTATCTTAAAAATAGACATTTTTTGCCAGGATGTGAGTCTTAAAATGACCGCATACATGCTATAAAAATGTTACCCCCAATCTTCTACCAGCTATGTTGCTCAAAAATGTACAGCTATGTTGCCCGAAAATGTACGGCTATGTTGCTAAAATGTACAGATATGTTGCTAAAAAATTTACAGCTATGTTGTCCCACTCTAATACAACAACAAGTATTCTGTGCAATCCATTTACAACCTTTGTTGCCCCACACTTCTACCAGCTACGTTGCTGGTACCTGGATCTCTACTGTCTAGTTCAGTGGTACGCGTACCCATGTAGTGTTTGATACAAAGTTGAACTGAATGGGGTGTGATCTGTATGGCGTGTGAACTAAAAGGCGTGTGAACTGAATGGCGTGAACTGAATAGCATGTGAACTGAATGGCGTGTGAACTGAATGGCGTGTGAACTGAATGGTGCGTTAACTGAATGGCGAGTGACCTGAATGGGTGTGAACTGAATGGCGTTTGAACTGAATGGCGTGTTAACAATGTCATGTGAACTCAATGGCGTATGAACTGAATGGCGTAAACTGAATGGCGTGCGAACTGAAAGGCGTAACTTAAAGGCGTGTTAACTGAATGGCGTGTGAACTGAATGGCGTGTTAACTGAATAGGGTGTGAACTAAATGGCGTGTTAACGGAATGGTGTGTTAACTGAATAGGGTGTGAACTAAATAGCGTGTTAACTGAATGGTGTGTTAACTGAAAGCCGTAACTTAAAGGCGTGTTAACTGAATAGGGTGTGAACTGAATAGCGTGTTAACTGAATGGCGTGTTAACTGAATAGGGTGTGAACTAAATGGGGTGTGAACTGAATGGCGTGTGAACTGAATGACGTGTGAACTGAATTGCGTGTGAACTGAATAGGGTGTTAACTAAATGGGGTGTGAACTGAATGGCGAAAACTGAATGGCATGTGAACTGAAAGGCGTAACTTAATGGCGTGTTACCTGAATGGCGTGTGAACTGAATAGGGTGTGAACTAAATGGGGTGTGAACTGAATGGCGTAAACTGAAAGGCGTAACTTAATGGCGTATTAACTGAATGGCGGGTGAACTGAATAGGGTGTGAACTAAATGAGTTGTGAACTGAATGGCGTAAACTGAATGGCGTGTGAACTGAAAGGCGTAACTTAATGGCATGTTAACTGAATGGCGTGTTAACTGAGTAGGGTGTGAACTAAATGGGGTGTGAACTGAATGGTGTGTGAACTAAATGGCGTCTGAACTGAATGGGGAGTGAACTGAATCACATGTGAACTGAATGGGTGTGAACTGATGGTGTGTGAACTGAATGGTACGTGAACTGAATGGTACGTGAACTGAATGACATGTGAACTGAATGGCGTGTGAACTGAATGGCGTGTTAACTGAATGGCGTGTGAACTGAATAGGGTGTGAACTAAATGGGGTGTGAACAGAATGGTGTGTGAACTAAATGGCGTCTGAACTGAATGACGTGTGAACTGAATGGCGTGTGAAGACGTGTGAACTGAATAGCGTGTGAACTGAATGGCATATGAACTGACTGAATGGGTTCTTGATATTGTGAATACAAGACACATTGGCCAGTAACATCACAGAGTTTTAAAAAAAAAGTGTCCTTATTGTAACGTGTTTTGCCAAAAACTTCCTTAGTAATAACAGAGCTCAAATTAAACACTTATGAAACGGTCTAATAATTAGATCATTGCGAATATAGCTATACCAAGTGTTCGCCCTGAGACTTACGGAAGGGGCACTTTCGCATTTGCTGGCCCAACCACATGGAGCACCCTACCTGTTGCTCTTATCAACAGCCAGACACCGGAGTCCTTCAAAACCAATTTGAAAACACATCTTTTCCGCAATCACCTGCTTGGGGTGATGTTGTCTACCATCTTTTCCAGCTAGCCATGGTCTCCTACATGTATATTGGCTTGTGGTGTTTATGGTTGCAAGGGATGAAAGACTTTGAATGGGTATTATCGTATGTAGTTTTTGTAGTGTTGCGTTTTTTATTTAACTGAGTTAAAAGTTATAAATTGTTTCGTATCTCTTTTGATGTGGTTGACTGTGTACCGCGCTTCAAGCCTTAGGGGATAAAGCGTGATTTTCAAGTAAACTTTATTATTATTTGTTTCGGTATTATAAATCAGATGATGCGTACGAACACGTCAAATAGGCTGATCCCCGAAAGGGTCCACCTCGTTTTCAGATTTGTCTCAAAAGGAAAATCTCCGATTGAATCGAGACGTCGGTTATTCGGCGTCGGGATGGCGCAAACAAGTTTTCATAAAATGATTCACAGTTCCTAGCTCGAAGAGAGTTCTGATAAACGAGATGTCTATTTTTAGTTCACGAAATCTATTACACTACCACCATGGGCGCCCCCAGGTAAGTGCAAGGTGGGGCACTTGCCCCCACCTGGATTGATTGGATAAAAAAAATTTAGACAAAAATAGAAACAAAATTTATTAAAGTAAAGAGAAAATAAAGAGAAAGTAACTAAGCTGATGTCCTGTCCGTTCGTAGAAAATAAAGAGAAAGTAACTAAGCTGATGTCCTGTCCGTTCGTTCACCATACAAATACGCAACAGTTAATTAAAACTATATTAAAACATTACTAAAAATTCTGCCCCCCCCCCCCGGAAAGTTAATCTATTTTTTACCGCCCCCCCCCCTAGAAAGTTTTCTGCGGGCGCCCATGACTACCACCACCACCACCACCAAATACAAAAAGATACCAAAGAACTTCCTGGAAGATTGAAGTGCTCTTATATATAATTTCTTTCAATGATTTTCTCAAATCGATACTAAAAATAGGCACTACATGACAGGTATTTAGGTCAGGGAATTCCCTAGTGCCGTGATTTACGTTATGTTATGACGCGTTGTGGGAGTTCACCGGAGATCTAGTTCCTGTGCTGATGGTTGTTCACCTTGTTCGAAGGTGCGCACAAAGTGCCGCTGTTTCTTACGTTACTTTAGGAAGCCAATCAGCCAGACAAACTAAAGTTTAATGCTAAGTTTCTAGGTTTACTCAGTATATATGGGGTATTTTTTTTTAATTTTAACAAAATATGTGTGTACTCTCAAACGCTCAAAGTGTACATCCGGCATATAACGACCATCACAGCCTTCAAAACTGCACTGAAAACACATCTTTTTAAACTCTACTATCCCGACTGATTCCCCCCCCCCCCCCCCCCCCCCCCCCCCCACCCCCTGTTACCGAAAAACGATACTTCTGGGGGACATCCATTGCTTGACATAAAAATAGTTTTAAATATAGATTTGTTTTGTTTCATTTAATTAATATAAATGGTAATTAAGTTTTTTAAGTTCGTGATTATGTTTGTTAAATTGTATGTACAGCGGGGTGAGCCCAGGACTAGGCTGGGGTACCGCGAAATATAAAACCACTTATAATAATAATAATAATATACGTAACGAAGTTTTATATACACCTGTCACCGATCATAAAATAATTCTATGTAAATTATAACAAAAGAACAATATTTTAGCTAAAACATAGAACACGGTAGTATATGTTTTAAAAAAATTTGAATTTAATTTGTAACGTAATCTTAAATTCAAATGTTATCAAGATAACAAGTTATTACTATAATTCTTCCTACATACATTTATTACTTTTTCAAAATAAATTTTAAATACATCATATTATAAATATCACATCATAAAGGTAAAACAAGGAACAATATGTACCTAACCCTAAAACTTTATTAAACAGAAATAACTGAAAATGTGCCTAACAGAATCTAAAGTTGTGTTATTTTAATTGCAATAATAATTAAATGGACTTGTAATAGAATTGGAACGAAATGTTTGTTTGGTGCACGGATATGTTTGTTTTGTGCACTAGCATGTTTGTTTGGTGCACGGATATGTTTGTTTTGTGCACTAGCATGTTTGTTTGGTGCACTGTTATGTTTGATTAGGATTTATTCTGTATGCTCAGAAAACTGTGCATAAAGAAGAAACAAATTGAAATAGTTTTTAAAAAAAAACATTCACTGTTTTGTGCCATCATTTACTTTTAATATACTATTAAATACGTATCGTAGTTGTTTCCCCTCTTTTTCTTCTCCATCTCTATCTTAAGGGACCACGGGCAATGTATTGATCATTCTGGCTCCTGTTTATGTAGAGGTTGTTCGCAGTGTTTCTGTGCCTGGTATTGATGAGGCTATTTCACTGGTTGCATGGCTGCTACTTTGTTAGGGTATCATGCCCTGGGGTTTGTAAGGCCTGGAGGCAATGGACGCAAATGTGTCAAGGGTCGTTGCCTCAACTGTTCCTTTTGAAAGTGTGTTCCAGTCCCTTATTGTTTTTTTTTCGGGGATGAGCAATTCCTCAAGTGGCTTCTTGCTGATGCTTATTTTAATGTTTTAATGAACTATAGTTCATTACTTTGTATTAGGCTGTGGGGTGGGGGTGGGGTGAGGGGCAGTTGGACACTAGATTGCAGCTGTAACATAGTTTAATGGCGTGCATGAGTAGTGCATGGTTGAACCTAAGGGTTTACCGTCTTGGGGGTTCTTTCATAAATTTTTATTGCCAACTTGATAAAATATGTGTGTTAATGAAGGGTAATCATAAAGTTGATATTTAGCCCCAAACAGCATTTAGTTAAATGTAGTGTTAGGGTGAAAAAGTGGTAAAAGAACGTAAACAATAAAAATTCATAAAGAGTTATAGTATGTAAATGTTGATTTTTAAACAATAATACTTTTTTTTTAAATCGCTCAATTAGATTTCAATTTTTCACACCTGTACATTTCTTGTATACTATGTATGTACTATATGCAGGTGAACATCTCAATCGGTCTGTATGTTTGTTTGTACCGAATACGTTTCTACATTGACCAATGGAGTTTTGATCAAGCGTCGCTTGCATATATTATTTGAAACATCTTGGGCATTGGTCAATACCGGTTTTTTTTCAATGAGACATTTTTACAAAAATTAAATTTATATTTAAAATATTTAACGGGCCCCAGCTTGAATATTTTTTTTTTTGCCTTATGCAAACCCAATCTTGACGGGTTTAGTTTCTATTATTATTGATAATAATAAATAATAGTAACGAACTGTTCCTAGCCTATTTTTTCGTTTAAATCACAATTGAGTTTTTTTTTTCCTCAACTTGTTAGGACACATAGTAGTTTGATACGCTCTACATTGAACGCACCTGAGTTTCAATTGAAAGTCGCACTCGAATGGCGTAATATTGACTTTGAATCTAATATTCTAAAGCTAGATATGCCTTCATGATTTCACAAGCATGGGGGATAATTCACGCTGAAAATTGCACAGTAATGTTGCGCATCACAAATTGAGAAGAATAAACTAACAATGTTGAAAATGAAAGAAATCTAAATGGAACATTTGTGTTCTTAAGCTAGAACTACATTCTTTCAATCCTATTTTAATAGTTTAATTTGTAATTCATTTTTTAAAAAAAATCTTTACAATGAACATCATCGAACACATGTGGGATGTTATTTTAATTAAAATTTGTTCGATTTACTTTTTTTTCCCCCTCTACAAATGATGTGTCCACTGTGTTTGATTCAAAATAAGTAACCATCAGAAACAAATATCTGAAACAGGGACGGTGTCATTCAGGTCCATTGAACATCAGGTTGAGAATCCCACCTGAACTCACATTCCCCAGTCAGTGTCCAGGTGACCGCTGAATGGCGGGATCTCTGTCTGGGCGTGTCCGCCTTCCTAAAGACGTGCAACTTTTCAAGCTCCTCCGGGAAGGTACATTTCAGGTCCTCTAGGATGTCTATGATGTCTGCTATGTCTGCGATGCAGCGTTGATCTACAATATTTTGACTCGGCTGAAAAGGAACTGCGTTTTTAAGTTTGACTTGGCATTCAAACCGACCTGAAAATAATAAATCCAAAGTTATAATGGCTTGTTAGGTTAGGTTTCATCTTTCAATTTCACAAGGATTTTTTTTAGTTTTGTGACACTGTTGCGAAGGATTTTTGAATAAAGAAAGACAAGTTAGTTTTTCGATATCTTTGAAAATGTGTTTGAAATCTAATAGATACTTATAGAATACTATCCGAACACCGATCGATTACTCTATTGTATATTTAGCTTTGAAAGACATAGAAATAAGCGTTTCTTATGTCACCCAGGTCAGTGAAACCTTGACCTTAAGCGAGCAATATGCTTCCTGTGGCTGTCGTGATAAGCAGGCCCTTAGCGTCCAAAGCTGTAACGAGAACTATGCCTTTACTTTGAGAAGCATCATCGCTTGAACGAAAGGCTTGGCGCCATTCAAGGGTCATATGCCATAGCTTATGAAGCCGAGCAGCAAGAGGGGGGGAGGGGGGCTGTTACTGGCTGTCATAAGGTGACATTAGTGATCAGAATTAAGTACCTATTACATTAGTAGAGCCATGTCATTAGTAGCCATTAAATTTGCAGCCATGAGATTAGTAGCCGTTAAATTAGTTGCCTTGAGATTAGGAACCATGATATTAGTAACAATCACATTAGTAGCCATGATATTAGCTGTGTTTTGCGTCACGTCTCGTGATATCACGTCATATGACCCTTCTCAAGTCTTGACAGGTAAGGAACACTACGAAAGTTCATTTTTGGTCTATCAAGTCACGTGCATTGGGTTGGTGGGTGGGAGCGGGAGGGGGGGGGGGGGAAAGCCATTTTCAGGGCCTCCGGCACCCCTAATTTTCATTTTTGGTCTATCAAGTCACGTGCATTGGGTTGGTGGGTGGGAGCGGGAGGGGGGGGGGGGTAAAGCCATTTTCAGAGTCTCAGACACACCTAATTTAGACACATTTTGGCACAGATTTTAAACGTCTTATTGGATAGAAAGGATCAAGACGGACTTCTCAAATCTTGATTTTCCAGTAAACCAATTAACCGATTCATCAGTCCCGATAAGCCGATTACCGATTAATCGAAAAATCGGCATATTAGGCCGATTGCAGATTATATGCCGATTAATCGGTGGAGCCCCACTGATCATTCATCTGATATATATATTTTTACTAACAATTGTTTTCTTGGACGGTTTTCTTAAGGGTAGCTGGCAATATTTTCAAATATTTATGTGTAAAATTTGATTTAGTACATAGATTTAAAGTATAGTTAAATTGACATTAATATAAATTGAGAACCGCTGCACAGATCAATACCCACATGTACATGTCGATTCTGTAGTCGTCACCACGGCAACACGACTGCCCCCTCTGGCTCGTCCATTATTTTGAGGCTCGCTGTTCAGTTCGAGTGCCTCCTGCTCTGATTCAGTCTCCCACGTGACTTCGTCTTGGATGATTAGCTCGTCTCCAAACATATTGCGTACTTCCGTTGGTAGCTCCGAAAGCGGCAATCTGATTGGCTGAGGCAAGCCTTTTAAAATGAAATATTGAAATTTTGACTTCATTAAAATTAATTTCACCTCTTCCTTTTGGTATTTTAAAGAATAACCCAGTCCAAATGTTACTTTCCCCCCATCATGGCAGCACCCAAAGTTTATCTACCGACCTGTCTTGAAAACAACATACTCAAGAATGACATGAAGGAATCTACGTGGATATCATGCATTTTAAAAATATATTTGTCTAGTTGTGTCAAAAGTTCCAAGAAAGGAAACCAACTGTTTAAAGATAAAGACTTTAGTGAGACACGGCCAGTGCGTACTGGACCTACCTGTCATGACAACATCTCCCAGTGTAACAAGTTGTGCTTTATTTACATTCTGAACTAAGCCGAGCTCACTATAGATCTCCTGTTGGTGGTCTGCATATTTTAGCTCCACCTGTAAGATGAGTCGATATTTGAACCAAAAAAAAAAAATCTATGAGTGGTTCTAAATTATTTAAACCATTGAAATGTTTCACATAAGTTTATACAAGTGAAACTAGATCAAATAAGTTTCAACAATAAAATGACTGGAACATCACTGGAATGAATAAACTACAAGTTGTTATGTTATGTTGTTATGTTATTCTTGTTATGTTATGTTCTGTTCTGTTATGGTATGTTATGTTATGTTATGTTACATCATTTTTAACTTTAAATTTTAACCTTCTGTTCATTCTTAAATTAAGTTTCCCCGTACAGGAAATGTCTGAAAGTCATAATATAATTTGTTGACATACCCTCCTAGTAGCTCCATTGGCTAACGTTGTGATTGGTGAAATCTCAGTCCATGTGACGTCAACAGACTGGTTGAGCGCACTTAGATCTCCTGCAATGTTGACATAAAAAATCTCATATACGGGTGATTTGTGAAGAGGATATTTCGCACATAAACACAGGAACAACACATCACATGAACACAATACCATGAAGACACTATCACAAATAAACAGATCACACGAAGACACGCATCAAATGAACACACACAAAAAAAACAACATCTCATGAACGCACCACCACATGAAGACACCAACACATGAAGACACCACATGAAGACACCATCACATGAAGACACCACCCCATGAAGACACCACCACATGAAGACACCACCACATGAAGACACGAACACATGAAGACACCACATGAAGACACCATCACATGAAGACACCACCCCATGAAGACACCACCACATGAAGACACCACCACATGAAGACACCACCACATGAAGACACCAACACATGAAGACACCATCACATAAAGACACCATCACATAACTAGACCATAACACGAGAACACACCATCAGACAGAATTGCATAGTACAATACACCACATCAGCACACACATGCATGAACGCACACATACACGTGCATACCGTCACGTGAACCCTGGAATGTTTGACCTCGGCTTAACCTCTGCCCCTTGTGGCAACATGCTTAGTGTCTAAATCTTTTTTTTTAAAATGACATTTAAAGCAACAAACAACGTTTAATATGTTTTATATACGTATACTTCCAACATTTAAATGATAACTCACCATTCATCCATGCGTGTCCTCTCTCCCCACTAAACCTGTCTACCACGAGCTTCGGCAAATTGATCAGCATAGCAGACTGTGTCGCCATTCTCGGAACTCTGTGTCTGTGTCTGTCAAGATTTAAATTAAAGCATCAGTCTAAATAAAAGAGCTGAGCTAAATTCAATATTTGTTTTATTTAAATTTCATTTTGAAGACTAAATAATTTTCTTAATAACTAACTCAATTAACTTAGACGGACTGGTATAGCTCTTAAAGGTAAAACTAACTACATGTACTCGGAAACACACACAAGTACAGATCATTCTTTACATTATGGTTTAAATTATTTAAAGAAAAAAAAAATGTTTGTGTACACAGAATTTTTAATAAGTAAATGCTTCAACTGCTTCTCAATTTTATTAATCATAACTTATAATCATGAGAGAATAAATAAAAAATGACATCAGTAAACATAAAATGAAAAACAAAAAACAAAGTATTCTCGAAAATTTAAGTTAAAATGGATTCTTATAATATTTCGGGACAGATGAATAATTTCAAGGATTAAGCAACGCAGAGACAACGAAAGTCCCAACCCTGATTTACATTAAAGTTACAAAATCAAAATAATACTTACGTCTCACACATATTATTTTATACTTAAATTCAAAGTAATCTAATCTAATATCCTTGAGAGAATTTGATCAAATTAATGGCCCTGCTTTTTTTTTTTTTTAATCTGTATGAATATTAAGAAGATTAAGTGAGATTAACTAAGATCTGTTCACTCGATTTCATTTTGTTCAAATAATTAGTATTGTCCAGAAATCACAGGAAAAAAAATAACTTACCTGTAAATTGATATATCAAAAGAATGATAATCCTTTCAATAGCAATGGCGTAGGTTAAGATTTTGTGTTTAGTGATAAGATTGAAAAGCATTCAACACCCCATCTTATATAGGCTCATCCTGCCATGCATGTGCTAAAAATAAACTATTGTAAAGTTGAGCGATTTTCCCGTAAGGGACTATGTATTATTATTAATTTTTTCATTGGCAGACAAGGGAGGTCACGAACACGTCACTGATACCGAAACGAGTTGGCGAAACGCCATGTATGTGGTTCGTAGCTTATCGGAACTTCCCGTCAACTCCGTAAATACTTCGCCAGTCACCGGCTCCCGAAAGCGAGAGCGCTGTGTCAGCTGTTCGCATTACGTAACGTGTCCAATAGATTTAATAGGGAATTATTCAATGTACTCACAGAAAACTGATGTGGCTTTAGGGGTGGAGGGGAATTACTCTCGGTATGACGTGTCCAAAGAATCGATCCTATTTATAATTATGTCTCGTCATTTTATTGAGATGGCCTCCTATAAAAGCCGACAGAAGCTTCGAAATTTTTCAATCAGCTTTGAGATACAGCATAAATTGGCTCAATCAGCTGTAAGAGTGTCAAAAATATCAGATTAACTCTTCATTGAATACAGAGAGTTTTAATTGTTTATTTTTCTGCAGAGGTAAGAGCTTATTTTGTTGTTTTTTTTCAATTGCACATTTTTTTTGGAGAGTTTAATAAATTAATTCAATGAGGTATTTGTTACAATATTTAATGTTAGCTGTCATTTCTAGATTTTTAAAAAAAAAGGCAGTTTGTAATTTTTATTTTGTTGATTCATTAAGTCACCAGAGGAGTATTTATTGTTTGTGGTGTAATGTAAAATTGTCAGAGTTCGCCGATGAAATTCGCGGCCCATACACATTAGCTTATCGAGTCTTGTAATAATATGCACTGTGATACTGTGATGATTGTGATATGTGATGTGGTGCTCGTGCTATGTAAAGCGGTGCCTGTGATATGTTATGCGATAATTGTAATATGTCATGATGCTTTTATGAATCATTTTTTTTTTAAAAATATTTTCACTCCGTTATGCTATTTGGATAATTATAACTTTCTTGAATAAATTTTCCGCATGTTATGAAATCATCTTATATTTATAATGGTCTCAATGCGCATAGTTATTTATTTTTCTATATACTTTATCCCTTTTTTTCTCTTTATTTTGCCATTTTTTTTTTTTAAATTTGAATTACTGTAATCTATTTAATTTGTTACAGAATTTTACCAGCCATGGACTTTTCAAAACTTTGCAAGGAGTACTGTAAAGTCTATAATATTTCAGGTATTTGCTTTTGCTTCATTCAAAAAGCTGCATGTTTTACTAAATTTTTGATTCTCCATACAATTTCTTCTATGGATTACACTTTCAAATATTAGAATAAATTCCCTGGATGGGAGACTCTCAGCATTCTGCCTACTTGTCCAATTAGTTGAATTTGAAATGAGCCAACAAATCTGCTTTTAAAAAAGTATACACATGACGTCACCAGGAGTGGGTTAATGAAAAGCGAATATGAAGTTTTGATTCTTTTACATTCAAAGTTTAACAAATTATTATTATTATTATTTTTATTTTTTACATCGCAGGTGAGCCCAATCTTGACCTGCTCAAGCTCTCCATTGAAGGTGACGTCACGTGGACCGAATCCACAACTCAGCTGACATCCCAAGAAGCTACGTCCAGACAGGTCAGTTTTTAGCATTAATCTAGGGGCTGTCACTCATTCGTCTTTTTCATTGTAAGAAAATGACTATTTCGTATCTTTTTTCTTCTCAATGTCATTTTCGATGTACTTGATACAATAACTGAATTTAATTATAAATACTTTTTTAAGACACATTTTCTCTTTCTTTATTGTATTTGTTTAACTTAACATGCTTTATATAAAAAAAACATATTTATTTATTTTTTGACAAGACCGTATCTAACATATAGCGCCCGCGGGCACCATACATTCTGGGGTTACATTCTTTCATAGCGCCGCAAGCACCATATATTCTGGGGTTACATTCTTTCATAGCGCCGCGGGCACCATATATTCTGGGGTTACATTCTTTCATAGCGCCCGCGGGCACCATATATTCTGGGGTTACATTCTTTCATAGCGCCGCGGGCACCATATATTCTGGGGTTACATTCTTTCATAGCGCCGCGGGCACCATATATTCTGGGGTTACATTCTTTCATAGCGCCCGCGGGCACCATACATTCTGGGGTTATATACTTTCATAGCGCCCTTGTTTATTAGAGTATCATTTTTTTTTAAAATTATTATTGCAATCGTCACAGATTGCATGCACTTCCATATAAATATGACGGAGGCAGCCCGACAGCATAGTTAACATTAATTTATTGCCAGACAGCACATTTAATATTAATTTATGTTGTCCCCAGTTAAACGTGATGTACACACCAAGCCAGAGAGAACTCTACAGCGATGTGGAGACAACCAGGGAGTCAGTGTGCAAGACCAAGGTGACAATTCACCAGGGCTTAGCACCAGGTGAGTTGTAGCCAATAGTTGAATCAACAGCGTGCATAGATAAATGCAGTTAGAAGAAATGGAGATACATGACATAGACAATGGATGTATGTTGTTAAGACAACGAGCACGTGAATCTTATGAAATCCATTTCCCATACGACAGACAACTGTTAATTAGCCGAAATAAGGCAGATTTTAATGTCTGGTTATTTAAAAGTGTGCAATATTTATATTTTTTGTATCAATTATGCCCCTTGTTTAGTGCCGAATTTCCACAATGTCAAATTTACCATTACATGTCAAATCATGTATCATATCTTAACATCATTTCACGGTAAAATGATGTCTCTGCTTCAGGTCTGAACAAACCACTGAAAGTACCAACATCAAATATGAAACAACCCTTGGGGAAATACGTGGAGATACAGCCTGGAAAATCCACCCACGAGAGAGAGAACAAGATGATGATTAAGTTGGGCAGCGCTCACAGAATGGACAGCAGCAATCCAGCCGTCGCCACAGTCTCAGACAAAGAAACTCATTACATTGGTAGGTCGGGGTTCTTAAATTTTATTTCTTTCATTGCATGGTTAGCTCAAGTGGCCAAAATACTAAATGTTTTATTGCATAATTGGGTCAAGTGGCTAAAATACTAAATGTTTTTTTGCATAATTGGGTCAAGTGGCTAAACACTAAATGTTTTACTGCATAATTGGGTCAAGTGGCTAAAATACTAAATGTTTTTTTGCATAATTGGGTCAAGTGGCTAAATACTAGATGTTTTACTGCATAATTAGGTCAAGTGGCTAAAATACTAAATGTTTTACTACATGATTGGGTAAAGTGGCCAAAATGCAAATGTTTTACTGCATAATTGGGTCAAGTGGCTAAAATACAAAATGTTTTACGGCATGATTGGATCAAGTGGCTAAAATAATAAATGTTTTACGGCATGATTGGGTAAGTGGCTAAAATACAAAATGTTTTACTGCATGATTGGGTAAGTGGCTAAAATACAAAATGTTTTACTGCATCATTGGGTCAAGTGGCTAAAATACAAAATGTTTTACTGCATCATTGGGTCAAGTGGCTAAAATACAAAATGTTTCACTGCATGATTGGGTCAAGTGGCCAAAATGCAAATGTTTTAATGCGTTTTTAGTTTAATATAGACAAAGCACTTGCTAAAAACTTTCTACATGCTCATTATTACGCGCTGTCAGGAGAAACTCTTCCAAACCAAATACATCAACGACATTCTAAGAAATTAGGTGAATAAATAAGTAGATCATAATGACAGTGTCCAATTTTTTTCGAGTAATTTTTTTTTTAAAGTTCCAAATTACATGCATTTACTCAAAAAATACTTGACGAAAACTATAAATGTCGTTCTTCCAAAGGTCGTTTTTCCTGTAAAGTCAAGCTTGGTGGAAAAGTCCTAATTCCACACGACAACGTCGCGGTTGAGGAATTCGGCATCGCAGACATTGTCAACGACGTGAAGCTCTGGCCACCGGTAAATCAGCAAGCGGTGGGAAAAGACGTGAATGCCCTAGAGATTGTGAGAGGTGAAGACAAGGCACCGCAATATGTCACGTGGGATGTGGTTGGGACATGCGAGTTCCAGGGAGATTTTGAACAGACCATCAAGTGGAGTTAAATTTTCATCGTAATTTTATTTTGGGATTATAGCTACGTCTATGCTTACTTTGTTGGTGTGTGTAAGAAAGGGAATAGTTTGCAATGAATGGTGTTTGTCGTTGGTGATGAAAATTTAAATGAATAAATTAAATATTTTTTGTGTGAAATTTAAATAGACCAACTAGATAAAATAATGAAATTAAGATAGAATTTTTTTTTTTAAAAAACGAAAAGAAAAATAAAGAATGAGAGAAAAAAGGAAGAGAGAAGGAATAAAAGAAAAAAAAAGAAAAGAAAGACAAAGAAAGAATCGTAAAGAAATGAAAGTTTGGAAGAAAGGACAGGAAGAAAATAAAATTAAAAAAAGTGAAAGAAATGAAGAATTATTTCGTTTCTCGTAGAACATAAAATACATTTCATCTTTTTAATTATTGCTCAATTATTTCTCCGCACCATGGAGTTTAATTTGAATAAGATTTTTTGTAAGGTTTTTAAACATTTTTTAAATAAAATATCTTACGAAGATCTCTTTTGTCTCCTGTCTTACTTGTAAACCATGTGACTGAAGCATAAGATACATGTTAACCACTTTGCAATTCAACTATCACACTATCCCAATAACACTACGTATAAAAGATATATATAGTCTATATCCACATAATCTTAGCTATTTAGAGGCATATTTGGTACCGCCGAAGATGTCTCCTGGCGTGGAACATTCCCGAGCAAGCTCATTAGTCGACCTTCTCACAGAGTAAAGACATCACCGGAAAGGATGGCTTTTATTTTAAAAAAACAATAATAATTCTGACAACAACAAGGCTTGTTTGTATTAACTACCAAATCACACAGCTACACGCAGCGCTTATAACTCCGAGAAAATTGTAGCAGGCACACAGAAAACGGTTTCAAAAGTAAAAAAGAAAACATGACGTGTGCCCCCCCCCCCCAACCAAACACGTGAAGGCAGCAAGGTCTGGTGGAATACGAGGTGGAGAAAATATTTTAAGCCCGGTCAATGTAAATGTTATCACAGAAATTTTGTTGGAGAATATACTTTGTTTTCAGGCCACATGTCATTGCACATGAAATCATTGCACATGAAATCATTGCACATGAAATCATTGCACCTAAGAAATGGTGTAATCTTTACGCAGAATTATATTCTATTCTTACTGCACATAACAAAACATACCAAGTAACTACTGGGACCATTTTTAAAAAATCTATTTTCTCACTTAAAATGTCAGATTGTAAAATTTAATAAAGAATAAAGATCGAAACTATGGCCCCCTGGCGTCCAAAGTTGGACAAGCTCATGATTTTTAAAAAAAATTTTTTTTTTTATTTAACGCACAGCCCAAGAATGCAAGTCTCCACCAGCTGTTGCTGTTGATGTGGCAGCCGAGACGATACCCCAAACACTTCTCTAGTTAACCCCACTGCAGTTCGGTTAAAATGCCGCCCCTCATTTTATAAAAAAAGTTCCACCCCGGGGGCCTCCCTTTAAACCCTCCCCCCTTTTCATACATACCCAAGGATTGACAGATGCAACGATTGTTCTAGCCCAATTGGAACCCACCAATTTTGTGACGTTTATTACTGATATTTTTGCAGGGAAAAAAAAGTGTATACTGACAAGAACGTCAGTATGGTCAGTTGAAAGCGTGGTTGACCTTTGACTTGTTGTTTACGGTCAGCTTCAACATAAAGGTCAGACCTTTTCTCCTTCTATGTTTACCAAAACAAACAGTGGTTTCAAATATAAATTGTTTCCTATGTAGGTCCCGATCTTGTCACACATATGTTGTTGTTTTTTTGTGGATGTTTGCGTCCAGCCCTCTTGTGGATTGATCCACCTTCTAATCAAATAAAGCTTTAGATTTGGAATGAGTTAAAAAAAAAAATTGATAGCACTTTTAAATAAGGGATGTCTAACATGATTTTTATTAGTTGGAAACAAAATCTTGAGTTTAAAAATTAAGCATTTAAGAAAGCCATTGACTTTGCATATGTTACAATATTTCATAAACTATTTTTCTTTTAAAATCCAAGTTATAACCAACAATTTTAATAGTGTTTAGAGAACCAATAATTTACCCTCAAACACAAGCATTAGTTACTATTGAAAACAATATTTTTTTTGTTTCTTAAACATTTTTTTAAAATTCATAGACTAACGCTCTGGTTCAAGTTCAAGGGTTTTCTCTCCTTTTTTTTCACCAGTACAACTTTAAAAGAATTTTTGTTTTAATGAGTAGCGAAATAATCAAATAAGAGAAGATACATTTGATAAAATTTAGAAGATTTTGTTTTATTTTTTGACATTTATTACATTATTAAAGCTAAATGACGTAGTTGAAACGAATCAGATATAAAAAAAATATTTAAAAATACAATTTTCCCAGGCAACCCAAACATCAATGCCAGAAGCGGACACAAGCAGTACACCTTAGTTTCAAAGCCAGGTGGCGCAAATCTCACCGGCCCCGGGGCATTGTGCCCGTTGCTCCAATGCACTCCAGACTCCAGCCGTGAGGGATTTACGTTTCTGACACAAAAGATGATTTGTGTGAGGTTGAGGGAGGAAAGATGATACAATTTTTAATCATGGAAAGGAAAATGTAAAAGAAAAAAAGAATGATGAGATGGTACAGATGGTACAGATGGTACAGATGGTACAGATGGTACAGATGGTACAGATGGGTTTGGATGGTGTAAACACTTTGAAATAATCAGACACCAGTGTGACGATCTGAGGCTGGACTTTGTCAAATTTCTTCCATCGTACACCCGCCCTTGGAAACCCTTGTAAAATAACTCCTTTCCCTCCCCTCAAGTTGCCCCGAAGTGGCTCAGCACGAGTGAGTTCCCTTGTGATATCACATTCCTGCATCAGTTCGCTCACCCCCCCCCCCCCCCCCCCCCCCCCCCCCCCCCCCCCCCCACCCCCCCCCCNCCCTTGCTGGAAATGCATTGTCTAGACAGAAAACTCACGCCAAAGCCTGAATAAGGATGTTCACCTCAGTCCGATTAACCTTGAGGGTAGAAGGTCAAACTCCCAACAACGAAAGTGATTTTCATTGGATGGAAAAATCACACCTCATTTGAATCGCCCAATTGAATTGATCAATCAGAAATCATAGATTCAGGCTCCGTCATCGGGGGTCCATCAATTCATTTGAGGGACATCGTTTTGATGACAGAATATATTGTTGTCCGTCCTTCTTACGCGAATGTGATTAAGGCGATTTTCGATTCAGCAATGCCCTGAGCTGTATTTTGTTGAAAGTGTGGGAGAGCAGCTCAATTCGCCAGCCTCACTCTCTCGTCCTTGCCTATTTTATCCAATGACAAGACTTAGTTAAGACGACTGGGAAAAAAAAACGTAAGCCCCACACCCCCCCCTTTTTTTTTAGATGCCCAGAGGCGTAGCTAAGGTGGGGCAACGGGTAACAGATGTCCCCGGGCGCCAGCTAGTTAGGGTCGCCAAAATATGCTTTGATATTAGTTTTTTGATGAAAATAATGGGTTTGAGAGTTGAAGAAAAGAATGGGGGGGGGGGTGGCGCTTTTAAACTGAATCTTGTCCCCGGTCGCGAAACCTGTCACGGGCGCCAAACACTCTTACTACGCCTCTGGTGATAACCCCGGGCAACGTCCCACGATGCCGATGCCTTAAGTTTGCACTGCTTTCAGCACCCTCCCAGTCACACTGAAACCTGATGCAAGTGGAATGACCTAACAACATCCTCTCAGATCGGCTTTGTCCTCACCAGAAAGATCGAGGAGAAGCTCCATTACTGACGTCAGGATGATTACCACAATGCACTGACCCTGACACTTAACATCAATCAAGACAACACCATAATGTCATTACCTTGACTGACCATCGACCAAGACAACGCCACAATGTTATCACCTTAACACCTTACCATTGAAAAACGATAATGTATAAAGTTTTTTTTTTTTAATAGTATGGATACAAAGAAGGCAACACCGGTTGAGAAATGTCAGCTGTGAAAATAAATCGTAGACTTCAAACATTTTGACCCTATTTACCTATATCCCAAAATCAAACTAAAAATAGATATATTTCGCCACATATCTAGGTCAGGGAATACCCGTTTAAATGTTATAATAATATTACCCCCATTCTTCTACCAGCTACGTGGCTGATACATGGATCGCTACTGTATGGCTTAGCGGTACCCCACCTGCGGTACGCGTACCCATATAGTGTTTGAAGAAGCATAAGTCAGTTGAATTGAATGGCGTGACATATCTTCGAGTATGTTTCCTCCCCTACCGCCCATTCCCCTTAGAAAAAAGATAAGAAAAGAAGTTCCATCTACAGAATCTGATATCTAAAAACGTCAACTAGTTGTTTATGTCATGTAGATATAATGGACATAATTTTTATGCCATATTGATATAGAGGATATAATTTAAATGTCATGTAGATAAGAAAATGACACAATGGGACATAATTTGCATGTCGGGTAGGGGGGGCATACATTATTTATATACCGGTACTTCTAAATATAATGTCTGTGTGCCATTAAAAAAAAAAAAAGAATCAGTTTTTAAATTAAGCGCTATTTTGACACTAGGGCTCAGTTGAGTTGCAATTTTAGATTTGTAAAACATACTAATTTGTTATTTCATTCTTTCTTTTTTTATTATTTAAAAAAAAAATTAAAAATTAATCTTTAGTATCTTACTGTTAGCAAGCAAAACATCGATATGATTTTTTATTATGCAGATTGTAGTGTTTAGAAAGCTCTGACTTAATCTTCATGATCTAGTTAATACATGATCTAGTTACTACATGATCTAGTTACTACATGATCTAGTTACTAACATGATCTAGTTACTACATGATCTAGTTACTACATGATCTAGTTACTACATGATCTAGTTACTACATGATCTAGTTACTACATGATCTAGTTACTTTAGGATCTAGTTACTACAGGATCTAGTTACTACATGATCTAGTTACTAAATGATCTAGTTACTACATGATCTAGCTACTACTTGATCTAGTTACTACATGATCTAGTTACTACAGGATCTAGTTACTACACGATCTAGTTACTACACGATCTAGTTACTACTTGATCTTGTTACTACATGATCTAGTTACTACATGATCTAGTCACTAGTCGATCTATTGAATATACCGGCCGGTTTTACCCAATGATGCGTCATAGAACAAAAGCACCACCGCCCCCGCCCCCCCACCCCCACCCCTATATTAAAAAGCATATTTCAATTTAAAATATAACAGTTCATTTATTTTCAAAAAAAATAAATAAAATAAACATCTAATGCTATTTTGAAATGTTTAAACCACATTATATTTATAAATTCCGATCTACACTACTGCAAGAGTATACAGCATTTTATAACAGGCCTTTTTCAAAATAATACAGAATGCAATTACCTCTTTGTCGTTTCTTCTGTATATCATAATATAAGCCCCCCCCCCACCCCCCGCCCCCATCCCCACCTCCGGACTGCTGCCTAGGTTGACCGTATGAGGAAATGCGGCCCGCTAACAGGCCCATGTTATGTCAAGAAGTCTTGGTTTCTTTTGTTTTCATATGGCGCATACAAAACACATTGCCCCATAACTTAAAGAGTTTTTTTTTCTTTCTTTTTTTAAAATGTCGTTGTCGTAACGTGTTAACAAAAAAACTTCTCAAGTTGTAACATTGCTCAAGCTAAACACTTATAAACGACCTATTATTCGGTCTTTGTGAAGTCCACAACACTGTCAAAGGCATTGCAGGACTCCACTGTCGGTTTCGTTATGACAAATCAGATGACGCGCAAGGATACGTAATAATAAAGGGTGCTTCCCGAAGGTGTCAACCTCGTTTTAAGCTTTATCGAAACAGGACGATCTCCTGTCAAGACACCAGCTACGCGGTTTCGGGATGACGTAGTATTTAAAAAAAAAAAACAATTCCTGGTTCCTAGCTGGAAGAAACTTCTGATAAACTTTGTGTAAATTTATAGTTCAGATAAAATATTAAAACACCCAGCCGACGACGCCCTCCCCCAACCCAAATTCAATAAGAATAACCAAGTAAATGGCTTGCATGTGTTGTTTATTCAAGATACCAAAGAACTAACTCAAAAATTGTTGTGTTATATAATTTCTTTCCGTTTTCCCAAATCGTTACTAAAAATAGGGAATACATGCTAGGTATTTAGGTCAGGAAATTCCCTAGAGCCATGATCACGTAGTAGTGTGACGTTTTTGTGGGAATTCACCGGGGATCTAGTTCTTGTGTTAGTTGTTGTTCACCTCGATCGAAGGTGCGCACAAAGGCGCTCTTTTTTCTGTACCGAACCCCACCAGTTTCATATGCGTATTCACCGAACCCTTCTTAATAGGAAAAATAAAATATGATTTATTTTTCTGATTTTTAAATTATTTTTTTTAGACCTCCGCCGAACCCCTGAGACTGTCTCACCGAACCCCTGGGGTTCGATCTAACCCGGGATGAGAACCACTGATCTATGGTTTGTGAAGGGAATATAATTGAGCCCCGAGGCTAGACAGGACGAAGCCATCGATCCTTTAGGGTAGAGCCGGGCTCATAACAATAGCTGCCATGTCTTTTTGTTTTCTGTTTAGTTTTACATTTTACTTCAAATCACTTTACGTTCTTTTTTTCTTTGGTTTTGTCCAGTTTTGCGCCCACTCCTATACTTTAATATGTTTGTAGGTAGGATACATGTCTTATATATATTATGTAATTTAAAATTATTGTTATTTAAATGATTTTTTTTTTTGTTGTACTGACGAATGCTACGAAACGATTACTTGAGAATTATGTAAATTATTATTAATAAAGCAGAACATGCATTGTTTTATTGACACAAATTGTTCGTATCTAATTAATCTTAATCATTTGGAGCAGCATATCCTCTGAATAAATGGAGAAAAAAAAAACATGTTAATTTGTTTTTCGAAATTACATTTCACAATCGTCTAAAGGGGAAGTGGAATATTTGATTAGAATAGGTTTAACTAAAGTTCGGTGTTTTCGAAAATGCCAGCAAATGTTTATCTAGGGGGAAAAGAGTAGAATTGTTTAAATAGTGTTTATAACCAGCAGTGTATAATCAGGTTTAGTATAATTTGAAAGGTTGAATCCACGATGTTTGATTGAAAAAAAAACATGGACCATCGGAGTAACTAGGGGTGGGGGCGAAAGATGGGTTCGACCGAACCAGCTGGCATTGGTGTAGATGTTAATTACCAACAACGAATTAAAGATGTGTGTGGGCCGGAGTTCGAACCGTGCGAGATTTAGTAAAGACGCGCCCCAGGTATGTTTGTTTGGTGCACTGGCATGTTTTGTTTGGTGCACTTGTATGTTTGTCTGGTGCATTGGTATGTTTGTCTGGTGCACTGGTTTGTTTGATTTGGTGTACTGATATGTTTGTTTGGTGCAATAGTATGTTTGGTGATTTGGTGCACTGGTATGTTTGTTTGATGCACTGTTATGTTTTGTTGGGTGCACTGGTATTTTTGTTTGTGCACTGATATGTTTTATTTGGTGCATAGGTATGTTTGTTCTGAGCACTGGTACGTTTGTTTGGTGCACTGTTATGATTTTTGGTGCACTGGTATGTTTTTTGGTGGGCTGGATTGGTTTTGTCTGGTGCACTGGTATGTTGTGTGGTGCACTGGTATGTTTGTCTGGTGCACTGGCGTTTTTGATTTAGTGCACTGGTATTCTTTATTTGGTGCACTGTTATGTTTTGTTGGGTGCACTGGTATTTTTGTTTGGTGCACTGGCATGTTTGTCTGTTGCACTGGTGTATTTGATTTGGTGCACTTGTAAGTTTGTTTGTGGCACTGGTATGTTTTGTTTGCTGCAGTGGTATGTTTGTTTAGTGTACTGGTGCATTTGTTTGGTGCACTGGTATGTTTGATACGGATTTATTCTGTATTCTCAGAAGAGTTTACCGAAAGGAGAAACGGATTGAAATTATGTTTTTAAACAAACCATTCACTGTTTAATGCAATCATATTCTTTTGATATTCTATTAAAAACATATAGCAGTTGTTTATCCTCCTTTCCTTCTCCATCTCTATCTTAATGGCCCACGAGCAATGCATTGATCATTCTGGCTCTTATTTAGTTATAGCTTGTTCGCAGTGCTTCTGTGCCTGGTATTGAAGAGGATATTTGTCTGGTTGCAAGGGCTACCCAGTGAGGGTATCATGAAGTGGGGGGGGGGGGGTGGAAGGCCGGGGGCAATCGA
>CAXITT010000210.1:183806-202179 GCA_964033795.1 Lymnaea stagnalis | reverse complement strand
TCTATCGCCAATGAGCCAACTAGCAGGTTAATGTCGATAGCCAAATAACAGCAGGTCTATCGCCAATGAGCCAACTAGCTAGCAGGTTAATGTCGATATCTTTCCAGCAGTGACGCAGATCCCCGAGGCTTTGTCATGGAGAGCGAAAGCATTTTTTTTTAAAAGTTAGGGCTCGTACCATAAGATATCTTGAATCGAGTTGCTGCGACTTGGGGGGGGGGGGGGGCTTAAAGTTATTTAAGTCGACTGGGCTGGTCAAAGCCCCCAAACTTTGGTCACTATCAGCGTGTCGCTTGGGAAACAGATTCAACTCCCCAATCTGTGAGATGGCTATGGTCACAAGAGAAGTTAAGAAATACAAAGCAAAACTCAACTGTGCCATACATTTTTTTTTGTGTGTTTTATTTTGTAAATGTTTTCACATGTAAAAGTACAAATATTGCAATACAACCAAACTACTGTTAATAAATGGGACAACGGTCTAGAGCCTGTATAGCGTCATGATGCAGACAGCTGGTCAGTTAAGGAAGTGGCTTTTTTTCAAAATGTTTTTTTTTTTCTCATTTTTTAAATATATATTTTAAACAGTGCATTTATATGTGCACCTTCAGCCGAAAAAAGAAATAAATAATAAATAAATAACACCAACCAAAGAAAGCGGGGAGATTAAGGAAGGGGGAGGGGGGGGGGGAGAGATCAATGCCCCACTACATCACCGCCCATGTTGCTAGTACATATACATCTTAATAAACATTAAAACGTGGCCATAAAAACATTAAGTATACTTATTATATATTGTACACATTGTACACACATTTAAATTCTCACAACCCCCTTTCGTGAAGGGGCCCACCCAAAAAATTGGATCTTAAGTATGGTTAAAGTTACATCAATATAAATTTGAGAACCGCTGCATGAATAAATTCCTACATTTATATGTCGATTCTGTGGTCGTCACCAAGGCAACTCGGCTGCCACCTTTGATTCATCCATTATTTTGAGGCTCACTGCTATGCTCGGGTGCCTCGTGCTCTGATTCAGTCTCCCACATGACCTCGTCTCGGATGATTAGCTCGTCACCAAACAGTTCGCGGACTTCCGGTGGTAGCTCCGAAAGCGGCAATCTGATTGGCTGAGGCAAACCTATTAAAATAATAAATTGTAAACACATTTCTAGACTATTGAAGGTTTGACTTCATTAAATTAATTCCACATCTTCCATTTTGGCCTTTTAAAAAGAATGACGCGAACCAAATGTTACTTCCCATCACGGCAGCACCCAAAGTTGTCTACCAACCTTGTCTGGAAAACAACATGCTCAAGAAGGACATAAAGAAATGTACGTGGATGACATGAATTTAACACATAAACTATACACATAACATGTCAGTCCATCTTCATTTCAGGACCTCTTGTACGGCTGTGGAAAATATGTCCAGTTGTGACAATAATCCCAAATTCTAACAGTGAAATGAGACACAACTTTTTTAAAGATAAAGACTTTAGTGGGCCACTGGCAGTGTGTGATGGACCCACCTGTGACGAGTACTACCCCAGTGTGACCCGTTGTACTTTCTTGACGTTCTGAACCAGGCCGAGCTCACTATAGCTCTCCTGCTGGTGGTCAGCGTATTGAAGCTCCACCTGTCAGAAAAGTCGACAGTTGCACAAAAAGCTATTATTAGTTCCAATTTTTTTTAAAAATAATTCCCATAACTTCATACAAGTAAAACTAGGTCCCCCCAAAATGTCAATATTAAAATGATAAGAACATCATTAAAATTTTTATGAAATTAATTCATTAACTAAAAATTGTATTTTTTTATATTGAATAATTCTAAATGTAAATTCAATTGTATTACTCTTTTCATTCTTCATATAATTTTTCCTCATACAGGGAATGTCTGTAATTCATAATATAATTTGTTGACCTACCCTCCTAGTAATTCCATTGGCTGATTGTGTGACGGGAGACATTTCAGTCCATGTGACGTCAACTGACTGTTTGAGAGCCTCGAGATCCACTGCAATGGAAGAATATTAGACACGGATATCGCTTTAATTAATCTCGTAAAAATTAAATTCTGGTGATTTGTAATGAGGACAGTTCGCACTTTTGATATCATATGAACACACCATCACATGACACACCATCACATGACACACCATCACATGAACCCACCATTACATGAACACACCATTACATGAACACACCATTACATGAACACACCATTACATGAACACACCATCACATGAACCCTAGAATTTTTTTTTTAACCTCGGCTTGACTTCTGGACCATTTTGGGAACATGCATAGTGTCTGAACCATTTTGGGAACATGCATAGTGTCTGAACCATTTTGGGAACATGCATAGTGTCTGAACCATTTTGGGAACATGCATAGTGTCTGAACCATTTTGGGAACACGCATAGTGTCTGAACCATTTTGGGAACATGCATAGTGTCTGAACCATTTTGGGAACACGCATAGTGTCTGAACCATTTTGGGAACATGCATAGTGTCTGAACCATTTTGGGAACATGCATAGTGTCTGAACCATTTTGGGAACACGCATAGTGTCTGAACCATTTTGGGAACATGCATAGTGTCTGAACCATTTTGGGAACATGCATAGTGTCTGAACCATTTTGGGAACATGCATAGTGTCTGAACCATTTTGGGAACATGCATAGTGTCTGAACCATTTTGGGAACACGCATAGTGTCTGAACCATTTTGGGAACACGCATAGTGTCTGAACCATTTTGGGAACATGCATAGTGTCTGAACCATTTTTTAAAGTTCTATTTAAAACAACAAACAACTTTTAATCTGGTTTTTTTATTTATATTTTGTAACATTCAAATGTTAACGTACCATTCGTCCTTGAGTGACCTTTTCCCCCTTTAAACCCTTCGATGCCAAGCTTCGACAAATTGATCAGCTGAGCTGACTCTGAAGCCATTCTTGGGTCTCTCTCTCTCTCTCTCTCTCTCTCTCTCTCTCTCTCTCTCTCTCTCTCTCTCTCTCTCTCTCTCTCTCTCTCTCTCTCTCTCTCTCTCTGTGCTTTAAGGTAATGCAACTGTCGGAGTAAAAAAGTAAGTAACTGAGGGAAAGTGTACGCACGGTTGTATTTCGAAAAGTTAACCCAACTCGTCGGTACACAAGTCCATGTCCTCACCTACATCATGGTTTATACTTAAGCCAAACGCACAAAATGTACACTAAGTACAAGCTTCATGCACGCTTCTCACCTCATAATCATGGAGAGAATTACGGAAGATAATATCAGTAAACTAAAAGGAAACAAAATACGTACTCTTGAAATTTAAAGTTAAACTCAATGAGCGGATTGTGAAAATATTTAAGGACAGAAATATGAATATTTGTAATTATATAGGAAAAATTTTAAACATTATATATGAATAATTGTAAACATTATATATATGAATAATTTTAAACATTATATATGAATAATTGCTAACGTTATATGTGAATAATTGTAAAATTATATATGAATAATTGTAAAAAAAATATATATGAAAAATTGCTAACATTATATGTGAATAATTGAAAACATTATATATATGAATAATTGTAAATATTATATAGGAATAATTGTAAACATTATATAGGAATAATTGTAAACATTATATGTGGATGATTGTAAACATTATATAGGAATAATTGTAAACATTATATAGGAATATTTGTAAACATTATATGTGGATAATTGTAAACATTATATAGGAATAATTGTAAGCATTAAATAGGAACATTATATGTAAATAATTGTAAACATTATATATATGAATAATTATAAATATTATATAGGGATAATTGTAAACATTATATAGGAATAATTGTAAAAATTATAAAGGAATAATTGTAAACATTATATGTGAATAATTGTAAACATCATATGTGAATAATTGTAAACATCATATGTGAATAATTGTAAACAAAAACCAACGGTGAGACAGCGAAAGTCAAAACCCTGATTTACATTAAAGTTACACATTTAAAATTATACTTTCGTCACACACATAATATTACAATCAAATTCTAAATATTCTAATCTAGTAATCATCGAGAAATGTCATCGAATTACCGGCCCTGCTTTTTTACCGTTCTAAATATTAAGAAAAAAATTAACTAAGAAATGTCTACTCTATTCAATTTTGTTCAAATATTTTGTTTTTTAAGAAATCACAGGAGAAATAAAATAACATACCTTTAAATTGATAATATATCAAAAGAATGATAATCCTTTCAAAAGCTAGTGTGCAGGTTAAGATATTGAGTTTAAATGTTAAGATTGAAAAGTAGGCCCATTTAACACCCAATCTTATATTATAGGCTCATCCTGCCATGCATGTGTTAAAAATAAACTATTCTAAAATGAGTGATTTCCCCGTAAGGGACTATGTATTATTATTAAGTGTTTCATTGGCAGACAAGGGGTGGTCACGAACACGTCACTGATACCGAAACGAAGTTGGCCAAACGCCATGTACGTGGTCCGTAGCTTATCGGAACTTCCCGTCAACTCCGTACATACTTCGCCTGTCATCGGCTACCGAAAGCGAGAGCGCTGTGTCTGCTGTTCGTATTACCTAACGTTTCGAATACATCCAATGTACTCACAAAAAAATGATGTGGATTTAGGGGTGGAGGGGAATTACTCTCGGTATGACGTGTCCAAAATGTCGAGACTATTTATAATTTTGTCTCGTGATTTCCTAGAGATGCCGTCCTATAAAAGGCGACTCAAGCTTCGAAATTTTTTAATTAGCTTTGAGGTCTTTGACTTAATAAATCATACATTCGCTCAATCAGCTAACAAAGTGCCAAAAATATCAGACTAACTCTTCATTCAGGCTTACGAGATTTTCTTGTATATTATTCTGCAGAGGTAAGAGCTTGTTTTTTTTTTAATTGATTTATTTCGTTTTCGAGCGATTAATTAATGAAATAATTAATTGAGTGAGATATTTAATTCAAGATTGCAAGGATGGTTTAAAATTTCTTGATGAAGTAAGATAGACGTAGTCAAAGTTATTTTATTGATTCATCAAGTCATCAGACGAGTTTGTTTGTTTGTTTGTTTTATTTTTTTTTTTTTTTTTTTGTTGTTGTTTTGTGTGGTGTAATTTTAAATTGTCCGAGTGGGCCGGTGAAATTCGCGTCCCTTTTTGTTTTTTTTTTTTTTTTTTTTTTTTTTTTTTTTTTTTTAAAGTTTTTTTTTTTTTTCTTTTTTTCTTCCGTCGATTTTTTTTTTTTTTTTTTTTTTTTTTTTTTTTTTTTTTTTTTGTTGTTGTTTTGTGTGGTGTAATGTTAAATTGTCCGAGTGAGCCGCTGAAATTCGCGTCCCTTTTAAATTTGCTTGTCGGTGTCATGTTATACTATGTATTGTGGTGCTCGTGGTATGTACAGTGGGGTTTGTGATTATGTGTGTTGATGCTTGTATCACCTCATTCTGTTTTTATCAATCTTTAAAAAAAAAAATAGTTTCACTTTAGTTATGAGGTATGGATGATAATAAATTCTTTGCATATATATTTGCCTGTGATATGATCTTGGTTGAAATTCATAATTTTGTTAATGCCCATGGTTATTTATTTACTAACCTTTTGACATTATTCTTTGCTGGTTGTGAATACTCGGCTAATTTGAATTGCCTGTAATCCATTTGTTTTAGAAATTTACCAGCTATGGACTTTTCCAAGCTTTGCAAGGAGTACTGTAATGTCTATGATATTCAAGGTACTTTTTATGTTTAAATTTTAATATGCGCATATTATACTAAATTATATTATACTAAATTATATTATGCTAAATTATATTATGCTAAATAATTTGGTACTAAGTGATATTATACTAAATTATATTATACTAAATAATATTATACTAAATATATTATAATAAATTATGTTATACTAAATTATATTATACTAAATTTTAGCTGTCTATACATATATTTTTTTTTTGGATTGCATTTTCAAATATTATGTTAAAAATTTACTTGGTGGGAGACTAGCAGAGTGCTGACTACTTGTCCAAGTAGTTGAAATTGAAATGAACAAACAAATCTGCTTTCAAATGTAGACATGACGTCACCAAGTGTGGGTTATTAATAAAAAAAAAAACCAAAGGAAGTTTCTACTCTTTTCATTCAACGTTTAATAAACTCGCCCCCCCCCACCCCCACACCCACCCTTTTCTCTTGCTCATCGCATTCAAATGGAGACATGACGTCACCAAGTGTGGGTTATTAATAAAAAAAAAAACCAAAGGAAGTTTCTACTCTTTTCATTCAACGTTTAATAAACTCGCCCCCCCCCCACCCCCACACCCACCCTTTTCTCTTGCTCATCGCAGCTGAGCCCAATCTTGACCTGCTCAAACTGTCCATTGACGGTGACGTCACCTGGACCGACGTCACACCTCAGTTGGCGTCCCAAGAAGCATCCACAAGACAGGTCAGTGTTTACGGCTGATGTTTGGGGCGTTCACTCATTCGTCTTTTTCATTCTAAGAAAATTATTATTTCGATCTTTTTTTTTTTTCCTACTTTGTTTTATCTGTACATGTTGTTTTAAAAAAAAATATCTAATAATAAATAAAAATCTTTTAAAATAAAAAAATAAAGCTGTTTTAGTCATTTCTTTTTTGACAAGGCTGCATCCAACATAACGCTCGTGGGCACCATATTTTTTTTTCTGGTTACATACTCTCATAGGGCCCTTTAAAAAGACTTTTTAAATACATATTATTTTTTTGTTGTTTAATTATATAAAGTGACAATCTATACAAATCCCCTGCACTTCCATAGCAGTAAGTCGGGGGCAAAAAGTCAACATTAAATTATTGCCAGACAGCACAGTTAATATTAAATTATAGCCAGACAGTTCAGTTAACATCAATTTATTGCCAGACAGCACAGTTAACATTAATTTATTGCCAGAAAGCTCAGTTAACATTAAATTATTTCCAGACAGCATAGTTAACATTAATTTATTGCAAGACAGCACAGTTAACATTAATTAATGTTGTCATCAGTTAAACGTGATGTACACACCAAACCAGAGAGAACTCTACAGCGATGTGGAGACAACCAAGGAGTCAGTCTGCAAGACGAAGGTTACAATTCTCCAGGGCGTAGCGCCAGGTGAGTTAAAGCCACCTTGTTAAGTAAAGCCACCTTGTTAAGTAAAGCCACCTTGTTAAGTAAAGCCACCTTGTTAAGTAAAGCCACCTTGTTAAGTAAAGCCACCTTGCTAAGACAAAGGACACGCAAGGGTTATGAAAATCCATATCTTAAAAGCAGGTTACTGTTTATTGGCCAAATATGAAAGGCTTTTGTATCTGATTATTTAAAAATCTACTGTAATTCCTTTTTTTTTTTTGTGTATCAATTATGTTCGTTGTGTAAGGTAAAATTTCCCATTTGTCAAATGTACTGTAACATATCAAATCGTGTATCAAGTTCAAACATCATTTCACGTTTGACTGAAATCTCTGCTTCAGGTCTGAACAAACCACTGAAAGTTCCAACATCGAATCTGCCATCTTCCTTGGGGGCATACGTGGAGCTACAGCCAGGGAAATCAATCCACGAGAAAGAGGACAAGATGATCCTTAGGTTGAGCAGCGCTCACAGAATGGACAGCAGCCATCCGGCCCTTGCCACTGTCTCGGACAAAGAAACCTATTTCATTGGTAGGTCGAATTCTTTAAACCATTGTGCTTCAGTGCGTGATTAGGTCAAGTCGCTAAAATACACATGTTTTAATGCGTTTTTAATTGAATATGGACAAATCCTTTTTTTTTTTTAAATGACTACATGCCAATTATTTTAATCGTTTATTCGAAACATTTCCAAATCAAATATGTCAATGACATTTTAAGACATTATATGAACGAATACGTATATAGTAATTACAGTGCTTATTTTTAAAGTTTTTTTTTTTAAATACTGCGTTACTGGTTTACATAAGATTAAATTAATCTAAGATATTTGACTAAAACAATTGCCTTTTTTTTTCCAAAAGGTCGTTTTTCCTGTCAAGTCAAACTTGGTGGTAAAGTCTTATTTCCACACGGAAACGGCGCTGTTGAAGAATTCGGAATTGCAGACATTGTCAAAGATGTCAGGAGTTGGCCAGCGGCTAACAGGCAATCCGTGAAGGATGATGTCAAGACCCTCCAGATCCTTATTGGTTCCGATGGTGCCGCTGAATATGTCAGGTGGACCGTTGAGGGCACATGCGAGTTCCAGGGAGACTCTGAACGGATCATACAGTGGAGATAATTCTTTGCGATTTTATTTGTATTAATAAAGTTACATATATGCTTACATTGTTGGTAATTGTAATAAAGGGAAAACATTTAAAAATAAATAATTATCATATCAGACAGTCATTGTCAAAGATATTTTAAAATAATAAATTATTTATTTTATGTTTCAAATTAACATAGACAATTTTAGCGAAATGAAATTAAGAAAGAAAGACACAAGAGAGATTGGAAGAAACAGGAAAGAAAGAAGGAATAAAATAATTTTTTTTTTTTTAAATAAAGAAAGACAAAGAGAGAATTAGAAAAGAAATGGAAGGAAGAAGGAAGGGGAGAAAGAAAATTTAAAAAAAAATAAAATAAAAAGGAATGAAAAAAAAAGGGAGAAAGATTTCGTGTCTCGTATAAAATAAATTACATTTTATCTGTTCATCTAACTGACAAATTATTTCTTATTACCAGAGAGGATAAACTTGAATGTGATGTTTCCCAAGATTTTGTACATAATTTTGTAATAAAATATTTTATAAAGATCTTTTCCGTCTCCTGTCTGACTTGTAACCATGTTTCATCGTAGCCATGTTTCCTTGTTACCATGTTTCTGAAACATAACGTGCCTTATAAATTATAACTAATTTAGAATACAACGATCTCTCTCTCTCTATATATATATAATATATTTATAGTACCCCATTGATGAGAACCTTTCATTTATCAGTAACACCATTCCTTTACCCATTAACTCAGTACTAAAAAAAAAAGTTGATAAGTAATATAATCAAAAAATTAAATGTCATACAATTTACAAGTTGATATTTCCTATTTTTAAAGTTTTTATTTATTGATTTAATTTTTTTTTTATTTTTTTTTTTAAATTTAATAATTTTTTTTTTTTTTTTTTTTTTTTTNAGGATCTGAGACAAAAGATGATTTTGCTGATGTCGAGGGGGGGGGGGGACATGATAAAATCATGGAAGGAAATGTGAAAGAACAGAATAATGAGATGGTACAGATTGGTGTGAATAGTGTAAATAGTTTGATATAATGAAACACCAGCACAATTCCCTACGACAGTACACATGAATTACTGAATGGTTGTGTCCCCTACTTGACATGCAGGGAAATATTATTTTAAAACCGGTAGCAGAAAAGAAGCTTGCTGTTTTATTAAAAAGAGTTTAAGGTGGGAAAAAAAAAGTTAAATAGAGTTTGGAAGTAATTTGTTAAATAGAGTTTGAGCAAATAATTTGTTAAATAGAGTTTGAGAAAATAAATTGTTAAATAGAGTTTAAGCAAATAATTTGTTAAATAGAGTTTGAGTAAATAGTTTGTTAAATAGAGTTCAGGAAATAATTTGTTAAATAGATTTTGAGAAAATAATTTGTTAAATAGGGTTTGATGAAATTATTTGTTAAATAGAGTTTGAGGATATCATTTTGTTAAATAGAGTTTAAGAAATAATTTGTTAAATAGAGTTTGAGGATATCATTTTGTTAAATAGAGTTTAAGAAATAATTTGTTAAATACAGTTTGAGCAAATAATTTGTAAATAGAGTTTTAGGAATTTTTTGTTAAAAGAGTTTGAGAAAATAATTTGTTAAATAGACTTTGAGAAAATAATTTGTTAAATAGGGTTTGATGAAATTATTTGTTAAATAGAGTTGAGGATATTATTTTATTAAATAGAGTTTAGGAAATAATTTGTTAAATAAAGTTTTAGGAAATAATTTGTTAAATAGAGTTTGAGCAAATAATTTGTTAAATAGAGTTTAGGAAATATTTATCTCCGAGATAAGGGCTTCATAAATAAATTCAGATAAACACTCACGTTTAAGTGTTTAAATTTATTTCTTTAAAGTTTAATGGAATTTCCCTAATTTTTTTCCGACTAAATGTTCACTATTACCGTTTTGCTAGCTACACCCGGTTGTTAAAAGACTTAGTCTTTAGTATTTTTTTTAAAAAGTGAGTATTTCCTGTTGGATAATGAACAGAGTTTATTAATAAGTTGTGCCATAAAACTTCGTTGAAAAAAAGCCAGAGATTAATTATTATTTTTTTTTTCTATTTCTTGTTATTTTTTTTTCATTCTCCCTGTAAGCGGAGGAAGCCTCTCAGCCCCAAGTGTTCTCTTTTTTTGGTCTCTCTTGATATTTCAAGCTTCCACAAAGCTCTTTTCACTTTTTCCTGCACATTTCTTGAACGCCGTCCTTCATCATTCAATATCTTAACACCAGGAAGGGTCATTCTTTCCCTTTTTTTTAAAAAAAAATCTCTGCATTGCTCGTAAAACTAAATGATTTTTTAAAGTAATAATGATTGTAAAATAATAATAATAACGTATTTGGGTCACTTTAAATAAAAGTTTGAAAGGAATGCCATGTTGCCATGAATTTTTTTTCAACCTACTATAAAAAAGAATTATATATATATATATATATATTTGGCCTGCATTACGTGGGTCAAACAAAAATTAGTTCCCCTTACTTTTATAAAGCAGAAAGAATTAATCCAATCTTATTACATGTTCATTTAATATAGGACTTAAAATGACAAAACTTGAGATTGTATTAACAACAAGTTACATGTTTTGGGTTAAATTATGTTGTTGTCGCTTAAAGTTGAAGCAATTATTAGTCAGTGTTTTGCATTTATGATGTATGAAATAGAGTCTATATCATAAAGCATTAAAATAAAAATAAAAATTATATTATTACGGCGCGTCAGTTTTTAGTAAAAAATGTTGAGTTTGAAGACAATTGCGTTACGCATTAGTAACACATTTATTTCATACTAGCAAAATACCCGCACTTCGCACCGGAGAGCCTTTTTTTAAAGAAAAAAACTGTAAGAAATGTTCAAGCGTCCGCATATTCCGGAGACTCTATACAATGCATTCCCTTGCGAAAATCAAACCTGCCTCAAATCAATGCCAACATTTTATAGGGTTCGTCCTTGGGACCCCGATCTTTGTAAGACCCCAAATTCTAATGAGTCCCCAAACCCATTCTCAACCCAATCTCTTTTCCCCGTGTGGTTCCCGTGCCCGGGGGGATCCTATTTTGTTGTGGCTCCGGATCCAGGGGGGGGGGGGGAAATCCATATCCCATTGGGATCCCGATCCCGTCGGTATCTTGATCCCAGTGGGATCCCGATCTCAGTGGTTCCCGATGGGCTACCGATCCCGTTAGGATACCGTTCACTTTGGGATCTCGTTCCACCCAGGGAACTCTTTTCCGATGTTATCCCTTTTCTGACACTGATCCCGGTTTGATCCCGTTAGCCGATGGGATCTCGATGGTATCCTGTTCCCAGATGGGATCGCGTAACCGATGGGTCCCCATTAGGATCCTATTTTTCTACGGGATCATGCTTAGTGCGATTTTGTTCGAATAAGCTTTGAGATCGTGGGCCCCGCAAATGTAAGAAGAAGATCAAATTATATATCTCCGTAGAACAATATAGAAAATTCTAAAACATCCTAGATTAAATTTAATATCCTCCATGAAACGTGTAAAAAATTACTTTTCCACGTAATTTATTTCTCGAAATCGAAACATTATACAACTAAATTGTATTACTATAACTATAGTACATTTAAATTGATATAGGGGCCCCTGTGGGGGGCCCATTAATTTAGTACCGTTTTAGTTATGTCTGAGATGGTATGGATAATATGAGTTCAGTACCTTTCGGTATTTAAATAGGGATAATCAAGTGTATGAGTGATACGTTTGGTCAAGATACATCTATTCATGTAGGAGTATTAAGCCTATTTATATTTATATAGCTTATATAAGAAAAAATGAAATGGGGCACCTGGCCCCAGAGGTATGGATATTATGAGTTAAGCACCCTTTGGTATTTGATTATGGATAATCAAGTGTATGTGTGATAAGTTTCGTCAAGATCCATCTATCCAAGTAGAAGTATTTGTTGTTAATTTTATTGATAAAGTTCATATAAGGAAAGAAATGCGAATTCGGGGCCCCCGGTTGTGACAGTTTGTGGGCGAGAGTTTCAAAATAAAGCCTACTTAACTTTTGTAAGTGGGCTGTAAGGAATAAGCCTGCCAAATTTCAGGCTTCTATCTGCAGAGGAAGTTGGAGAATATAGCTTATATAAGGGAAAATGAAATGGGCCCTCCGGCCGCAGTGGTATGGATATTATGAGTTAAGTACCCTTCGGTATTTGAATATGGCTATCCAAGAGTAAGTGTACTAAGTTTGATCAAGATCCATCTATCCATGTATGAGTTCTAAGCCTACAGATATTTATATTGCTTATATAAGGCCCCAAAGGGATATATATATTATGTGTTCTAATACCCTTCAGTATTAGAATATGGATAATCAAATGTATGTATATTAATTTTGGTCAAGATCCATCTATTCATGTAGCAGTATTTGTTGATCATTTTATCTATATAGGAATTATTGAAAAAAAAAAAAAGACATTTTGGGCCCCCAGCCCCAAACGGTATAGATTTTCGAAATGAAACCTGCTTTAACTTATGTAGTTAAGCTGTAAAGAATAAACCTGCCAATTTTCATGCTTCTATCTACAGGGGAAGTTGGAGACTTTGTGATGAGTCAGTGAGTGAGTATTAGTATAGATATTTTAAGCCAAAGCACATTGTTCTATATTTTGTCTATAAAAATTGCTTTTTTTTTTTTCCTTTTTCATAATTTACACTGAAACATTTTTTTTAACATGGGACATTTGTATATTAGCCTGCGTTCTGTTACCTACGACAGTGTATATTGTATACGGTTGAGAGTACATATATTTTTATTTTTTTAAAGAAAAATATACTGATATAATTAAACTTAAAATGGTGACCTGATTCTTTGGCTAATTGCCATTTTGAGTAACAGAAAAAAAGGAGCGCCATTTTATGCGCACCTTCGATCGAGGTGACCAACCACCAAGACAAGAACTCGACCTATGTTGAACACCCATAAAACGTTATGACATGTTGTAATCAATGCGCTAGGGAATTCCCTGACCTACATAACTAACCAGGTAATGCCTATTTTTAGTAACAATTTAAGGGAAACGGATTAAGGAAAAGTTATTGAATATGGATAATCAAGTGTATGTGTAATACGTTATGTCAAGATTCATCTGGGGTTCGGGTGGGGGGGTCGTGTCAACTTGAGATACACATCTCGTTTATCGAACTAGGAATTATTTGTTTTTTTCAATTGTTTTGCGTCATCCCGAAACCGAACGGAGTCTACCGAATAACCGGTGTCTCGACCAATCGGAAATCTTCCTGCTTTGACAAGTCTTTTTTTAAAACGAGGCTGGCACTTTCGGGAATCACCCCCTTATGACGTATTCCGTAAGCGTCATAATCATACCGAAACCGAGAGTGGAACCCTGCGGCCGTCTTGGCAGCACTTAATTAATGTAGGTTAATTTTTAAGTTCACGAGTATGTTTATTAAATTTTATGTACATGGTGGTGAGCCCAGCCCTAGGCTCCAGTACCGCACTTTATAAAAACACCAATAATGATTCAAAAATATGTTAAGACTTGGCCTTGATCTCATTATGAGGCCGTTGTATAAGTTTATAACTTGAGCCATGTTATTATTTTACACTTACACTTTAAAAAAACAACAACATAAACACATAGGGTCATAGTTTTAAACTCTGTAGGTCATGGTTCAATGCGTTTAGTACACGGAAGATTTTATATCAATGAAGGCAAATTAAACCTAGACTCGTTGACGTGAGGTGGGCCTGTAGGCCGGGCCGGATTACCTCAAAGGACAAACGCGGGGTCATGGCCCAGGGCGCAGCAGTCGGTGGAGCGTATCTACAGAAGAAATAAGAAAGAACTATTGACAAACATTTCCATATTATTTTGAAAAGGCCATTTACATGCTGTAGATTTGCTGTAGTGTAGATTTGAATTTAAAAAATACAATGTGTTTCAAAGAGTATGCATCTTGTTTAATTTATTATATATTGATTTAAAATTATAAATAAACACTTTAATGTGTGTGCGTGTGTGTGTGGGGGCAAAGGGGGGGGGAGGTCGTATGATTGTGTGCCTTGGTCAAGAGCGCTGAAACTGGCCTTTAATCAAATATGAGAATAAGTTTACAATCAATTAAAATGTAGTCTTTATTTAAAACCAAAGAACCTCGTAATATTTCGAGGTCTGAACAATGTATATGCCTTACATGACATACAAATGATGTCATCTGTACCTACATGACATACAAATGATGTCATCTGTACCTACATGACATACAAATGATGTCATATGTACCTACATGACATACAAATGATGTCATCTGTACTTACATAGATACAAATTTATCTTTTATTAACCTATATGGCTTACAAATTATGTCTTCTGTTTCTATATGCCATACAAATATTGTCATATTTACCTACATGGCGTACAAATTATGTCACATTTACCTATATGACATACACATGATGCTATAAGTACTATATGATATACAAAGTATGTCGTCTTTACTTATATGACCTACACATATTGTCATCTTTACCTATATAACATACAAATACTTTCATATTTACCTATATGACATACACATTATGTCATATTTATATAAATCTTGTCATTCTGTACCTATATGACATAAAATTATTTCGTCTGTAAGTACAAGACAAATTAAGTCTTTTGTATGGTACCTATTTGACTTACAAATACTGTCATCTTTATCTATATGACATACACATGCTGTAATTTTTACCTATATTACATACAAAAGTTGTCATCTTTACCTATATGACATACAAACATTGTCATCTTCACCTATATGACATACGATTATGTCATATTTACCTATATGACATAAAAATAATGTCATCTTCATCTATATGACATACACATATTGTCATCTTCAAGAATATTACTAACTAGACTCTTTCAAATCACAGACTGGGTAGGGCCACCTGGACAGTCAAATCACAGACTGGTTAGGGCCACCTGGAAAGTCTTAAGAAACAGTTTTACTCGGTAGTTGCCTGGGTTTGGGGGGGGGGGGCTAACGTTTCTATGGGCATCATGCTGAAAAATAAGTTAGAACAGTTTTACACGATGATAAGTTAGAACAGTTTTACACGATGATAAGTTAGAACAGTTTTAACAAGATGATAAGTAAAACAATTTTAACGCGATGATCAATTAGAAATGTTTCAATAAGTTGATAAATTAGAAATGTTTCAATAAGTTGATAAATTAGAACTGTTTCAAAACGATGATAAGTTAGAACTTACGTTGATATGTGGACTGCTCCTGGCGTTGTCATTTGGACAGCTTCTGTTGTATACATTTGGACGGCTTCTGGAGTTGATATTTGGACAGCTTCTGCTGTATATATTTTGACAGCTTCTGGTGTTGGACTTTCGGGCCTCTTTTGACGTTGATATTTGGACAGCTTCTGGCGATGATATTTTGTGCTCCTTGGGCCGCTTTTAATGTCGCCTGGGCCGCCTCTGCACTACAGAAAAACCTGTGCATAAAGTCTCTACTAACATAATAATGTTCCGAAGGAATCCCAGGCGCGACTCATATGAGTTTCAAATGTTCATCTGCTACTGCAAAATATACGTTGGCCCGCTTCACGTGAACACACTTTCTCAAACCAAGCAGACGAGCAACTTTTTCGTGCTCATATTATAATTCCGAACTGATTCTTACGCAAACCAAAGCATATCCCCGGGGGAGGGGGAGGGTAGAAGTTAGTTGAGAGGGGAGCCGGCCCGGGAAAAGTAAATAAAAAAAAAAAAATCATAATTTTATCCACTGATTTAGTAGCGGTTCTATTTCAATATTTACCGCGTTATTAGTAACACATTTTAATTTTTTTTTAAATATCTTTTGAGCAAATGTAAGAAGAATGAATTGTTGTATTAAATTCAATGTTGATCTCAATATGTGTTGTTGTTTTTTTTTTGTTTTTTTCTGTGTCTATTTTTTTTTTCCTACTCATTTCTAATATTTGGACAATTATCGAGTGACGAGTTGAGAATCCCTGATGATAGTTAGTTTTTTTTAAAATGAAAGTAGTCCGGGGGTTGGATTTTTGAAGAGTGGCTGGCGTAGGAACCTGTGTGAACGGAAGGTTCACGCGTTTGGGGGGAGTGGAGGGGGTGGTGAAGGGGCAGAACGAGTCAGCCGTGTGAAACAGACAACAGTGTAGTCCAGCGCTTCCTTTAGTACGCAGTCTTTGTGAAGTGGTGAAAGGGTCGCACCTGAAACGCCACGGCTAAGATGCATTTACCAGCAGGGCCGGCGATGTCTTCCACGGACCTGGGTCTAAAAGGCAAGTTATTATTTTTTTTTTCCATTCTCCTGATCTCTAGTATCACACAATTACCCATTAAGTCATTAAGGAAAAGCAGTAAATTTTCTCGTGTGACTAGTGACTTTTTTTGTTTATTGAAAATTGTAACCCACGTGCTTCAGAGTCGAGCAGGGAAAAATTTTTAAAAGCCTGAAATTCATGCTCGTATGTTACTACGTCATTACTACGTCATTTTACGACTTGTGTACGATCAGCGAGTTTTCGACTTCATTTACGGTAAACCAAAATATATATATTTTTTTTTAACAAAGAGATCACATGCTACAGTCAAAAGAGAAAGTCTTAAAATGCATAGAGCCACATGGTACTGTCAATAAACAAAGTCTTACAGCACATAAAGTCACACCGTACTGTCAATAAACAAAGTCTTACAGCACATAAAGTCACACCGTACTGTCAATAAACAAAGTCTTACAGCGCGCAGGGACAGTCTCAGCCAGAGGTCACATTTTTCAATCAACACCGGAAATCGGTCAAGGTTAAGGACTACAACTTCAGGGACTGCGGATGTCCTTTGGAGCTCTCTTCTTTAATCTGAGAAGCCCTGCAAGTGTGTGACCCCGAACTAGTAGGGTTTAGGGGGGGGGGGGGCGGGGACAACCTATTTCCACTCCACACTCACCCTTGTGTGAACCTCGTCCCAGTGACTTTTTTTGTGACTTTTGCTTGCGTGCACTTTTTCCGATTTTGGGTTGGTTTTTTTTTTGTGTTTTTTTTTTTTTTTTTTTTTTTTTTTTTTACATATTTATATAGAGATCAATTTTTGTGTGGCTTGTCAATGAAAGTGTCGTACATAGCAAAAATTAGAAGTGACATTTATTAGCGGAACATTTCTTGGGGGGTCGCACGACCCTTTTCCAGGGGTCGCCTAAGACCAACTTAAAACGCATATGCACTACAGTTATGAAGAAGAAACGATATAGTGCGAGGCTGGGGGGTCGCCACAACATGAGGCGCTCTATTAAAGGGTCGTGGCATTAGGAAGGTTGAGAACCACTGGTTTAATGAATACTTTTAAATTGTATCCAGTATCCGGAAATTTGATCGCAAGAAATTTCGTCGACGGAAAATTGATCGATGGAGATTTGATCGAACGGAAATTTGGTTGAACACATTTTTTTCAGTTCACACGTTAAAATTTTGCTTCAAATATCTATTTTTGGACGTATTATTTTAATGTATTCTATGGTATAGTGCGTTCAAAAGCGTAATTTGGCGAAATTGGGGTGAACATAATTCGAGACCCCATTCCTAGATTCAGTTTTGTCATTCGGGCGGCGGTATGGACAGCACTGTTCTTAACGGGTCTCTGTCACTATCCACCCCCACCCCCCCTTAACCCGCACACACACCTTATGACCCTACGCAAACCCCCCCACCCCCGTGGTCTTCTACACACCGCCCGTCTGTGACCTTCCACACCACAAAGAAAATCTCTGACCGGTCCATCTGGGTTCAACCGGACTACTTCTCACCTGCCTGGCGGGCCGGCCCCGACTTTTCGCGCTCTCCCTCCCCACCCCAACGTGTAGTAATGTTCTTATTTTTGGACAATCTGACTTGACCAAATGACGCTTTGATACTGTCATGTGCAACAAGACATCTTAGCATTTTTTTTTTGTGTGTGGGGGGGGGGGGGGGTAAAAATTAAAAGGTTTGAATTTTCAGACCCTTGCTTTTAGGTTTTTAATCAAAATAATAAATGCGTTTTTATGTGAA
>CAXITT010000210.1:152355-176883 GCA_964033795.1 Lymnaea stagnalis | reverse complement strand
TTTTTTAAGGTTTATTTTTTTATTTTTTAAATTTTTTTTTTTTTCATTAATTTTTAAATTTAATCTTTTGGGTCCTTTTCCCCTGCGGGGGGGGGGGGGGAGAAATTAAAATCTCGGAAATTTGATCAGATTCTCTTGCATAATGTGATTAGTGAGATAAGCTGTTGTTATGGCAAAGTAGAAGTAAAGGGATGGGGGGTGGAGGAGTAGTCATAAATTAAAAGTCTATTATAGGTTGTAGTAAAGGGGTAAGGGAGAAAAATAATTGGGAACCTTTGAACCAAAAGACAATTTAAAAAAAAAAAGTTTTATTTAATGTACAATTTCAACATTAACTATTCCTAGTATAAGACAATAAATTATTGGTGGTAAAAAAATGTTAGTTATAGGTTTGGCTTTTCAAAAATTAGTTTCAGAAATATTGTCATAACTTTCGAACCAATCGAATTCCTGATGGGGTTTTTGCACATCGAATGGCTTTGTTAAATATTTATATATATATATGTAGTAGTTGTCTTTTTTTAACAAACTAATATAATCATGTCAAATATCGCTTGTTTAAAAGTGGTCTTAAATCGCTTGTTTAAAAGTGGTCTTAAATCGCTTGTTTAAAAGTGGTCTTAAATCGCTTGTTTAAAAGTGGTCTTAAATCGTTTGTTTAAAAGTGGTCTTAAATCGCTTGTTTAAAAGTGGTCTTAAATCGCTTGTTTAAAAGTGGTCTTAAATCGCATGTTCAAAAGTGGTCTTAAATCACTTGTTTAAAAGTGGTCTTAAATCGCTTGTTTAAAAGTGGTCTTAAATCGCTTGTTCAAAAGTGGTCTTAAATCGCTTGTTTAAAAGTGGTCTTAAATCGCTTGTTTAAAAGTGGTCTTAAATCGCTTGTTTAAATGTGGTCTTAAATCTCTTGTTTAAAAGTGGTTGTGGTGATCTGACTTATGACTTATTAGAGAGGAGTGTCTCTCGTATGAGATCTCCTCTTGGCACTCTGTCTAGGGATATGTTATTTAAGCCGAATAACCACACGGACATAACACCTATCTATATACATATAGTATAGACTGAAACGAAGTCTTAGTTAAAGGTGAAATTAACTACAAATATTTATTACACAATAATATTTACAACTTCCTACGTGAAACACTCGTGGTGCTCAATGTATATACATCAAACGGATTTCATCCAATTAGAAAGGTATATTAACACAAAGCAAGTGTCCCTAACATACAGACGGTATCATCATTACTACTGCTATATTGCTCAAGTTCTATGCTCGTTCTTGGTAAACTTAGCCTTTATAGATTCTGTGATGGTCTCGGTGGATCACACAGTGTGGGAGTCCTTCTGTTCCAGAAGCGTGTCCCTGTTCCGGCCTTCGGTGCTGTTCTGAGCGTAGCGAAGTCGGAGTTCCCGGTCGTAGAGTCCTTGGGATGTCTGCGAGGGGAAGATGACTCTCCCGCGATAAATCGTGGTGGTGAGAGTCCCTGGATCTCGAAGTCCTAGCTGTCAGGTAGTTTGGTGTAGGATGTAGATCAATCCCCTAGTTCCAGCTCAAGGTAAGTCGGTCCAGTAGTAGAAACCAGGCTAAAGGCAAAATGATACAAAATTGGATAAGTATCCAGGCGAATATCCATAAGCTGATAAGTCCCGTTCCAACAGCAACGAATTCAGATCGATGTATGGAAGGTGACATAGCTAGTGCATATATATCCAAATGGTGGATGTGATTATAAGTCTTGTCATTGTCGGCGGGAGCATATGTTGCATCGCGACAATGTTAGACCACTCAAACATTTTAATTAATGAAATATGGGACATGGTATCAATAACAATCATTATATCTACAGGTACATAGTGTCCGTATTGTCATCTCGTTAAAAGAGACATGGGCGAGTTGGAACAACAACCTACCATCCCCATGATGGGATGGCGGCATGTCGAAGCCCACAGCAAAAACAATAATATAATCCATAATATCAATATAAAGTGAATATAGGCATTATTGGAATAGGATCAACCACGATCGAATAATTGCGACATAGCGAATGAACAATACAAGTGCAATACCAAAATCATGGTTGCGTACTTACTAGTACTCTAGGTAGCAGTTGAAGTTAAGTATCACGCCAGTGAAGTGCTAAGTCTAGTCACTTCAAGCGTCCACAATCAAGTGATCAGATCTTAAAGTCATATACTTGCTAATATCCTAGGATGCAGTTATGTATCATGCTGACGAAGTTCTGAGTGCAGATCCTTCCAGCATTCACCGTCAAGTGATCAGATCATAAAAGGCAGAATCTTGCTTGTTCAGGCTATTTATTCGAGTTCGATGACGATTAGCTGATGGTTCAATTGGGTGATTCACATGAGGGGTCAATTTTCTATCCAATGAAAATCACTTTCACTGTTGCGGGTTTGACCTTCAACCCTCAAGGTTAATCGGACTGAGGTGACCATCCTTTTTCAGGCTTTGGCGTGAGTTCTCTGTCTAGACAATGCATTTCCAGCAAGGGACGATACTCCGCCTTGCTGTCTACAGGGCAAAAATGAGGGGGGGAATGGTATTATTTCCTCAAGGTTGTTCGGTGGGATGGTTGACCGCAAATAGCATGTTCGGGGGGTGAGCGAACTGGTGCAGGAATGTGATATCACAAGGGAACTCACTCGTGCTGAGCGACTTCGGGGCAACTTGAGGGGAGGGAAATGAGTTATTATACAAGGGTTTCCAAGGGCGGCTTTACGATATAAGAAATTTCACAAAGTCCAGCCTCAGATCGTCACAGTGGTCTTAAATCGCTTGTTTAAAAGTGGTCTTAAATCGCTTGTTTAAAAGTGGTCTTAAATCGCTTGTTTAAAAGTGGTCTTAAATCGCTTGTTTAAAAGTGGTCTTAAATCGTTTGTTTAAAAGTGGTCTTAAATCGCTTGTTTAAAAGTGGTCTTATATCGCTTGTTTAAAAGTGGTCTTAAATCGCTTGTTTAAAAGTGGTCTTAAACCATTCAAAAGTTCATCTCAAATCTTAAGTTGTTTTTTTTAAATTAGAAGGTGGGTCAATCCAAGTTGGGGCTGGATGTAAACATCCACACAAAAAAAAACAAAAAAAACATTCGCTGTGACCAGGTCGGGACCTACAGAGGAAACAGTTAGCATTACAAACGCATCTTCGGCTAGGTCAACTTAGGGCGAGAAAATGTCTGACATTGAGCTTGACGCTGACCGCAATGGTCTAACGTTCTTTCAGAAAACGAAACCTGACTTTCTTGTCGGTTCCCCTCAACATTTTGCCTGCAACCAAAAGCAGGAATACTTGTCACAAGATTGGGCGGTTCCATTTGGAAAAGGCCTTAGCTTGATACGACTTTTTTTATGATACGCACATGTGGTGCTTGTGATATGTAAAGTGGTGCCTTTGATATGTAAAGTGGTGCCTTTGATATGTGAAGTGGTGCCTCTGGTACCGTATGTGAAGTGGTGTCTGTGATATGTTATGTAATGATCTCAATCTGTCATTTTGTCTGTGTCAATACTCATTTCTTTAACTTGGACAATTATCGGGTCACGAGTTGAGAATCCCTGATGATAGTTAGTTTGTTTATATTTTTATGAAAGTAGTCCGGGGGTGAATTTTTGAAGAGAGGCTGGCGTAGGAAATTGTACGAACGAACGTATGGTGCGCGCGTTTGGTGGAGTGTGTGGGGGGCGGGGGCAGATCGAGTCGGTGGGGGTGAAAGAGAAAACAGTGTAGTCCAGCGATCGCTTTAGACCGTAGTCTTCTGGCTAAGTTTGGTTAGTGAAACTTGCAGAATTTGTTGGATGAGTGGTGTTAGTAATTGTTCTAATGACCGTGGATTAATTGTGTTATTATAATAAAAGTGTACTATTAAACGCACTTGTGTGCGAAGTGTTGTTATTATTGTGAACTGGTGAAAGAGTCGTAACCTAAACGCCACTGCTAAGATGCATTTAGCCGCAGGGCCAGCGATATCTTCCACGGACCTGCATCTAAAAGGCAAGTAATTTTTTTTTATTTTCCATACTCCTGATCTCTAATATTTACCCATTACTTCATTAAGGAAAATTTGTAAATTTGCTCGTGTGACTGTTTTTTGTGTGTTGAAAATTGTAACCCAAGTGCTTTAGCGTCGACCAGCGATACCTTTGCAAAGCCCGAAATTCTTGCTCGTATGTTACTACGTCATTACTACTTCATTACTACGTCATTACTACGTCATCTTACGATTTGTGTACGGTCAGCGAGTTTTCAACTTCATGTACGGTAAACCAAAATATTTACTTCTTTTTTCAACAAAGAGATAACAGCGTACAATCAACAACAAAAATGTCTTACAGCGCATAGAGCCCCATCGAACTGTCAATAAACAAAGTCTTACAGCGCATAGAGCCCCATCGAACTGTCAATAAACAAAGTCTTACAGCGCATAGAACCCCATCGAACTGTCAATAAACAAAGTCTTACAGCGCATAGAGCCCCATCGAACTGTCAATAAACAAAGTCTTACAGCGCATAGAGCCCCATCGAACTGTCAATAAACAAAGTCTTACAGCGCATAGAGCCCCATCGAACTGTCAATAAACAAAGTCTTACAGCGCATAGAGCCCCATCGAACTGTCAATAAACAAAGTCTTACAGCGTAGAAGGACAGTCTCAGCCAGAGGTCACATCTTTCACTCAACACCGCTCGAGATTAATAAAGACTACAACTTCAGGGACTGCGGATGCCCGTCGGAGCTCTCTTCTTAAAGCTGAGAAGCCCTGCCAGAGGGTGACCAGATCTATTATTAATGAAAAATAGGGGGGGGGGGCAGTGACAATCCTTACCCCTGTATGAACCTCATCCCAGCCCAGTGCCCTTTTTTTGTGACCTTTGCTTGCGTGCACTTTTTCCGAATCTGGGTTATGATTTTTTAATGTGTTTTTTTTTTTTAAATATATATATAGAGATCAATTTTTGTGTGGATTGTCAATGAAAGTGTTGGACCTAGCAAAAATTAGAAATGACATTTATTAGCGGAACATTTCTTGGCTAAATTGCAGTTAGCGGCAGGGCAGACGATGTCTTCCATGGTATATAGGTCATGAAGGTTCCCCGGGTCAACTAGCGGCCATTGTTCCTTATCTCGAAGTTTTTTTTTTTTTATTTTTTTTTTTATCACTTTTTAAATTTTTGTCGCAAAAGATGGAGACCCTTGCCGAACCCAATATTTTTTAAAATTAATTTATTTATTTATTTTTATTTTTTGTATTGAAACTGAGGGCGATGGTGTTTTTAATTATTTAATTGAGTGGCGTACTGGTATTTTATTTTTAACCAATAAAAAAATCAGCACTTTTAACCGTGCGCGCGTCTTTTTACCAGAATGCATCTTGGGCTCTCAGCAAGAGGGAGTTTCTCTTTGTAGTTCTTTTGAAACTTGTAAGTAAAATTTTTTAAAAAAGAATAATGGAACATTTAATTTATAACCTATTTCACATTAACTGTATCGATCGTATTATGTTTTTGACGCGAAGAACTCTCCGTGAAGAACTAGAGTTATCTTTTCTCGGCGTTCAGCGCCCAACTGAAACCAAAACACGTTTTGGGATTTCCCTCAAAGTGACGTCACTGCCCGGTTAGGGGTCAGACAACTCTTGGCAAAAAAAAAACCCGATGCCGCTAACGGCACATTTACTTTTACCCAATTCTTTACTTTCTTCTTTTTGTTATTATTATTATTATTTGTATTATTTTCTTTATGTTTTTTTAAAAAAACTGTAAAAAAAGTGTAAAACTTCCTTTTGTTTATGTTTGTATTTTAGCTCATATTCATATTTCATATTATTTTAAGATTTGTAATTTCCAAATCATTTGTCAACATAATAATTATTTCTGGTCTTTTACACATTTAGACAGATATTGATACATGTTTATATATATATATATATATATTTGTCAATTTTATAATTTATAAGCTGAATGAAATTTAACTCAGGACCGTACCCACCTCAATAAGTGAACTCTCCTGTCAGCTTAATCCAGGACCGTACCCACCTCAATAAGTGAACTCTCCTGTCAGCTTAATCCAGGACCGTACCCACCTCAATAAGTGAACGCTCCTGTCAATTTAAGGAATACAGTCCCAAATCGTCGACTCCGGAAATTCGATCGCAAGAAATTTCGTCGACGGGAAATTGATCGAAGGGAAATTTGATCGAACATAAATTTTGAAAGAATCTTTTTTTTTTCTTTCAGTTCAACCGTAAAAATTTTGCTTCGAATTTCTCTTCAAACGCATTATTTTATTTTATTATATAGTATAGAGCGTTCAAAAAAGTAATTTGACGAAATTGGGGGTGAACATATTTTGAAACCCCATTCCTAGATTCAGTTTTGTCATTCGGGTGGCGGGTTGGACAGCACTGTTCTTAATGGGTCTCTGTCATTATCCCCCCCCCCCACAACCCTACACAAACACACACCTTTTGACCAGGATATGACCCTATACGCAAAACATCCCCTGCGGTCTTCCACACACCGCCCGTCTGTGACCCTCCTCACCACAAAGAGGACACTGACCCGCTGGTCTGGGTTCAACCGAACTACTTCTCGCCTGCCTGGCGGACCCAACTTTCCGCGCCCCCTCCCCCCCTTTGCCCAATGAATGTGTCGTAATGTTTTTTTGTCTGGACAATCTGACTTGACCAAATGAAGCTTTGATACTGTCGATGTGCAACAAGACATCTGAGCATTTTGGGAGGGTTCAAAAATAAGACTGTCTTAGCTGTTCAAAAGTAAGACTGTCTTAACTTTACTAACTGTATATTTATTCGTGTTGACTAGCAACCTATCTAGACAGACAGCTTTAAAAATAAGACTGTCCTATTTTTGTTGCCCTGTTAACCTACTTTGCAACTCCGGTACCCACTCTTCTTAGGTATTTTGACCCGCGTAGCAATTTGTTCAAAGTTAACTATGAATTCGTCTAGTTCAGGCCTACTCAACATACGGCCCGCGGGCCACATGCGGCCCGACAGCATCCACTTTGCGGCCCACAAAGCAACGAAATATTATTTATTATTATTATTTTATTAATAGGTCCTCCCCCGTCCTATTATATTACGGCCCGCACAAGTTTTTCATAACGTATTGCGGCCCGCCTTATATATTGTGTTGTGCAGGCCTGATCTAGGTCTTTGTTCTCGTCATACCGTAGAGTTTTCATTAGGTTATATTTTTTTGTTCCATCGTGTGTTATCTTGTCCTTTTCCTTGTCGCTCTCCCATCTGTATGGCATTCATTTCTGCTATCCTAATTCTCTCTCCTGATTGTATTCGAATATTTTCGGTCTCTTAATCGGAAAGTGATATTTTTTTCAAATTCGATTTTACAATATTCCATTAATTATCACCACTCAGTGACCCACTTCTAACCCAATGATAGTTCCAGTGACCCCCTCTGACCCAATGATAGTTCCAGTGACCCAATTCTAACACAATGATTGTTCCAGTGCCCCCCCCCCCTCTAACCCAATGATAGTTCCAGTGACCCCCCTCTGACCCAATGATAGTTCCAATGATCCTCCTCTGACCCAATGATAGTTCCAGTGGCCCCTTTCTAACACAATGATAGTCCCAGTGGCCCCCCTTACCCAATGATAGTTACAGTGGCCCCCCTCTAACCCAATGATATGTACAGTGACCCCCTCTAACCCAATGATATTTACTGTGACCCCCCTCTAACCCAATGATATTTACAGTGACCCCCTCTAACCCAATGATAGTTCCAGTGACCCCCCTCTAACCCAATGATATTTACAGTGACCCCCCTCTAACCCAATGATAGTTCCAGTGACCCCCCTCTAACCCCATGATATTTACAGTGGCCCCCCTCTAACCCAATGATAGTTCCAGTGACCCCCCTCTAACCCAATGATAGTTACAGTGACCCCCCTCTAACCCAGTGATATTTCCAGTGACCCCCTCTAGATGGGTCACAATTCTTGTAACTGATTTTTGTGTCTAGATAGGAGTAGACTCGATTTATTTACTATTAAAAACATAAATCAACATGACATATGTTGTAAGGGATGAGTTGTGAAACCCTCTCTTCAAGATTGGGCCGAAGAAATTCTAGAAACAAGTTAAGAAATAGTTTATAACTGCAAATGTGGAAAGGTTTGGTAAATCGTACGGACATGTTATTGTAACCGAATGTTAACAAAGTGAGAGGAGATGTAAGAATAAGAGTTACGGCCAAATAGAGATGTAGCATTAAGATTCTGATCAACGTAGAGGATATGTAGCAATAAGAGTATGGTCAACATGGAGGAGAAGTAGTAAATAAGGGTATGGTAAACATAGAGACAATGTAACAATAAGAGTACGGTTGACATAGAAGAGATGAAGCATTAAGAGTATGATCAACACAGAGAAGAAGAAGATCAAGCAAGAAGATTATTGTCAACACAAAGGAGATGTAGCAATAAGAGTATGTTCAAAAAAGAGGGGAAATACCAATAAAATTATGATCAACATAGAGGAGATGTAGCAATAAGAGTAGGGTCAACATGGAGGAGATGTAGCAATAAGGGTATGGTCAACATAGAGATGTAGCAAAAGAGTATGATCATTATAGAGGAGATTTAGCAATAAGAGTATGGTCAACATAGAGATGTAGCAATAAAAGTATGATCGACATAGAGATGCAGCAGCAATAAGAGTATGGTCAATATAGAGGAGAAGTAGCAATAAGATAATGGTCAACATATGGTTGCAGCAACAAGAGTATGATCAAAATAGAGGAGATTTGGCCATAAGAGTATGATCAACATAGAGGAGATGTAGCAATAAGAGTATGATCAACAAAGAGGAGATGTAGCAATAAGAGTATGGTCAATATAGAGGAGAAGTAGCAATAAGATAATGGTCAACATATGGTTGCAGCAACAAGAGTATGATCAAAATAGAGGAGATTTGGCCATAAGAGTATGATCAACATAGAGGAGATGTAGCAATAAGAGTATGATCAACAAAGAGGAGATGTAGCAATAAGAGTATGATCAACATAGAGATGCAGCAATAAGAGTATGGTCAACATAGAGGAGATGTAGCAATAAGAGTATGATCAACAAAGAGGAGATGTAGCAATAAGAGTATGATCAACATAGAGATGCAGCAATAAGAGCATGGTCAACATAGAGGAGATGTAGCAATAAGAGTATGATCAACATAGAGATGCAGCAATAAGAGTATGATCAACATAGAGATGCAGCAATAAGAGTATGGTCAACATAGAGATGCAGCAATAAGAGTATGGTCAACATAGAGATGCAGCAATAAGAGTATGGTCAACATAGAGATGCAGCAATAAGAGTATGGTCAACATAGAGATGCAGCAATAAGAGTATGGTCAACATAGAGATGCAGCAATAAGAGTATGGTCAACATAGAGATGTAGCAGCAATAAGAGTATGGTCAATATAGAGGAGAAGTAGCAATAAGATTATGGTCAACATAGAGATGTAGCAAAAGAGTATGATCAAAATAGAGGAGATTTAGCAATAAGAGTATGGTCAACATAGAGATGTAGCAATAAAAGTATCATCGACATAGAGATGCAGCAGCAATAAGAGTATGGTCAATATAGAGGAGAAGTAGCAATAAGATAATGGTCAACATATGGTTGCAGCAACAAGAGTATGATCAAAATAGAGGAGATTTGGCCATAAGAGTATGATCAACATAGAGATGTAGCAAAAGAGTATGATCAAAATAGAGGAGATTTAGCAATAAGAGTATGGTCAACATAGAGATGTAGCAATAAAAGTATCATCGACATAGAGATGCAGCAGCAATAAGAGTATGGTCAATATAGAGGAGAAGTAGCAATAAGATTATGGTCAACATAGAGATGTAGCAATAAGAGTATGGTCAACATTGAGGAGATGTAGCAATAAGAGTATGATCAACATAGAGATGCAGCAATAAGAGTATGATCAACATAGAGATGCAGCAATAAGAGTATGGTCAACATAGAGATGCAGCAATAAGAGTATGGTCAACATAGAGATGCAGCAATAAGAGTATGGTCAACATAGAGATGCAGCAATAAGAGTATGGTCAACATAGAGATGTCAAAATAGAGGAGATTTAGCAATAAGAGTATGGTCAACATAGAGATGTAGCAATAAAAGTATCATCGACATAGAGATGCAGCAGCAATAAGAGTATGGTCAATATAGAGGAGAAGTAGCAATAAGATTATGGTCAACATAGAGATGTAGCAATAAGAGTATGGTCAACATTGAGGAGATGTAGCAATAAGAGTATGATCAACAAAGAGGAGATGTAGCAATAAGAGTATGATCAACATAGAGATGCAGCAATAAGAGTGTGGTCAACATAGAGATGCAGCTATGAGAGTATGGTAAACATAGAAACATGATTGGTTGGAGACCATCTATAACTGTATTAATTTTGAGTGGAATGGAGTGCTGTTGGTTTAAGAGATTCTGTGTACGGTTTTGGCGTGTCTAAATATTTAAGTCAATGAAAATAACACCGCCAAATGTTGGTGATGGTTGTGGTGAGCTTCAGATAGCTGCTTTGCATTTCCTGAATGAACGCGCTACCGCTGGACCCGATGACAGCAGGGCTGCCACTCAATTTTATTTTAAATTCCCAAGATTTTGTCGAAACATTTCCCAAGATTTCCCAAGATCATGATAATATATATGAGTGTTTTTTTAAAGGGAAATTATCTTGGGAATTTTATTTAAAAAAGTGAGTTTTTGTCTTGGGTGGGGTAGTGAATTCCCAAGATCTTGGGAAATTTTCCCAAGGTGTGGCAGCCCTGGGTGACAGTAATATAAAAGGAGTCGCCCTAGTGACAAATTTAGTAGATCTGCGACATGCCATATATAGTACCTACGCAGTGAGGTGGAGGGGGGGGAGTGAGGTTGTCAATGTTTTAGATTTAGCGTACGCGTACACATGATCCAGGGGGAGGGGGTCTAGGCAGAAAGTTGGTCAAAAATTCTTCTGTAATCATGTTTTGTCCACCTGATGTCCAATGTGCTTGTGTCGTATGGTTTCCTTGGGCTACGCCAGGGATTCAAAAACTTTCGTTTCCCGACGCCAAATATAGGTTTTACATCAGGCGCCCTGAGTTAAATTCCGTATCCGGAAATTTGATCGAAAGAAATTTCGTCGACCGGTAAATTGATCGACGGTAATTTGATCGAACGGAAATATGGTCGAATCTTTTTTTCCGTTTTTACGTTTAAATTTTGCCTCAAAAGTATTTTTGAACGCATTATTTTGTTTTACTATATAGTATTAGTGCGTTCAAAAAGAAATTTGACGAAAATTTTAACGTGTGAACTGAAAAAAAGATTCGACCAAATTTCCGGTCTATCAAATTACCGTCGATCAATTTACCGTCGACGAAATTTCTTTCGATCTAATTTCCGGTAACCGTTAAATTCTATCAGGAACACTTCGAAATAGCCAATACATATACACAATTAAAGGAACAGGTTGGGTAAAAATAAATATAACATGCATGTGGGTCTCTAAGTTGGAGGCGGTCCAGCGACGGGCAGCACGCTTTGTCCTGAACCGCTACAGAAACACCTCAAGCGTTGGCAGCCTGCTGGAAACACTGGGCTGGTCAACATTGGAAGAACTACGACGACTATCCAGGCTCTCCATGTTGTACAAGATCAAAAATGGGCTCTGTCAACTGCTCCGGAATAAACAGAAACACCTCCATCTCCCCCTAGAAAGCTACGAGGCCACGACAGACAGTTTCGGCTAGTAAAAACAAGAACTAAGTACAGGAGCTCATCATTCCTGCCGAAGACAATAGGAGATTGGAACAAGCTTCCAAAAGCAACAGTTGAGGCAGCTACACTAGACACATTTGCGTCTATTGGCTCCTGTATTCCAACCCCCAGTTCGTAACACCACTGCTGAGTCGCCCTTGCAACCAGTGAAGTATTCCCTTGAAACCTATGCACAGTAACATCGCGAACCCCTCTGAAACATAGGAGCCAGAATGATCAATTCATCGATCGTGGGTCCTCAAAATATAGAAGAAGAAGTGCGATCTAGTAACCGTAAACAGTAGTTACTCTAGTGCAGCGGTTCTCAACCTGTGGGTCGCGACCCCTTTGGGGGTCGCACGACCCTTTCCCAGGGGTCACCTAAGACCATCTTAAAATACATTATATGCTCTACAGTTATGAAATGGCAAAGAAAATAATTTTGTGGCCTGGGGTCGGCACGACATGAGGAACTGTCTTAAAGGGTCGCGGCACTGGGAAAGGTTGAGAACCACTGCTCTAGTGGGTTACTGGGAAGGGGGGGGGAGAAATTTGACTTTTTTTGTGCTCGCACAATACAGATTGCTCCCCCGCCCACCCTCCTCACATTTGTTTGCTTCGGTGCTGCATGTCGTAATTAATTTTATGACATAATTGTCTCTCACGGCTGATACCGCAGCGACAAAACTAGACAATGCATTCTCAACTGTTCGGCGCTGCAAGATTAGATTTCGACATATTTCACATCATCTCAGGGGGGGCCTTTGAAATCTAATTTTGGAACGCACAAAACAGCTGTACGATTTTTAATAGCCCCCCCCCCCTCTTCTCTTCCCACATTTACAATTTGTGGTCGTAATCAGAATCTAATTAAGTATTAAGGGATACACCTTGCTAAACAAAGTGACCGCAGATAGCACTAGAAACGCCGGTCATGTACTTTTAGAATTTAGCTTTTTTTGACGTCAGCTAAGCTCAACACGCCATACCAGTAGTTATACTTTTTTATATATACTGTATGTTTATTTTTTATTTACTTTTAAGATACTTTCTTGTAATTTTTGAAACGATATTGTTCGATTTTAAGAGTTCGAGGGGAATCAAGTCTGCAATTATAATTTTTCTTGATGCACTATTTTGATGCACTCATTTATTTCCTTGTATACTTTTGCCCTTTTTTCTTGATGCCCTCATTTATTTCCTTGTATACTTTTGCCCTTTTTCTTGATGCACTCATTTATTTCCTTGTATACTTTTGCCCTTTTTTCTTGATGTACTCATTTATTTCCTTGTATACTTTTGCCCTTTTTTCTTGATGCCCTCATTTATTTCCTTGTATACTTTTGCCCTTTTTCTTGATGCACTCATTTATTTCCTTGTATACTTTTGCCCTTTTTTCTTGATGCCCTCATTTATTTCCTTGTATACTTTTGCCCTTTTTTCTTGATGCCCTCATTTATTTCCTTGTATACTTTTGCCCTTTTTTCTTGATGCCCTCATTTATTTCCTTGTATACTTTTGCCCTTTTTTCTTGATGCACTCATTTATTTCCTTGTATACTTTAGCCCTTTTTTCTTGATGCCCTCATTTATTTCCTTGTATACTTTTGCCCTTTTTTCTTGATGCCCTCATTTATTTCCTTGTATACTTTTGCCCTTTTTTCTTGATGCACTCATTTATTTCCTTGTATACTTTTGCCCTTTTTTCTTGATGCCCTCATATATTTCCTTGTATACTTTTGCCCTTTTTTCTTGATGCCCTCATTTATTTCCTTGTATACTTTTTCCCTTTTTTCTTGATGCCCTCATTTATTTCCTTGTATACTTTTGCCCTTTTTTCTTGATGCCCTCATTTATTTCCTTGTATACTTTTGCCATTTTTCTTGATTAGCCACTATTTTGCTAATTTGCAATCCATTTGTCACAGAAATTTGCCCGCCATGGACTTTTCAAAGCTTTGCAAGGAGTACTGTAAAGTCTATAATATTTCAGGTATTTGGTTTTGCCTCATGTTACTATCCGCATGTCATACTAAATTGTAACGATCCGTACGATTGTTCTGTAAATTACGATTTCAGATACTATAACAAATTCATTTGAACGAGGCTCAAATAACATCGCTTGATTCTTGACCAGTCAGTGCTTAGTTGAATTTGAAATGACCAATCAGATCTGATTTCAAAATGTAAACATGACGTCAGCGATGCAAGTCAATTTTTAAAAAAAAGTTATGGGGGGGGGGGGGGAAGAAAAAATATAGTTTCTACTCTTGTCATTGAATATCTAATGAATTGTTTTTTCTTCTTTTTTTGTTTATTTTTTTTTATTTTCAGGTGAGCCCCATCTTGACCTGCTCAAACTGTCCGTTGTAGGTGACGTCACGTGGACCGACGAAACACCTCAGTTGGCATCCCAAGGAGCTACGTCAAGACAGGTCAGCTTTTAGATTCACTACAAGGGTCTGGTCAGCGATTTACCTTTTTCATTTCATTTTCATGTAAAGAAAATTAATATTTCTTTGTTTGTTTTTTTATCCAAACCAGACAGAACTTTACAGCGATGTGGAGACAACCAAGGAGGCAGTATGCAAGACGAAGGTGACAATGCTCCGGGGCGTAGCGCCAGGTGAGTTGCAGCCAACTGTTGAATCAACAGTATGTTAAGAAAAATTAATGCAGTTAGATGAAATTGAGATGACTGACATAGAACGCCATACAAGCTGGATGTTGGTTGGGTAGAAAAAAGGCAAGCAAAGAAATGACTATTGATTATCTAAATTTCAGAGGCTTATATTTATGCTTATTTAACATTATACGGTAATTATATTTTTTTGTATCGTTTAAGTTCCCTGCTTAGTGTAATATGTCCACTATATCAAATGTATCATTACATATCAAATCATGTATCGAAACTAAACATCATTTCACGTTCGACTGAAAACTCTGCTTCAGGTCTGAACAAACCACTGAAAGTGCCAACATCGAATCTGCCACCTTTCTTGGGGAAATACGTGGAGATACAGCCAGGAAAATCCACCCACGAGAGTGAAGACAAGATGACCGTTAAGGTTGGCAGCGGTCACAGAGTGGACACCAGCCGTCCATCCCTGGCCACTTATTTCATTGGTAGGCCGAGTTCTTTAATTTATGTGTTACAATGCATAAGTAGGTCAAGTGGCTAAAATAAACATGGTTTAATGCATCAGTGGGTCAAATTACTAAATTAACAATGTTTTACTTTATGAGTAGGTGAAGTGGCTAAAATACACATGTTTTAATTGATGAGTAGGACAAGTGGCTAAAATACCAATTTTTTACTGCATAAGTAGGTCAAATGGCTAAAATAAACATGGTTTAATGCATCAGTGGGTCAAATGACTAAATTAACAATGTTTTACTTTATGAGTAGGTGAAGTGGCTAAAATACAAATGTTTTAATTGATGAGTAGGTCAAGTGGCTAAAATACCAATTTTTTACTGCATGAGTAGGTCAAATGGCTAAAATGCAAATATGTTAATTCATGAGTAGGTCAAGTGGCTCAAATACAAACTTTTTCCTGCATGAGTGGCGAGAATACATGTTTTGATGCATTTTTAATTGTACATAGACTAACCACTTTTTAAGTCAATCTCTACATACCAATTACCACTTATTTTCATGAGAAATATTTCCATATTAAATAGGTTACTGACAGTTTAGGAAAGTATGTGAATTAATAAATAAATGATTATCACAGTGCCAATTGTTTAGAATTTAAAAAAAAAAAGCATTAATTGTTCAAATTAGATAAATTTATTCAAAAGATATTTTACTAAAACAAATGTCATGACCCCAAAAGGTCGTTTTTCCTGTAAAGTCAGACTTGGAGGAAGAGTCTTATTTGTATCAGACAACGCAGTTGAGGATTTTGTATTGGACAACGCAGTTGAGGAATCCCGTATTGCAGATATTGTCGATGACGTGAAGGTCTGGCCAAGGGCGTATAAGCAACTCGTTGAAAATGAATTAAAGGCCCTTGAGATTGTGAGAGGTGAAGATGGGGCACCTAAACATGTCACGTGGGCTGTTGTTGGTACATGCGAGTTCCAGGGAGATTTTGAACAGACCATCCAGTAGAAATAATTATTTGCATAATTTTATTTGTGAATATTGACATGTTGGCTTAAATTGTTTGTGATTGTAACAAGGGAAGCAATTTACTTTGTTGGTGAATCCTAACTTTAAAAAAAGAAGACGCAAAAGAAATCCTTGATTCGTCTAACCCAAAAAGACAAAAGGTGGTCCTCTCTACTAAGAGTCCTCTAGACATCTCCCCCACCACCAGCTAAACGAACCAGAAGTAAGAAGAAGAGTAAATTACCAACCCCTGTCAAGTGGGACGGATGGACTCGAAGCAAAATTTAAAAAAAGTATTACTATGGTCCCAGTCGACCTGGGGCGTACGCTGGCTCGGTTGGCGTACAACTTAACCTGCCCAACGTGGGAACTAAAGAAATCAAAGAATGGTTAAGTCACCAGTATGCTGATACATTACATAAACCGATTCGTCGACGTATTCAGACACGAGGCATCATAACCGGAAGTCTAAACCACAAATTTAAGCTGATCTCACGGACATTCCACAAAACATCAGATCCAATCATCAACCTTTTACAAATCGACTCACACGCAAAACCTTACACCAACAGCTTTTGTTTTTTTAGATGTTTAGCAGCGGCCAGAGGGAGATCACTTAGAGATCTTAGAACAGCAACACAACAACTCGTGGATCAGTTGCAAGTTCATAGGGGATTACAATCCCCGATTTCTTTCCCAGGGGTTAGTTTAAATGAGATTCCAGCCTTGGAGCAGTGTTTTAATATTAATATAGATGTTTTTGAATTGAACGATGAGCGGGCCCTCACACCAAAAACTCCGGGGTGGGAATAGCTTTAGGGAAACTTTGCGTCTTTCATTTTAAAAAAAATCATTTTGTGTACATAAATGACATAGTGTTGTCGGCATTTAAAAGGCTGAACAGACATGAAAAGGCGTGTACTGGGGGCAAGTCTATAGAATGTTATAAGCGAGGGGGTGCATCACACCCTTGAATCTATTTGGGAAGCGCTCACTGCCCAAGGCATAGAAGTAGACACGACACAAAAAGTTGTCTACCCTTAACGTGCAACATTCGATTTCGAATGTTTTTTTCGAAGGCTTGGACCTGCCTACCGTAGGAAGGTAGCGTAACCAAAGTTTTAACTAAACACGTGCCCTTGTCGTGTTCGATAGCTTCAAACGTCCCCCGGACACGAGGGTCCCCTACCGCTTCATTTGAACCGGAGATCAACAAGACCTTATAAACGGTCGATAGACTCCCTGTGATGTCTAGAAAGGGATACAAGCTATTGAAACGGCAGTTTGCTGAGGCTTATAAACGGGCGTTTGAGCTTAGCGTTAGCGACAGAAGACGCTGAGGGCGTAGCGGATTTCAGTCTAGTCAAATAGGTTTAGATGGCTTTTAAAACAACTACCGGTAAGCGAATTCAAATCAGGGAAATCATGACATTAACTTAATGAAACCGTATTTAATTCAACATTTTTGTCACTTTAGTGACAGACGTTGACCGTGATAAAGATGAAAGGGTTGAGGTGAATTTTTTATGATGACAAAACTTACGACGAAGACGAAGGGGAGATAAACAATCCGAAGGGGAGATAAACAATCCGAAGGGGAGATAAACAATCCGGCTGAACAAAAATACCGCCATTAAAATGTATAGTTAAATGAAAAAAATAATTTTATGTTATGTCCATTTCAACCGCGAGATTAACGTTTTTAGATATCGTTAATTATCGTACAAGCGCCTGATGGATTTAGCTACAGCAAGTACCTCGCCGCGTATAACGTTAAAGAACCAAAGGTCTTTTTTTTTGGTTATAAGTATGTTAAAAGTATACTAGCTTACCGCCACATTCGGCTTTCTTTTTCTTCTCTTAAAAAAAAAGGGTCACATCCCCCCCCCCCGAGGACGAGGACGCGTTATGTAAAGGGGTGTGGGGGGGGGGGGAAGAGCGCATGCCAAATTTAAACGATTTTCTAGTCTTGGTATAATAATAAAGATGTTTGTTCCGTTTCTACAGGCGCTAGAAAGACAGGTTCCTTTTTTTTTTATCATGGGTTTAGGCGCCGACATGTTTAAAGATGGCATTTCCGCCCACCCCCCCACCCCCACCCCGGGGGTTACTTTAAAGTATCTTTTTTAGCACACTCCCTGAAGACGTTTGTTTTTCAGTGTAATCTAAGCTTAAAGCGAGGCTACATAAAACAAATAGAAATAACATTGTTGGGGGGGGGGAAGGGGGGGTTCCGTCTATAATCTTCCACAGGTACCATGAAAAAAGGAGAATCTTTTATTAGGGGGAATAAGGATAATAATAAAAATAATAATAATAATTATTTTAGCACACTCCCTGAAGACGTTTGTTTTTCAGTGTAATCTAAGCTTAAAGCGAGGCTACATAAAACAAATAGAAATAACATTGTTGGGGGGGGGGGAAGGGGGGGTTCCGTCTATAATCTTCCACAGGTACCATGAAAAAAGGAGAATCTTTTATTAGGGGGAATAAGGATAATAATAATAATAATAATAATAATTAGTGGTCTTTTATAGCACGGTATACCCCAGCCTAGAGTTGGGCTCACCGCGCTGTACATAAAAATATTATCAAAAGAGACATTGTCATGACATTAAAATCAAATACTAATTATGAAATAAAGAACAGCATGAACCCCCAGGACTTTCACAAGGCAAACCATGGACGGCAGCCAACAAGATCGTTTATCGGTCAGAGGAGGGGAATCAGTCAGGGTAGCGTAGTTTAAAGAGATGTGATAAGCCGGTCCAGGAGATTAAAGGCTACCGTACGAGATTCCAATGCGTTATATTTATGGTCCTTAATGCAGGAAATGCCCACAGGGTTTCCCGTTATTAGAAATGGTGAGGATGTTGTGCTCAGACCGCGGGAAACAAATTATTAGGGCGCGCAGAGTAAGGAATGGTTAGATTGGGCTTCACATGGGACCAGACGAAACGTTAAAAAGACGGCGTACAAATTCGGGCGAGAAGAGTTTGGGATGTAGACGTGTTAGAGTAGGTGGGTGGGGATGGGGGTCTCGAGAACTGCCCACCCATTTCATGGTTGTGTAGTCCACGGCCATCCTGACTGCACCCCCCCCCCTTGACCCTAAAGGTGGAGACGTCAACCTTGTAAAGAAGAAACCATTCACAGAGTTGTTTAAGAATACTGTTATCATTACGAAATATCTGCGCGAGACCGTTAACGTTAACAGTCGTTGAAATGTGAGAGCGCGTATAGCAAAATTTAAAGAAAACTGACCCTAAAATAAAAGCTTATTTTTTTTTTTTTTTTTTTTTTTTACCACAACAACCAACCCCCCCCCCCCCCCCAACCACCCGACCAACCCCTTCTTAGAGTAAAAAAAAAAAAAGATAGCCCCTGAGAGAGCAACAGATTATCGATTCTGTTTTAGATGACACTTGCTTTGGACTGATTGAGATTGACATTAAATGTCCCACCTGCGTTAAAAGACCACTTGAGGGAACTCACTCCCATTTTTTTAAAACATTGACGCGACAACAGACGATACTGGACCGTTCATGCGTGAGCACGCAGTAAAAAAACAAACTATTGTCGTGAGCCCGGCCCACGTTGATAAGGAGTTATAGGAGAGGGGGGGGAATTTGGTTAGCGACCCCTTTATTAAAATGTTACTTGTCCCATGGGTTGGGGGTTGGTAAAGTTTACCAGGTAATAAAGTATCAACTGGTGACATGTTTTAAAGAATTCGGGGATAAAGTTGGTGACGCTCGAAGACAGGGGTATAAAAATGACATTCATGCCATAACCAGTGAGACAATGAAAGTGTTAGGGAATGCCGCGTACGGTAAGACATGGACGAATAAGGTGAACCACGCGGACATGTCCTACCGCCGTAGTAGGGAGACTGAACCTTTTGTAAATAACCCGAGATTTAAAAAAAAATGACACAGGTAGGATAAGACCTGTTTGAAATAGAGATGTTTAAAAAAGACGATAGAATGGGATATCCCCCCCCCCCCCTGGGGACACGATTTTTTTTGTTTATCAGCACAGGTAGGATAAGACCTGTTTGAAATAGAGATGTTTAAAAAAGACGATAGAATGGGATATCCCCCCCCCCCTGGAGATAGGATTTTTTTTGTTTATCAGCACGCGAAGCTTAGGATATTATGATATTAGGATATTAGGATATAAGAATATTAGGATATTAGAATATTAGGATATTAGGATACTAGGATATTAGGATGTTAGGATGTCAGGATATTAGGATATTAGGATCTTAGGATGTTAGGATAATAGGATAGAGTTTTTGCTATGATTTGATAGATACATCTATAGATAGGCCCGACTTTCAATTCTGTGAAATGGATACTGACAGTCTCTACTTAACCCTAAGCACAACTGAATCTGCTGATGCTGGTAGGCCCCCACCTCCCGCAAGACTTTTATACCGTCTACGACAACTGGTTTCCCTTTGAAGTTTTGCGATATCCATAGGTCAAAATTTATTAGGGACAAGGGCGCCGTAGAATTAGATTGTCCGGACTGTAGGGATAGAAATTTATATGAAAAACGAATAGATCGGGTCTTTTTAAGTTAGAGTATGAGGGCTTGGGTATGGTTTCCCTTTGTAGTAAAACTTACCAGTGTTTCGGGACTATAACAAAACAAGTACCAAAGGCCCCACCAAACAACGCAACACTCTAGACAAGACACACTTAATGAAATGTTCTTACAGCACAACAAGCTGGCGGCGGGACAAACATTGGTTTAAACCACTGGGATCAGCTGTCTATGCATACACACACCATAGAAACTCACTCACATATTTTATATATATAATGACAGTTAGAAGCAGGCAGCGTTACAACTTCCCCTCTGGCCATTTAGTTACTTAGTTAAGTTTTGGAACCTCTAGGCCATGTGCAACACCACGACCACACAACACTACTAGGTAGGCCGACTTTGACTTGGTGAATTTGACCTGATGACTTTGACTTGATGACTTTGACTTGACGGCTTTGACTTGACGACTTTGACTTGACGACTTTGACCTGATGACTTTTACTTGATGACTTTGACTTGACGTCTTTGACTTGACGACTTTGACTTGATGACTTTGACTTGGTGACTTGACTTGACGACTTTGACCTGATGACTTTGACTTGATGACTTTGACTTGACGGCTTTGACTTGATGACTTTGACTTGATGGATTTGACCTGAATACTTTGACTTGATGACTTTGACCTGACGACTTTGACTTGATGGATTTGACCTGATGACTTTGACTTGATGACTTTGACTTGACGGCTTTGACTTGATGACTTTGACCTGACGACTTTGACCTGACGACTTTGACCTGATGACTTTGACTTGACGGCTTTGACTTGATGACTCTTTTGTAAATGTGTACATACTATATGGAATATATTTTTGAATACGTTCATATTATTTGAATAAATTGAATAGTTTCTATATGTTGAACACTTTGAATATTTTAAATCGATATGTAAATATGTACATAACATTTGTACTACCGGGTACTGGTACTATAATGAATACTTTGCCCATTTTGCATATTTTGAATAAATTGAATATTTTATGATTCGTTTGATACCATACACCATTTGTAATACTGATCATATAAGTAATACTTGAGCTATAACGGTGAATCTATGCTTGTCTTGGAAATATAAATAAAAATTGTATATGTACTAACTACTATACAATACCTCTTTGTTGTCTTTATCTGATTTCTGATTATGTTGTCTTTATGATGTCTTTAGTTTTGAAAATTACAAGACTTGAGAACCATTCATAATTAATAAAATAATAATTAGAAAAAAAAATATTGAGACTTGAGAAACACTCATTAGAAGATTACATAATTAAATCCATCGTACAACAAGGGAAATAATAAATCAGCAAAGGGAAATTATTACATTTAAATGTGATTATTCCCCCTTAATCACCTTCACTATAACCTCCGCCCCCCCCCCCTTTCTTAAAGTTTAGTGGGCTCGCGAAAAGGAACCTTATATACTACTAATAAAGGGAAATATTTACATTGTAGGTGATTGTAATAAAGGGAAATACATTTGCAGTGCAGGTGATTGTAATAAAGGGAAACAATTTACATTGTTTATGATTGTAATAAAGCGAAATAATTTACAGTGCAGGTTGTTCAAACTCACAAGCCATTGGCAAAGAAATTTTAAAGGAATGAATTAATCAACTTTTATTTCAAATTTGGAACATTTATCTAAAAAGGAAATTAATAATGAACGGTCATATAATAAGAAGAAACGAAAGAAAGTAAGTAAGAACGGGCGGATACAAAAATTAAAGAAAGAAAATAGGAAAACAGTGAAAGAATGAAAGAAAAAAGGATTGAACGTGGGAAATAATTTATGTCTTGTATAAAAATAATAAAATACTATTCAATTTTATCTATTCTTTGTTAAATTATTTATTAGTACCAGTAGGTTAAATATAAACACAATTTTGTTTAAGTTTTTTTTACACAATTTTTATTACAATATTTTATGAAGATCTCTCATGCACCCTTATTCAGTTTTACTTGTATCATGATACTGAAATATCAAATACACTATAACAAATTAAGAATGCAATGATCTCTGAAACACTATATATATATATATATATATATATATATATATATATATATATATATATATATATATATATATATATATATATATATATATATATATATATATATATATATATATTATATATATATATATATATAAGATATAGATATAGATATAGATATATATATATCTATAGATAGATATAGATATAGATGGATATATATATATATAAGGCATAGTAACCGAACTATATATCCACAATCTTAATTATTATCGGACTTTGGTACATTCGGTACTAACCAGCGACAACTCCTGGCATGGAATATATCCTGAGCAAGCTCTACAGTGGCCATTCACACAAAGTAAAGTCGTCACTGGAAAAAATGGCTTTCAACTATATAATTCTGACAATACTGACAAGGCTAATTTGTGAGTCAGTGCATTCACCACAAAATTCTGTCCCTGGCGTATGTCTGTAGCGAACCATCTGCACCTAAATATCTTCAAAAACTTATTTCTAGACATGTAAATTATGTAATCCACACAGAACCAGCGCTCGTCAAGACGGTTCCCAGTGTGGATGGAAACATAAACAAAGTCCTACGAAATGCGACATTGAGGCTATCGCGCCTCAGTTATGGAACAATTTGCCTCAATCTTTTAGGGAATTTGAAAATGATAAAAAGTCATTTCATGAACATTTAAAGACTTTTTCTTTAAATAGATTTTCGAAAATTGGAGTGCTACGTGCATGCTAAAATAGCATGGACACATGTGCTATAAAAACATTCAATCTTCATCATATTACATATCAACTGCTCAGCTACAGGTATCGCTTAGGGCTCCAAGGAAATGTAGCAGGCACACAGGAAACGGCTTTGACTATCCAGCAAGACGAGGTTTACAGTAGTCCCGAGACCTCAGATCATAAAGAAAACATGAAGACATGCCCCCGAACATGTGAACACTGCAAGTTCTGGTGGACTGTGCACTGTGGAGCCACTGTTTTAAGTGTGGCCGACTCTGATGTTTTCATGGAAAATTTTGTTGGAGAGTTTATTTCTTTTGCAGGCAGCATATCACTACGCCGTAATCTTTAGAAATGACTTAATATTTATTCTTCGTGCACACAATAAAAATGCCAGACAATAAAACAAAATAATACTGAACTGCTGGAATATTTGTGTATCTTATCAATTTTAAAATAACTAGTTTGTAGATTTAATAAAGAATGAAGGCCTCAACTGTCACACCTCGCTCCTGATCTTTGGCCCCTTCAACACCTAACCCCAGACTGGGAGCCATTTCTGCTCATGTGGCACATGAAAAGATACCCCACACAGTGGCGTAGCTAGGGTTAGTTGCTCCCGGGGCTGGGGTCAAGCTTTTTACCACCCTCTCCCATTAAAAAAAACAAAAACCTATGCAGTTTGCCAAAAATTCCACCCCTAATAAAAATAAGGAAAAAAGATAGCGGTAACCCGTGGCGGACAGATCCCCTCCCCCACCCACCACACTTTCTACGCCCAATGACCCCCCAGGACTGAGAGAGGCATCTATTTCTCGGGGACCAATTGGGACCGCCAATCGTGTGACAAGTATTCCTGCTTGTGGTGGCAGCAAAGATGCGGCTAATTCCTGCCCTTCCTATCTAACTGAACTTCTTTCTGTCTATTCACCCCTTCGACAACTTCGCTCCTCCGCAGACTCGCGTATTCTGTCCGTTCCCAAGACACGCACTAAATTATATGGTGAACGATCTTCCTCTTTCTGCGCCCCCAAACAATGGAATTCTTTGCCACTACACATCCGCAATATAACAACCACACAGGCCTTCAAAACTGCACTCAAAACACTACTCTGACTGATTCTCCTCCTATAAACCGATAAACGTACATGGGTTTCCTTGTAAAAATGTCTGGTGTGGGTGGATGAATATACCTATGGTGTTGTTTTGCTTATATGTTGTTTTTATTTCATTTATGTATTTT
>CAXITT010000210.1:80332-147613 GCA_964033795.1 Lymnaea stagnalis | reverse complement strand
CCCCCCCCCCCCAATTTTTTTTTTCGCCGATGCAGCGGTTTGGGTTCAGCCCGATCAAATAAATACGTCACAGGCACAGAAGCGTGTAAGAGTAAGAATATCTATGACCGTTGTGATTTATCTAGTGAGTGCAAACACAAAGCAGGAGTACCAGGAACAGTACGAGGAACAGTGAAGGAACATTTGGGAGGAACAGTAGGAGGAACAGTACGAGGAACAGTATGGCGATAAAAAGACTGAAAATTGCCGGGACTTGTATTTTAGGAATTTGGCAAATAATTAATTAAAATGGACTTGACACATTGTTAGGCGCCCGTCGGCTTTGGCATAGATATTAGGCAGTGTCAGAGTACAGGCCACTTATTAAATGTACCGGTGTGTACTTTCTGCCGAACCCACTTTTAACTTTAAAGCACGATTAAGCACTTTGGCACCTGTACTGATGCACATTTGTTAACACATATGGCACCCTGTACTGATGCACATTAGTTAACCCGTATGGCATCCTTACTGATGCACATTTGTTAACACGTATGGCACTCTTGTACTGATGCACATTTGTTAACACGTATGGCACCCTGTACTGATGCACATTTGTTAACCCCTATGGCATCCTATACTGATGCACATTTGTTAACCCGTATGGCACCTGTACTGATGCACATTTGTTAACCCGTATGGCACTCTGTACTGATGCACATTTGTTAACGGATCTGACACCCAGTAGTGACGGACCGTTGTAAACAACTACAGCACTCAGTACTGACACATATGTTATACCAACCATGGCACTCAGTACAGACGCACCTTTGTCAACAACTATGGCACTCAGTACTGACACATATGTTATAACAACCATGACACTCAGTACAGACACAACTTTGTCAACAACTGTTGCACTCAAGTGTGTCTCAGGACCGATGCACATTTGTTAGCAACTATGGCAATCAGTATCGAAAAAAAACTCTTTTAAAAACTTTACCAACACACTTCTGTGAACAACCTTGGCACTCAGTACCCATGCACCTCTGTTAATAACTATGGCACTCAGGACTGATGCACATTTTTAAACAGCTTTTACACTCAGTACTCCGTCAACTACCGACGGTAGAATTCCGGGACTGGGACACTTCGTTAACGACCATTGCACCTGGAACCGACGCACCTACAGCAATGGAACGCTTGTGATGTCTTCGGGGTCACCCCTGTTAGAATAACTCGTGCCTTGTCGAAATCTTGACAGCATTGTACATTCTTGTAACCGTAAAAACAAAACCATTCCTTGCATTTTGAAGTCCAAGGACGCAAGATCTCCACTGTTCTTAACAGAGCCTCTGGAATCAAGATCTCCACTGTTCTTAACAGAGCCTCTGGAATCAAGATCTCCACTGTTCTTAACAGAGCCTCTGGAATCAAGATCTCCACTGTTCTTAACAGAGCCTCTGGAATCAAGATCTCCACTGTTCTTAACAGAGCCTCTGGAATAGAAATAACTAAAAGCTTGGCTTCAAAAAACATTTAATTTACTGCAGTAAAGACTCTGGTAACTCAAGGAATCACAGACTTGCTTTGATGTCGGCGGTAGGCAGAATCACTGGTTAGGAAAATGCTGTGAAACATGGTTCAATCACAATCATTGGTTGGGAAGATGCTGTCAGTGGATGGCACAATCACAATCATTGGTTAGGAAGATGCTGTCAGTGGATGACATAATCACAATCATTGGTTAGGGAAATATTGTCGGCAAATGGCACAAGCACTGGTTAGGAATTGGTTGTTGGTGGATGGCACAATCATTGGTTAGGAATGGGTTGTTGGTGGATGGCACAATCACTGGTTAGGAATGGGTTGTTGGTGAATGGCACAATCACTGGTTAGGAAAATATTGTCAGCAAATAGCACAAACACTGGTTTGGAATTTATTGTTGGTGGATGGCACAATCACATGCACTGATTAGGAAAATTTTGTTGATGGATGGCACAATCACTGGTTAGGAAAATACTGTCGGTGGATCACACAATCACTGGTTAGGGAAATGTTGTCGGCAAAGAGCGCGGTCGCTGGTTAGGAATAAGTTTTTGGTGGATAGCACAATCACTGTTCAGGACAATTTTGTCGGCAGATGGCACAATCATCTGTCAGGAAAATGTTGTTGGCAGATGGCACAATCACTGGTTAGGGAAATGTCGGTGGATGGCAAAATCACAACCATTGGTTACCCCAATAGCAACTTTTTAAAATTCTCAGATAAGTGACATATCCACGGTTATAACTAGCAACATTTGATGGTAGGGCCATCTCTAGCAGTAGTATGTAGCAATAACAGTAGTATGTAGCAATAACAGTAGTATGTAGCAATAATAGTAGTATGTAGCAGTAGTATGTAGCAGTAGCATGTAGCAGTAGTATGCTACTTAGCAAAAATTCCTGGTCCCTGAAGAACTACTTAACTGAGAAACTATTTAAAACTTACCCCCCCCCCTTACCCCCCATTGTCGTATGCATATATTCTCACATCATCATACACATATATCCTGACATCATTGTACACATATATCCTGGCATCATCATACACATATATCCTGACATCATCATACACATATATTCTGACATCATCGTACACACATATCCTGGCATCATCAAACACATATATCCTGGCATCATCGTACACATATATCCTGGCATCATCATACACATATATCCTGACATCATCGTACACATAGATCCTGGCATCATCATACACCTTTATCCTGACATCATCATACATATATATCCTGACATCATCGTACACGTATATCCTGACATCATCAAACACACATATCGTGACATCATGGTATGCTTAAGTCCTGACAACATTTTGTTATAAAGAAAAACTCTTCTAATTTTCCTTGCAATCAATAAAGTTAACTGGTTAAGTTCATGGTTCCAGATTAATACAGTAATGGTTGCAAAAAAACTACCCCAAAACAACTCAATTTTATAATAAGCTGTGTTAAACTCCAATCTTCTTATGAGTAAATCTCCAAGACCAAACTCCCCCACACACAATCAATTAATTTATGTGAGTCTAATATGAAAATGATGGGTATCTAAAAAATTGTTTAATATATTTTAGTTTTAAAATTGATTAAAATGTAGGTGCTGGTGGACCGTATTAAGACAAACTAAACTAAACTAAGACATTCCAAAAACCTGGTGTTCAAGGAGTTCATCCCCACCAAAGCCCCCCCCGCCAGCAATAACACCCCCCCCCAACCCCCTGGGTGCATGGGATGTGTTAACCTTGGATGGCAACTCATTTAAGAGAAGGCAAACTCTGAAATCAACCCCGGAGATGGAGTCCCTATGCAGATTGCTGGTGGACCGTATTAAGACAAACTAAACTAAACTAAGACATTCCAAAAACCTGGTGTTCAAGGAGTTCATCCACCAAAGCCCCCCCCACCAGCAATAACACCCCCCCCCAACACCCTGGGTGCATGGGATGTGTTAACCTTGGATGGCAACTCATTTAAGAGAAGGCAAACTCTGAAATCAAACCCGGAGATGGAGTCCCTATGCAGATAACATTTGACACAAAGAATATTCCGGCAACCTCTGCAACGCCACTGGTGCCCAGCCGTGTCATCCACGTATGATGCTCCCTTGGGTCATCCAGGTGCCTGGGGAGAGGCGATTTGCTGCCTAGGGTACCAGCTCACCCTCCTAAAAGAAAAAATCCCAGACCTTGTGATTTCTTCCTGCGAAGTCTACACATTGTGACAGACAATTGCCAGAAAGAAAAAAAAATGACACCATAATTGTTGAACAAACCTTTGGAAACAAAATGTCGAATAAACAAGCATTGGTTCGGAAAATTCTGTCGGCAGGGGGCACAATCATTGGGAAGGAAAATCTTGTTGGCGGACGGCACAAACGCTGGTTAAGAAATGTCGGTGGATGGCAAAATCACAATCATTGGTTAGCCCAATAGTAATTTTTTAAAATTTTCAACAAAATTTCCAAAAAAGTTATCACACAATTTAAAAAAATTCCACGAAAGTTATCAGATTTAAAACTTTTTATCACAATAAAATGTAAAAAATTATTTTTCAAATAACTTAAAACTTAAAGCATATTTGAAAACAACAGTTTATTTTTCCTCATTGCTAATCTGTGCATTTATTTTTTTAAGATGTTTTTGGTTGATGAAACTTCTATAAATAGAAACATGTCACATGATGATTGAATGATGAAGAGTGCATGATAGGGAGTCTGGTTGCATGTTGGTGGAGAGACAAACGTGCCATCTCCATGATTTCAACCAACGCGTCGCCTACATTAGGCACTGCATCACGCCGTACAAAAGACGGCCCTATTGATAAACAGATCCCCCAGTCTGTACTTATCTACAATGCTAATATGGGTGGGGTGGACAGACATGATCAGCTAAGATCATATTATCCTATTGGCCGAAAAAGCCACAAATGGTGGAGATGTTGTTTGTGGTTTTTGGTTGAGACGGCAGCCCTGAATGCGTATATTTTATACAAAAATATGCCACATCCCCCGACATCAAAGCCAGTGTCGCATTTAAATTTCCATTTGGACATTGCTCGCAGCCTCATGAAGGGTTCTTCAAGGAAAAGAAGACAGGCGGAGGTCCCTGCTGTTGGTGGATTGGCTGTTCCTGGAACTTCTTTGGAGCATCGTAGAATTCGACTCCCAGGGCGCAAAAAACAATGTTTTCAGTGTCGGCAGAAAAACGTTCGCACTGAATCGAATAAAAGACCTGAAACTGTTTTTGGGTGTGTGTTGTGTAACACACACCTTTGTGATGAGCTATGTTTTGCTCAGTTCCATGCTAAGTTAAACTAAGGTATTTATTTATCAATAAATGTACAGAAATTGTCGTGACAAATTGAATTTTTTGCATATTTTCTAACATTTTAATTTTTTTTTGTATGTAAATTTTTAGTACACCCCTACATATTTGGTGTCATCTGATAGATTATTCATTTCTCTACATAATGCAATTTTTTTCACATCAATTGGATTTTAAATTAGCGAGATGCGTTTATTTTTGTAAAAGAACTAAATTTGTAGTTTAGAGTTATTCCCCTTACGTTGGGATAATATAAATGTTTTGTGGTCAAGCCAATGGGAAGTTATTGGTTAAATGACACAAATAGTGACAAAATAATTTATGTGTTTAAATTTCAAGATGTAAAATTCTGTTGACTTGATGTAAAGCTTCAACAACCTTTTTTCCGATGCTTGTACAGACATAGGTCACTATTCTTTTCAATTGCAATTCAAATTAAGCTAGTAAAAATAAAAAATAAAAAATGTTTGGATCTTTATTGTGAATGAATTTATTTTGTGGAATAATCATCATCCTTCTAAACCAAGTAGAATAAGGACAAATATAAGCAGGTTGGATCATTGCATTATCTCCCAGCTACGGTAGTTTCCACATGTACAATTATTCCAGAAGCTTAACTACACAAGCCTGGAGATGCAAAACTGCCCCCCCCCCCAACCACCTCTATCCTCCCAAAGCTGACTTGATTTTCTCAACTCTGCAATCTGTCTTAAGTGTTTAAATCCTCAAAAAAAAAAAAGAAAGAAGAAATTATGGAGATGGAGAGAAAATTATTTTGTTGTAAACATTTGAAACTGAAATTTAAATGTAATGTTTGTTTTGATCTTTAATATATGTAAAAAAAAAAATTGAATAAATTAAAATAAATAAAGTAAGACCATGAGCTTTGAGCTACATTGCTTAAAGATTTTTACAGCTGAATCATTTTTAGAACTCAACAATACGTTTGAATCATACAGCTCAAAGAGCCATTCATATTTCATTTCTGAACAATGAGTGTGAAGTGACAGCCAACAGGCAGGTAAATAAACACAATTCGTCTCTTCGGAATAAACTAAAATCTTAAATGTTTTCAAGGGTTCACAAAAATGTATTTCAAAGATTTAAAATGTGACTACAGTTAGCAAAATTCTAAAAAAAACGCCTTGTTAAAAATAGTTGGATTGGATTATTTGGAAAAAATGTATTTTAAAAATGCTTGCGGACAAAATAATTGACATAATTTCATCGCATGGTTTTCAAAAATAGCACGACCCATTTTTCTGAAATTAATTATAAGCCATTTTTTTATAGATAAATTTGTTAAAAGACACACAATATAAATATAATGAAGATATTTCATTCAAAACCAAATGGCAAGATATTTTTTTTTTTCCATTCCAATTGCAGATCTTTTAGCATACTTGCAATGTTATTACTTCATTTATTCGCATTGTTAACATTAATTTCTCATTAATACTGAGTAATAAAGCTGATTAACTGTGACAGTTCAAATTTATTTTAATTGAGGCCAACCACAATTTTCATTGAACTACATGACCCTTACTGAAATAGTTGGTGCAAACTTTTCCAACATATCACCAGGCTGTTTCTGATGATCACAGTTAACAGGCTTGCACTTAAAAAACAGTTTGCCAATAAATAAACACTGTAATAAATATGTATATCAAAATAGCACAGGGCGAGGTTATGATGAAATGTAAATAAAATGTGCAGCACTATCTAAAAAGAATATATACTAATTTCTGAAACTCGCAGTAATTCTTAAACTCATTAAATAACAGCTAGAGAGCAGTGATGACACTGGTGCTATGGAAAACATCAAAAGTCTGATGCGTCAATCAAATTCTTAAAACAATTTCATCAGTTTTATTGATGGACAGGAGTCTAATTTAAATCAAAGCTTATTATTTATATTCAAATTACAATTAAACATTAGCAAACTACAAATAGACCTCACTTAGCTAAACATAGAATAAAAATTACTATGTAAGTTTATACAGCTGCATCATCATATGATTATAAATTAAATGAAAGTTTTTAAAAATTTCTAATTCAATTTGCTAAACCGTGCTACCTAATTGTCAACACTATCATATAAATTTGCCCAAATCTGCTAGACAAGGGGCATAAAAATCTGGCTGCTTTTGATCATCTGCCATCGAGCCTTTTCCAGATGGTGTGATCAGCTCATCCTCTGTTGATATGCCTGATAGCACAAGCAAGGAGCGGATGCCACATTTCTTGGCAAACATAATGTCAGTGTTTATTCTAGAGAAAATTTATTTTAAGAAATTAAATTGGAGAAAAATATATTTCATGTATACAATTCTTTCTATTCATATTTTTTTTTAAAAAGAATACATGATTCTTTATTTCATGAAATAAACTATTAAGGCCTTACTTCAATGTAACATAAAGTTTTAATTAAAATTATTTTAACATAAAATCCTATGGCTGATAGATGTGATGACAATCCCCTCAAACAAATAGATACTTCTTAAAATTGTTTTGGTTCGACTTGAAAGAGAAATGTCATAATTCAGTGACTGGAGAGTATGCCAGTGGTTAAGAGGGTCTGTGGCTGGACACATTGCAAATAGACAATGGTTAAAACTGAAATTTCACTCAAACAAACGTTAGCTGTGTAGTTAGAAATGTATGACATCAATCAGCCTCATTGTGACGCACTGACTTGTATTGGGAGAAATTAATCTCCTACTTTAATTTTAATTTGGCTCGTTGTAAGCAGTGCCTAACAAAGGACGATACCATAGAATCAACAATATTAAAGATACGACCCAAAAAAGTTTCTAGTTACAATTAATTAAGATTTATTATGTCTTAAGATAATTACAAAATAAAATAAAATAAAATTACAATCTTCAACTTACAGTATGGTAGATCTCGTACCGGTACACAGTTAATACAATTAGAAATAATGATGCCAAAAATAATGCGAAATAAACACATATAAGTAGGAGCACACAAATACACAAAGAATAAAACACGCCTCGTAATGTTAAGAGAATCTATATGAAAATCTCCGTCTGTTCTGTTCTCGTCCGTGCCTGTCAATCCCTTATATAGGTGGGTCTACCGACGCCTAAGCCCTGCCTTCGACAAGCTACATGACATCTCTAGAACCATCAGAATGATTCTACAAAACACTACTTGGAACAGATTAATTATTTTTAGTAGTTTGGCGGTGTAAACAAGAATACTTCAAAGGCCTAAGCCACACCCCTTTGTGAACACAGCGTCTCATGCGGGGTCAATCAGAGGGCACGCACGAGAAATATGATGTAAACAAGCTCTCTATAGCACTCATCTTTTCTTTTTTTAAATATAGTCAAGTCCATAACCTCACCTGTCTCCTGTCATCATGCACTTTGACGGGTCAAGATTGTGGACCTTCTGCAGAACATCAAACATGTTCGTCTCCGGCTTTCCCATTAGGGTTGGATTTCTGTTGGCTGCAACTGTGACGGGCAAAACCATGCAACCGGTGCCTGCAGAATGAGGTACACAAACCGTGTAATCTATGCTGCCGGCATTATGCATTCTACAGCAGTTGGCAAACTAATATTTGGATTTTGAGAGTCCGTTTTTATAATTTTGCACATGTAATGGAGGGGCACATTACATAATAATAATAAAAAACCCCATCTCAAACTATTAATATTTTAAATTATATTCATCAGGATTTCAAAACCAGGGGTGGAAGATGCCATGTCAGAGGGTGCAAGGAATAGCCACTATAAAGAATTCAACTTGTGTACATAACATGCATTTTTATATTTTTGGGGGGCTGTGAGGCTTATTCAGACAATTCGTACAGGGTGCAAATTGTACAAGAGTTTGAGAAACTCTGATATACATGGACTTTCCAAATAAAGTGATCAGTTCATTTTGGAATGACTTGTTGAGCCCACTTTCTAGACCAAAGAAAAATGAATGAAGGACTGCATTCAAGCTGTGTGAAGGTAATCGTGGAACAAGGTATGCGGACGCTTGAAATAGAACGACTGGGCGATAAAAGAAGAACATTTCGGCTAACGGACGCCCTCAGCAGAAAGAACTAATGAAGGCTTGTGCCTTTAATTTATATTTCTGGAAGTTGCGTTTTTCAAAACAGAGATGGCAGGAAGATTCTAGACCACAGTAGCATGACACTAACCTGGGATGCAAATGTTCTTTTCTTTCACCGGAAGTGAGCCATCTTCGTTTGTGGCAACATACAAGCACTCAGGATTTGTCAGGTAGCTGGCCGCTCTCATCATCTTCATGTAGTTGATATGTGGGTCGAAACCTACCACCACACACTTGACCTGATTAGGTTGAACATTTATGATAACAACCAAAACAAGTAAATATTTAAAATTCATACATAAAATATAAGACAGTGCATCCATTATATATTATAGAAGAGTATTTTTTTAACATAATGTAACAATTACTGTGGTATTCACAATGGTAAATAATAAATAACTAAGTACAATGGCCAACAACCTTAATTTCCTAGACATTTCGAAGGAGCTTCGTAAGAAGAGTTATGCTGGTATTTCTATATTTAAATAATTGCTGTTAATTATTTAACAACAAGATACATGTGACAGACAGTCCTCTTAAAACATACATTTTCTCAAGCTTGTAGGTGGATTCAACATAGATATGATGGCGGATTGACAGAGCGAATTGCTTTTAAAATTAAAATTTAACATTGCCTTAGATATAAACGAACATTCCTAAGATTATATTTCACTTTTCATTTTTATCAATATTTAATGTCATCAGTTTTAAAAAGGTTTTAAATATATTAAAGAAATATTTTTTTTACATATGCACCATGCAGTATGTGGTGTCCTGTGCCAAGTGGTTCAATGGTTAATCTTTTGATTACGACTAAATTATTCATCATCGCAATTGCAAATGTTTCAGTTATTAGTTCCACGGCCATTCATTGCCTCCATATGGGGAACTTAAAATGGTGATGTCGCAAGAAAGGAACAAAATTAACCCATACACTGTAAAAAGAATGGTAATCATTCGGCAGGCAATCTTTGAACCATCTATTCATATATAATATATATATATAAATGTGAGCCTAGTCTTAGGTGGTGAATGTAATTTTGTTAAAGGATTACCTCTGGGTCAAGCTGAATCTCTGTAAGCCATTCCTGGTAGCTAGTCCCCTTTAGAGGATCTGGCTAATAATAATGCATCAAAGGGGAAACAGAAAGTGAAAAAACAACAAGAAATGGAACAAGAAATAAAGTCAAATATAAAGTTCAAATAATAACCGAAAGGGAATAATCAGATCAAAAACCTCATAAAAAATGGGTTGAAAATTTAAAGAGGAATAAATGAGATATAACGTAAGTCATGGTGAAAAGTGTTGCAGAAAATGGAAACACCTTTTTTGTTAAAAGCATCTTGATGATATTAAAAATAAATTTTTACCACAAAGAGGCTTCAGATTTCAATAAACTCTCTAACCACTAAAACAAGGTAATTTTCCAGTTAATCTCATTTTGTTAAAATTGTTTATTTCATAATAAAATAATAATATTCAAAAGCGAATACTGATTTTATATATTTCATTTGAAATCCCCAAAAGTGATCTTAAACTTAAAAAACAATAATCATTTCAGAAATGGGAAAACAAAATTATCAAATCTTTTTTTTAATTGAATTTGACCATGACTACTGCAAACAGAACAACTTCAAAAATGGAAATAAAACCTTTAAAAAAAAAAAAAATGATTTTTTTCACAAACTAAGATCTACTACCTCAGGGTCCAATTTCATTGCTAGCCAATCTTTTAACTTTCCCTCAAGAGGGTCGGGCTTTAATAATGATTAATAGAAAATACTACATTTCAACTTTTAAAAAAATAATTTTTTATATGTTTGCTCTAGACACTTTTTACAAAAATCTACAGAATTCAAATAACTATTTCCATATTTAAACTATTGTCAAAAATTCAGATTTGAACGTATCATTTTGTTAAAAACTTGCAATTATTATTCTTGTGTTTATTAGTGGTACAAAGTCATTACTTATATTAATTTTTTTTTGCTACTTGATGCAAACATTATACATTTCAAATAAGTGTTTCCCCATAAATTTAAACCTAAAAGTATACAAAATGTAGCAATAAGTGTTATCTGAAATTCTTTACGGAGGAATGTAAGGTGACAAAAAAATTAATGTCACAACTGTAAAATATTGGGTAGACCCTTGTATGGGATATGTTCACGAAGGAAAAAAATATTTATTTTCAGACAGAAAAGAACATAGCGGTTTCTTTAATATCATTCCTGCTTGCATATCATTTGTGGTTGTGATGGTTTGGCTAAGTAAACATGGATCGGATGATGTCATCGTGAATTGAGAGGAAAGAAATTATTTCAGAGTAAAGTATAAATTTTATTTTAAAACCTATATTATTGGTCTGTTTTGATAAACCCTACTTAACTTAATTTATTAGAAACAACAAACATGATTTTGGAACCAACACAACTTGGTAAAAGTAGGCGGCAACCACGGGCAAGCTACTCTGTTTCACAAAAAATTGAACGTCGTCCATAGAATCTCTTTGTTTATATATTGGGGTGTCCCTTTAATAGCATCAATTTATTCATAATGCTTTTTGCAAAAGTTATTGTTATGGTTCCTAGCTCCTTTGACTCCACTCTGAATCAAATCTATCACTGTGTATAGCCACCATGTAGTTGTCTCCAACACTGAATTTATTAAAGCTATCATTTATAAGGTAAGGTACTTGAGGCAACATTTTTTTTTTCCCCCTGTTCTTTATCCAGCGAGTAAGCTTTGCATTGTTTTTAATTTTAATTAATATTTGTTTCATTAATTAAATTCGAAACTTTTATCATTACTGTCCTGAATAATGTATTTCTTCCATCCGCTACTGTAGACACTTAAAGAATAAGATGATATTTGGCAGCCAAAGTTTTTTTTTAAGGAGCTTATACATGAGAGCTTCACATTATTTTACCCCAGTTCCAAAATATTTGATCCCAGCTTTTTTCAGCTCATATCCAAGTGATTCCTCTTTTCCAATGAGGTAGACCTTCCCTTGATACCCAATGGTCTTTAAATACTGGGCCGCAATGTATGCCGTGCAGACTATTTCTTCCTGTGAGGATGAAGTGTAAGAGTTTTTGAAAAAGAAATTTTTCTCCAGGTACACTGATTTTATTTTAGAAAGCAAAGAAAAGAGTAATGTGCGGAGGTCTTAATAAAGCCTTCTGCAACATTGGATCACATATTGTGTCCTCATTTTTCAACTGGCGTGTTAAGAGAGTATCCAAGTACTTACATTGAATAATGAAGTTTGTATATTACATCGCCGAAGTCTTAGGGTTACCGAATATACAATTAGACACAGGAAGCGAGTATCTGTTTTACCCACAATACTGTTTAATAGTTTTAAAATCTTTTTACTAACACCGAAATGATTTTTAAAAGTTTGCACTCTAAAAAAAAAATGAATCTCTTTTTTACTGTACTGGCCCTACAGGAATATTACTTTATGGGGGCTTTCCTCTGCGAAACCTCAGGGGATCTGCTTATTAACAAATATATTGTCATCTAAGTAGCGGCACGAAGTTTGGTTAAGAAAAACTAATAATTTTATGCATGTTTATTTTATTTTTTCAATTAAACTTTTCAAATTCAGAACAGCAAAAAATGCTTGTTCTTTAATAGTTAAAAGAAAAAAACTTGTTTTGAAGTATGGAAATATTCACCGTTTCTGCTGGGAAACCATATTCCTTGCACTTGGCAACATAATCATCGCGGCACTTTGAGCTGTTGTTGGTTACATAATACACCTTTTTTCCCTGCAGAGAAGAAACATACTGCTCTTAAGCTGTGAATATAAATCTTTTAAACATGGGCCATGTAATTTGAAAGAAAAAAAAATAATGACCAGGTTGAAGTGAATGAACTTTACTATGTAATGGAACAAAAGATGTCATTGAAATTGTTTACAGTTGAAAAGAAAGTCTTTTGACCGGATTTTATTTTACCAGAGAGCAACGGTAAAGGAAGTTTTCCATAAAATTTATCGCTAAAAAATAATGCTATGAACAATGTTTAAGCCAATAAGCATATTTGGCATGATAACAATGACTATAAACTTATTGTGGTAAACGTTACATTACCAAGCTCTTTAACTTTTTTATAGTTTCCAGGCTGCCCTCTATGGGTCCACTTCCATCCCACAAGACACCTGTCCAATCAAAGATTAAAGATTATACATTACATTTTTAGACACATTTTTAATGCTTTTATCTTTTGTGCCAGAGATTACACTTCTAAAAAGGTTTTAATGATTAGTAATTAGTATCATAATTTCTGAGCCAGTTTTTAAAATTAACTCATTCCATTTCAGATTTTGCCGATTCTACCATCCAATCCCCTGAGCTAAGAATATGTATAGCAATGGAAGAGATCGGCTTTTGTTAGTTCTTATCCACTGTTGCTCAGGTCCCCTAAGGTTCAACATATACAAATTTTAGCTCAGTAATTCATCTTGAAATAATCCTTAAACATTGTGGACAAGAGGTTAACATTTTCCTATGAACATTGTGGACAAGAGGTTAATATTTTCCTATGAACATTGTGGACAAGAGGTTAACATTTTCCTATGAACATTGTGGACAAGAGGTTAACATTTTCCCAGATCAAAATTTTGGGCTTGAAAGACAGGCGTTGAGAGACTCTCAACACTGACCTAGACAATTTAGCCAGTGGTACAGTGCTTCCCAAACTGTGTCATGACAAGTAGTGTGCCGCCCCAAAATGAGCATGCAGACTTTCAAGTCTTTGTTTTACATCAAAGAAGCAGATCAGACGTACTGATCACACCAAATAAAAAAAATTAGCTGACAGTTTATCTAAAAAGACATCAATTTGTCACAAAAACTGGAATAACAGCTGTCAAAATCAATAAAGACACAGTCTGCATGATTTAACAAAATAATGAAGACATCTGAGAGAGCTCAAGAGGCAAGTTACTTGGTTGCCCAAATAACTGCTATAAAACAAGGATCCTCACATTATCACCAAAACTGAAACCACAATAAGAGAATTTAGCTTTTCAATTGTGCAAACAATGTTTCAGCCTGAATTTTAGGAAAAGTTTATTAATATTATTTTTTGCAAACAACACAATGGAAAGACATATTCCAGACATGTCTGATAACATTAAACTGCAAGTGAAGTTGTTATTTTTTAGTTGAATCAGATGTCAGAGGCAATGAATTATTTTTTTAATGTTTTATTCATACTAATGAATGATTTGTTTATGTTTTACTCCTAACAATGAATGATTCATATATGTATTATTCATAACAATAAGTTATTTGTTTATGTTTTATTCATAACAACGGAATAAGATTTGTAAAACTCTTGAACATATCTTCCCATTATATTCATAAATAATATCACTCAAATCTTGTAAACGTATTTTGATTACACAAGGCAAAAATTAAAAATTTTCATGAGACATGTTGTGTTACCATACATTCTATTATAAACGGACATTCACACTATGGATTTGATACTTGGATTCTCAACTTTCTATGACCATTTGCTACTCGCTGCAACAAAGAAAGGGGGGCTACCGGGTTTCATTTTCATTAGTTTTTAAAATGTTGCATTATATTGTTTGATGGCAATATACAGAAACAATTACATCAAATTTTTATCAATGTGCATGCTTTATCATCCACTGACAGGTTAGTAACATAGCAACAGGTAGAAAAAAGAGAGGTGATAAAAAAACCTCTGAATTTTATATCATCTGACAGATCTGACTTGTTAACGAATGTTGTATTCAATAACAGCCATATTTTGTCGTTCGAAGATTATAACTTGTGAAAAATTTCAAGGGTGCGATTTTATTGAAATGGGTTAGACAAGAAAATATTTCACTGTGACAATGACTTGTTTTAAAAAATGGAATTAACTGAAGATTTTTAAAAAAAAATTATGATTTACTTTTCCTTAAACTTAAATCATATTTAACAGAAAAAAACCCTGACAGTTGCACTAGCAAATTAATTAAACATTTATATTATAGATATCAAATGCTATATTTTTATAATATCTGCCTGTGTCATGGATTCTCAACATAGATTCACAACTGAGCTTTGACTTTGTAGCTGCAAAAAATACACAGTTACACAGTAGACCTACCATAACACTTTTTTACTATTACTATTACTAATGTTTGTGTACGTTTGTCTTACATGCTACCTATATTTTAATCTTTGGTTTACTGAAGTTTTACTTGTAAAATTGATTAACTGGTTCAACAGCTAAGGCTTAGGCCTTAGGCTTAGGTAAGCAAAGTAAAAAGTAGTAATAATTTAATTTTAATAAGTAATAAGTATACGCTATTTTTAAAAAAATCCTAGTACCTAGTGAAACATTTAATTCATTTTAATTTGTCAATATGACTATATGTGACTCAGCATGACAAAACAAATTCAATGAATGTCAATTCAAGTAATTTTTACACAGTACAGTACATTAACTAACAGAAACAGTGAACTAACTAACTATACTACAATACTATACTTATACTATACTATAACACTCAGTTAACTCAGTAGTAAAAGTACAATCAGTCAGTCTAATTCTACGTACCATCGCAATCAAATAGAAAGTTGTCTACGGTTTCAATGATCTGTTTGGCATTATTTTCGTTTATCTGCTGCGAAACTGACATTGTAAACGAGTGATGTATCCTTCTATATCCCTTATGACCGTACTCCAACAGTTTTAGCATTAATCGCATGACATACACAAAACAATGCCGGATAGAAATATAAACACAGCCACGGGCAGAGCACTCCTATCACTTCCCAAACTGGGGCAGTTAATTGTATTTTTAGCTCTAAAAAGAAAAGAGGGGAGCGACGACAAAACGTTGCCGGTTTCATGGAAAATTACGCCTCCCGGCAAAGTAAATTTATCCATACTGGTGCCATAACCGTTAAAATATTTTTTGTAATCCATATATTTCATATATTAGATTAGACAGTCTCGGAATAAGCCTAGACAAAAAAAAAAAAAAAGATTATTTTATTAAAATTTTATATTTCAGTTTTTAATAATTAAATTAATAATTAAATTAATAATTAATTAAACTTAAATAAAAGTTATGCTAAAATTATTATATTTAGCTAAGCCAATTATTTTAAAAAAATATTTACTGAACTGGTTATAATTTTGATAATATGTTGTTTTAAAAATTGGTCATTAGTGTCTGTGTGTTAGTTTAGTGACGCGTCCCACTGTTAGTCTAAAACAGGCCGTAATACTTTATGGACAACTTGTGCAGGCCGAAAGATAATGGGGCAAGGGGGGGGGGCAGATATTAAGAAAATAATAATAAAAAAAGAACATTTCGTTACTTCATGGGCCGCTAAGTGTGTGCTGGCGGGCCACATGCCGCCCGCGGGCCGTATGCTGTGCATGCAGGCCTGGTCTAAAAGAAAAAATTTAATTATTTTTGTAAATGGTCTTTTCCTAAAAACATAATATATTATTATATTCCTAACAAATGCTCGCTTGCTAGTAGTAGGAGGGTAAGTTGTATATTTATAGGCAATTTTTCGTTTAGACGAACTAAATTAGTTTGTCAAAAATTATTTCATATTGCTCTAATGCACCGAACCATAGAATACAAAGTCGTACTGTGAAGTTAAAGTTATTACTTGGATAAATATAATAGTTGCGATATCTACCTAGCTCGTTCATTTCTGCATGATGTCTGTGATTTCACGTTTATCTGCTATTTTTTTCCTTTGGGATGAGCTACTCGAGGGTGTTAATCTTACACAGAAAACTGCAGACTAAAGGCTTTACTCGGGAAAATGGTGACAAACCTAGAGGGCTTAAGATAGTTTCTGTACGAGAATCGCTTTCACTTTGTGGAACATGCTATTGAAAATGTACTGTTAAAATCATACCCATATGGGATTTCGTTAGAGAGAGAACACAAAGGTTTAAGAAGAGAATGAAAGGAGAACAATAAAATTAATAGATGCTGGACTCTCTCTGCGAGAAGAAAAGAGAAGAGAGATGTGTGCATTGCTAGCTTTCATTCTGAACTGGGTGGGGGGGGGGGGAGGGGGGCTGTTCAACTCAAGAGTCAGCAAGTGACGAAGAGTTATTAGTGTTCGTTGCATGAGTGAATGAGTAATCAGAGCATGAACTTTTAAAATAAATACCTAGTCTTAGAAGACACCAAAGACAGCTGATATTGAATTTCACAATGTCAGTATTTGATGTTTTGAAATTCATAGCTGAATGGGACTTCACTTCATAGAATCTCTTCAAACCTCCCTCGAAGCCTTCAATTGTCTTACGATCTGTGTATCTGTGGCTTCATGTGAGGCGGAGATTTTCAAATCTAAGGCTTATCAAGACCTATTTAATTTAAATGGCAATAAAATTCAGGTTTTGCCCAGCAGCGTAGCTAGGATTAGTACCGCCTGGGATGTTCCACATTTTTTCTTCCCCCACCCCCCCCCCCCTTTTTTTTTTCTCCATTAACACTGCAGTTGGCTCAAAATAATGCCCCTCTAAATTAATTAAGGAAGAATGGCGTTCACTGAGTAACTGACTGACTCAGGGTGGACAGCCCCCTCGGCGACCCCTTTCCCTACCGCATACGGAAATTCGATCGAAAGAAATTTTGTGGACGGAAATTGATCGACGGAAATTTGATCGAACGGAAATTTGGTCGAATCGTGTTTTTTTTTTTGTTTTTGTTTTTTTGTAGTTCACACGTTAAAATTTTGCGTCAAATTTATTTTTGAACGCATTATTTTGTTTTACTATATAGTATCGTGCGTTCAAACAGAAATTTGAAGAAAATTTTAACGTGTGAATTGAAAAAAAAAATGATTCGACCAAAATTCCGTTCGATCAATTTTCCCGTCGACGAAATTTCATTCGATCCAAGTTCCGGTAACCCTTTCCCCACGCCATTGGCTTTGACACAGCTTTTGCTTAAGTTAAATGCAACGGGAGAAAAAAAAACACTATTACTAGCCGGCAAAAAGACTAGTTAAAGCTTAGCCAACCAAGTTATCGTTTCTGTTATTGAAATATACAAATGCTTATGAATAACACATCGTTATCAAAAGACTCAACGCTGACCTTGCACGGGTCAAAAGTTGCTAGCTACGAAGTTGAAAGGTCACGGTTAGTTTCTGATGCACGTCTGCATTTCAGGCTAGTAAAGTGTGTCACTTCAGCTGTTCAGTATCTTGAAAGAAGGTCAAATAACCAGAAAATATGGCAAAAAAATTAGTGGAAACTGAACGCATACGACTTGGAAGTGGAAGACGGATTCCAGTACTTGGATTAGGAACTTGTGCTCCCTTGCATGTACGTAATTATACTAATGATTGTGGATTATTTCTGTAGATCTCGTCTAGACTAGTATCTAACTTTGCGTGACAGCGCTGACGGTTATCAGCTGATCACGTCAACGACACGGCATGCGGCATGCCGCATGCACCCATAGCCCATAGTTGCCGTACACCCCCGCCATAGTCATTTATTATGGATTTAACATAAATAACGAAATTTTATAATTAAAATGTAGTTGGTCTAAGCCATGTTAGATATTAAACTTTTAAAACAATATTTTTCAATGAAAAATATAATCAGATTAATCATCACATGTCACATGGTCTACTAAAGCGGAAAAAAGCCTACTTAGGCTTAGGCTTAGGCCTAGGCTATGCTATACACGGCTATACTTTTATAATTTGTATTTAAAATTGATATTAGCTCTAAAAACGTTTAAAAATCTATACTATATAGTTTTAAAATGCTTATAAAATATACAGTATAATACAGGGCTTATTTTTTGCTTAGGTCTACTCTTAGGTCGACACCTTCGCCTTCATTATGTCATTATTCATAGTAATAAGTATAGTGAGTGTATAGTTTAGAGTAATCATAGTCCACTTGGTCATTGTCAGACAGAAATTGAGTTACTCATATCATATATATAGTCAATATAGAAGACTATAAGGATAGTGTGAAAGTTATGGTAGAGAGTATAGACATTGATGATAGTATTACATGTCATAGTGATAGTCATGAGTCACAGTGACACTGACTTAGCCTGTGGCATTGCAGTGTCGCCAGGTGTGGGGCCAGAATTTTGCCGCTACCCTGCCATGAAATAACTATACATTTGGATAAAATTTAAAATGCTGCCCTCCATTTAGAGAAAAAGGGGCCACATGGGTCAGCCCCCTCCACTTTCCGCAATCTCTTTTTATGCCACGCCCACTGGACTTTGCATTTTCTGAAAATGGTTTATCTTTGTTTTGCAGCACAGATCGTTTGTCTTAACAGGCAATTTGAAATGTCAGTTTTTATCCTTGTCATGCCTGTATTTGAGCTTTTAAAATCTTTCCACATTATGATTTTGTTCCTTGGGATGAATAATCTGACACCTGTTGGTGGCGTGGAAATTTGGGTGCGGAGGGGGGCACTTTTTGCTTTATATGGCCAGGTTTGACTTACTGTAGCTTAGCCACTGACACCTGTATCTATATTTTTCACCCAGTCAGTAATTGAAATGAAGCTACTTTCTGTCTGATATAAGGAAGTATTAATGTTTAGTAGGCCCCTACAGTTAAGCGCTGTCACAGTTAAGTATTGTGTTTTGGTAATAGGGCCTACTTATCAATGCATCCATCTTTATTTTCATAAATTAGGGAGAAGAGGAGATTATAGAATCTGTTAAAGCTGCTGTACGTGCTGGATACAGACATATTGACTGTGCTGCCATCTACAGGAATGAGCGTGCTGTGGGTCATGCTCTTAAAGAGCTTTTTGTGATGGGAGTTGTAAAGAGAGAAGACCTGTTCATTACCAGCAAGGTATGTTGTTCACCGACATATTTCAGAGTCCAAGAGGGTACAAATCCGACTAATTTCATTGAAACTCAGTTATCAAGACTCATTTTTGACCCAGCAATGAATGTCTGAAAGAGAAGAAAGCATCCCCAATTCTGCTAAATGAGTCAGAATTAAAGTCTAGCACTACATTATGTAGGGGGGGAGTTGGGGCACAGTGGATCAGAAATCTTATTTTTATTAATATTCAAAAATTTTTCACAGATATTTTAATGTTGCATGTGGACATTGATTGTATTAAATAATGGACTTGGATAGGAATCCTTAAAATGTGGCTAAATATAATATTCTTGCTCACAGAGTGTTTCAAAGTATGCAGGGGTAAGTCATTCACTGTGCCCCGGTATCGGGGCACAGTGAATCACTACCTGGGGCACAGTGAATCAATATGGAAAACGAATCATTATCTGTGGCTTACGTAAAATTGACTTAAATTATAGTGAGGGTATTGAATTTAAGGCTATTATTGCACTGAATGTTATTTTTCACATGAGAACCTTATATAAACTTAAATACAGTCATACAACCTACTGATTTTTTTAACCATAGACTCAATCACTCTGAAAAACGTAGGCAAACAATTTTTAAATGAGTAATTTATTTATTTGTAACACCAAACTATTTCAATTATAACATATAAAATGACAAGCAAACAATAATTGGAAAAAAATCATCATAGAAAATTGCCATATGCTGATAAATCAACATTAAATTTGAAATGGTGAGCAACTCGAGCCGTTCCTCTGTGGAGCAATGGCCTGGGCAATTTAACAATGACTCTTCGTCATTATCATAATTTTGGCTGCATTTATATTTGGGTGAAAACGAAGTAGGACAATGTATGATCTAATCCAGATTGCAGTGGGCTTTTGGACATATCTGCGGAGACTTGAAAATTTAATGTTGGTGTCTTTGCTAACAGTCCTAATAGATTTTCCCTCCTCCAAAACATGGGAGCTATGGCCTGGGAAACTTAACAATGATTCTTATTGATTATCAAAATTTTGGCAGCATTTATAGTTTGGTGAAAATGCTGTACGGTCTAGTCCAGATTGCTTGGCTTTTTCGACATATCTGCGGAGACTTGAAAGTTTAATGTTGGTGTCTTTGCTAACAGTCCTAATAGATTTTCCCTCCTCCAAAACATGTGGTACAGCCTCCTTCATGGCTTTCTAACCATTTTATCTGGGAGAGAAAAAAAGAAACACTAGTGAATTATTGAGAAAACAATCATTCTATTAAAGAATAACTATTTATTTTATAATGTCATATATTACTCTTCACTGCTAATAAAAACTAGGCCCTATTCAAACTTTTTCTGATTTAAGTTATATTCCACCAACTTGAGTTTAAAATATGTATGTCACTATTTTAAAATATTATTAAAGAGCATAAATGGGGCACAGTGAATCAATAGCTTAAATGATCCACTGTGCCCCGTACTAAAAAAAATAAACAAATTGAATTTTCTGCTACATGGCTGGCTGTATAGGACTGGTAAATTGTTTGAATAAATGCTACTAGGTCAATAATGCCAATCAATTACTTCGAATTCGTTAAATCTAAATAATTTAACCTGTGAAATAAAATTAGAGAAGGTCCTAAAATTTACTTTTGATAGTAAAAAACATACTTTACCTTGTAAAATTTCAAATTGACGTTAGAAATAACAAAACTGTATGAATACAGTTGGCGGATGTAATTGCGCAATTATGATGACACCAGCAACAAAAATTTACTGGTGATTTGGTAGAAAATACCACTGATTCACTGTGCCCCTTGATCCACTGTGCCCCGACTCCCATATGTCACTATATTTATAAGACAGGTAAAGATCGCAGTAAAGATCACAGTAAAGATCACAACACCAAACTTAAATATAACCACTGGCATTATTTTAACATTTACATAGGACATAGTCAGAAAATTATTAAATGCTCTGTATGTCTTCAACTATCAGGAATTATACCTACTGCATCTGATTATAATTTGTCAGAATGTTTGAGTTTCCACTTTATATTATTATGTTAGAAACAGATGGACTTCAGATAAAATTAAACTAACTTAGGCATTAGTGTGACAAGAGTAGCTTTTGTACAGTGCATATTTTAGCAACATTATGATCAGTGACATTGTTTCTGTAAGTCATTTCAGTAGTTTTGAGAATGTTTAAAAGTTTTAACTTTTAATTTTATTTCAGATTTGTACAACATTTTCCAGACAGATCGCTCACTTTTTTTGTGTTTGTTTTTATTTTCTAGCTGTGGAACACTTGTCATAAACCAGATTTGGTTCTTCCGAGCCTGAAAAAGACACTAGATGACCTCGGCTTAGAATATGTTGATCTCTATCTCATACATTGGCCAATGGCGTACAAAGTTAGTTGTTGTTTTTTTTTAATTGAACTCTGGGCTTTGTAATAGAATGAAAAATAAACAAACATTTGACATTTTGTCAATAATATTAAAATTTAAAGGCCCAAACCTAATGGGACAATTATATATGTGAAAAGGGTCTGTTGTTCACTTGCTTTACAGAAAAGATTATTTAATAGACCTCGTGTAATTTGAGTGACCTGACTTCTCATTCTTGATTAAACGGAAATTTTGACAGTGAGGTCAAGTGTACTGTATTATATTTCTTTTTGAATGACCAGGGTTTATAAAATCTAAAAGTCAGTTAGTTACCAGTATTAAGAGACAGAACTGACCAACTCCTGCCTTATGGGCTGTTCAGTGTCCTCCACATGCACCAGCCCGCCACTCTATGTACTGTGTTAGCTGTATCCTCAGTCAGGGGGCCTAGCAACCTAACTACCATACATCACTCTTGAAATGTGCCACTATTCTTGTGAGAAAGTTACTTTAAATCTTTTTTATATTTGTTCCATTGCTAAATTGCAAGTGCTAGATGCTCAGCTTTGGTCTCTGAGTTCTTGAGAAGTATAATTAGCAAGCCTAGATAATGAAACTTGTAAACAGAGTCACAAAATAGATTGAGATATTAATCCTACATGTACTATTGAGATATTTATCTTACATATACTACGGATGATCCATATATTTGCATTAATACTGTTTCTTCAGGAGGGAGGGGAGTTGAATCCCTTGGATGAAAATGGGAAAGCCATCAGTTCTGATGTTGACTTTATCGACACTTGGCAGGTATGTTTTAAAATTGCCAACTCAAATGAAAAACTTTAATTATGAAAATTCCTCAATTGGAAAGCAACATTTCTGTTTACAATTGAAGACCACAAGGGAAAAAACGGCAGAGTCACATTTTTGTTGTTTTGAGATATTCGATTTTTAAAGTTCAAAACCATGCACATTAAAAATGTGTAAACAAAATGTAATTTTTAAAATGCATTTCACAAGAGTGTCCATTTCCCTGAGTTATTAAATAGATGAATTAATTCAAACTTGAATGTAACATGATTTATTTCATTATAGTAGAGAGTGGGGTCAAAATGGACTCTGCCGTTTTTTCCCTTGTAGTAATTTATCAAGGTTTGATCATTGATAAATATCTATTTAAAACTATTTTATAAGTAAATTTTCACATTTAGGGGTCACTGGCAAATTACTTTTGCCTCAGGTATTATAGTATGGTACCATGAAACTCGGTTTTCTAGTAATACTGCATCTTATCATTATGGCAGTGGTTCTCAACCTTCTTAATGCCGCGACCCTTGAATGCAGTTCCTCATGTTGTGGCGACCCTCAACCATAAAACTATTTTCGTTAGTACTTCATAACTGTAGAGGATATGCATTTGCCGATTGTCTTATGTGACACCTTTAAAGGAGTCATTCGACCCATAAAGGGGTCGCCACCCACAGGTTTAGAACTGTTGCATTATGGGAAAATGTTGAAGAATAAAATAATATCTTAGTTTAGTTATGAAAATTGTATGTATGTTTTGAATTTTTTTAGGTGATGTGACAGGGGGGGGGGGAATTTGTGACATTTCGTGACAAGGGGAGGGGGTGTCTAAAAAGTTTATTTTTAACATGATGTAATTTACGAATGACCCCTGCCTTAGGCAAATTATTTATGTTTAAACTATTAATATAAGAATATCTATCATGCCTATAACTATCATTAAAAAAATATATTATTTAGAATTTAACCTGAAAATCAGATTTAAAATCATACTTTCTGAGTTTCTGATGTGCTTTTTACAATTTTGGCCCAATATTATTTTTTTTTCTCTAGCAGTAGCTGTAACTGTATGAACTTAAGTTTAAGAGTAAAGTCAGTAAAGAGTAACAGACAGAGATAGCAAGACAGACTCTTGAAGATAAAGAGTTCAGGGGGAGTCAGACACAGAGTTAGAGCGAAAGGGAGAGAGATATAAAAACTAACTAAGATAGACTGACAAGGAGAGACACAGACATGCAACAAACAGTGATAGACTAGACTTGACTAGAGCGACAGCGAAAGAGACGAGATGGATACACACATTAATTAACTGAACATAACAAAACAAGGGTAATATGCGATTTAAAATACAAATTTTATTTTTTTTAATGTTTTAATTCCAATTTATTTTGTTTTCTTGTGGTAGGAAATTAAAAAAATTCAGGTCTGTCTGTTAACTTTTTCGCCGGTTTGTCGGTCAGCTGAGCGAATCGGTCGCCATCTTTAAATTTTGTTTACACTAGAGCTATCTCTCATTGGACCTTTAAATCACGTGACCTCAAATGTCACGTGATATTAGTGACTTAGCCCCCTTTTCCATTGTAAACATTGGACTATGCTTCTTTTTCCATTGTAAACGGATTTTTCGTTTCCATTTTTCTTATGGACTTAGCCATTTTTTTCTCCTTTAAACTTAATTCAGCACCTTCTATTTTTAACTGGCTATAAGTCAGGGGTGATAACTCAAAAAAATTAAAAATGGACTCTGCCGTTTTTTCCCTTGAGGTCTTCAATTTTTAATTATTGTCCCATGCACCATAAACATATATTGACACAAGAGAATTACCCATCTGACTAATCATGTTACAAATAATGTTTACTAATCATATTAAATATGCATAGACTGTAGAAAGAAGTAAACCATACCTTAGATACACAAAAGATATTTTATTTTCTTGACGTGCCCACAAATTAAATAAGTGTAATTTATTTTCAATTTTGATCACTCAGCAATGAAATGCGCAATCCTTAGGCACATTTGAGCAAAATTTGAAATCTATTATAACTTTTTACCTGCTAGTTACAAGTTATAATTATGCATTTATGTACATAGAAATTGGAGACAAACATATTTTATGCCGTCTTTCAATTTATATAGATTTAGATTGATTAATTTTAAAAGAAGAAAAAATGAAATGAGTGAAACAAAGTATGGGAAAACCTGAAAAAATGAACGCAACAAAACAACGAACATGTCGGCAAGAAGCCTTCATCATTGAACAGACAACAGTTGTGTTACTTTTTTCAGGTTTTCCCATACTTTATGCACTCATTTCATTTTTAACTAATCTGATTGCAGTCTCCTCCCCTATTTCCATATTAAAAGAAGAGCAGAACAATTCTATTACTAAAATAATTTCAGTATATAGATCTGCAGAACAATTCTATTACTTAACTCTTTCGATGCTAAACAACGCACACTGCGTTCTTCCGCCGTTCTAAAAAGCATGGACCAACACGCTGTGCGGTTGTTTCAATATCATGTTTGTTTTTTCAATATCATGTTTGTTTCTTTTTTTTCTTGGTTAAACTTTTTAAGAGCTATTTTTAAATAATACTTTTACATGGAACTTCATTGTTTATAAGCGAAACCAAGTTTATTTGTTGACATTTGAAGCATTATTTTAACAATTTTCTTCGCGTTTTTTTTTTCTTCTGTTGCTATGGCTACTCTAGGCCCTAGTAGGTAAGATTCCAAGACAATTAACAGTTTAAAAGCTTTGGAATTGTTTTATACTATTTCTTTTGATAGTGAAGATGATTTATATTTAGATGCATCACATGATTCTGATAGTAGTATTTGATAGTAGTATTTTTAGAGGAATTGAGTTATAGAAGTGAAGATGAGGTATGCGTACAACATAGCGTTGGGGAAAAAATGGTTTAGCATAAAATGTTTTCACATTTTATGGTTCTTTTCTGTTATTTATTTTATTTAAAGTGAAGAAATAAGTGTACAAACATCTAGTCCTTTCAATTATCTTTCATTTGTTACCAAGTTTATAAACCAAACAATAATATTTTAAATATTTTTTAATAAACCCAACCTCTCACTCTTTTTCCGCTCTTTGAAAAAATTCCGCAGCGAAAGAGTTAAATAATTCCAGTCTATAGATCTGCCAAACAATTCTATTACTTAAAGTTTTCCAGTATATAGATCTGCAGAAAAATTCTATTACTTAAATAATTCCAGTATATAGATCTGCAGAACAAGTCTATGACTTAAATAATTTTAGTATATAGATCTATCCTCCCCTCCACCCCCTGTCCGTCTTTTCTGATAATGTCGGTTTTTATTTAAAATGTATTCTTTTTATTTTCTTGTATTAGGCCCTGGAAGATTGCAGAGATATGGGCAAAACACTGGACATTGGTTTGAGTAATTTTAACAGTGATCAAATTCAAAGAGTCTTAGATTCTGCCAGAATTCCACCAGTTGCTATTCAGGTTTGTATGTAACAAGACTTTGTGTCTGAATGATAAACTAGGGATGAGTGGAGCTAGGATGTGGACCTTGGAGTGGTTCTGTGTTTACAGTCATTTAAAGAAAATTAGATTACAGTGTCTGGAAACGCAGACAACGTAAATAATAATGCATTTACTTTTTTAAAACAATCTTTTAGCTGGAGGTCAACTGCCATAACACTAATTCCAAACTGATTGAATTTGCCAAGTCCAAAGGCCTAACTGTTATAGCCTTTGCCCCCCTAGGTACACCGAGCAAAAAGTAAGTCCTGCCCTACATTCATACGTACATTCACACGTTACATTTAAACAAAATAAATGTCAAGTGTGCATAGCCCTTTTCACACTCACTGCCCTGGTCCAGAAAGTTTGGTAATTCAGTATGTAATATGTAAACGGCTGAATACATCGATAGGCAGGTTAAGATCTGATAACCTGTAATGTTTCCATACTCTTTTTAAATATATTGTTTATGTTTCCAGTGAGCTTTTTTCAATGGCTTCATGTATGAGCAGGGTTAAAACTATTTGTTTTGATTATTTAAGCACAGGTTAATTATTTTTTAATGATTGGGGATGATGGCTAGCTTTACTGTTTAGTAAAAGTTCACTAGTTAATATAGGTTATTGTTTAACTTAAGAATATGCTAGCCGAATGTCTCTTGATTTTGACTTTAATCAAATTTTCTGGTTTATTTTCTCCAAACTTTGATTTGTTCTCTCTTCAATTTTATCCATTTGAAATAACCATGTCAAAGCAATGGAAGAAGAGCCATTTATAAACTGCTACAAAATAATTTGATATATATTATTTAAAACACGTGGAAAGGGAAAAGTGTTAAAATGAACAATAAGTTTGTTTATTTAATACATATAAATAGCGTGTTCATGTTATGTTTTTCTTATAACAGGATTGTAATGATATGTTGGTTTTATTATAACAGAAATTTAATGTTATGTTGCTTTTAGTAAAGTATAACAGGATGGTAATGTTATGTTGGTCTTAGTATAACAGGATATTAGTGTTATTACTTTTATATGGGTCTTCTTATAACTAATCAAATAAATCCTTCTATTAACTCACTCAGCCCTAAACATACCAAACTTGTGGACGAGACCGTTCTTAAAGAGATTGCTGCTAACCATGGCAAGACACCTGCACAGGTAAAACTTTGTGAATATCTTTACACTTGCTTCTGAAAAGCTGCTGTGACACTGCCCCCCCACCCCCCCCCCCTCCTCCTGCCTCCCCTCCTCTCCCCATCAGTTTTAATTAATTTCAAGATTCATAAATACAATTTGCTATAATGTGGCTGTCTAAGTATCAATAGCCACAAAGAGAAGAATTAGATCAATGACACATACTTGGGTATGCAGCCATTTTTAAATGACAGATGCCATCCTAATAGCTACTCTACATTCATTGCTCATTGAAATCTGTTTTGTAATTTACATGAAACATGAGATATGCACTTTGATTGAGTACCAGATGTAAAATTTAAATGGATGCACTAACTATTTGAAGACTTCCATTAGAGGTAACCATAGCAACAATCTAACCTTAGCAACAATGCAACCTTAGCAACAATGCAACCTTAGCAACAATGCAACCTTAGCAACAATGTAACCTTCGCAACAATGTAACCTTAGTAACGGAGAGTTTTTCATTAATTTATTTTATTTCGAATGCTTTAAAAAAAAAAGACTGTAGATCCACCAGTCAAATGGGGACTGGTGAGAGCGGGAATGTAGATCCACCAGTCAAATGGGGACTGGGAGAGGGGCTATGACCATTTTATAGGGCATTAATATGTATCTATTTTATTGCCATACTTATTATTTGTTATATTACGCCGAACCTAGGTGGCAATCAGGTTTTTAATTCAGCAAGGCTTGGCTACAGTTCCAAAGAGTGTTACACCCAAACGTATTGAGGAAAACACCCAGGTAAGATTTGCACTCTAGTTTTTTTAGTTTTGTTTTCTACAGTATTCATTGCAACTGCATGAAGTATAGTCTGATTGGCAGAATTTGTGATGCATAAAGTATAGTCTGATTGGCAGAATTTGTGATACATAAAGTATAGTCTGATTGGCAGAATTTGTGATACATAAAGTATAGTCTGATTGGCAGGATTTGTGATATATGGCTTATAGTCTGATTGGCAGAATTTGTGATATACTAGATGTACTAAATGTAAAAGATATACTTGACCTCTGGTTGTTATTAATTAAAACTACATTGAATTATTTTATGCTACAAATTTTGTTTTCGAATGGGTTTTCATTTACCCTATGAAATTCCTTTATTAAATATATTGTTGTTTCTATAAAATAGGGCATGCGTCATTTTGCTTTTATAAAATGGGGTCACGACTCAAAACAGGTGGGAAATCTGTATACTACTAGACAGAGAAATTTTAAAAAATAACTTTTATATAACTTGGGGCTTTGTTTCACTGACACGCCCCTTCGTTTCTATTTCTTGAGCAAGCCTATTGCGACTTTCATAGTTTTGTACGACTGTTTAATAATTAGCACACAGTGTCAAATAAATACATTATTAATTTAAATATGTAAATGCACATTTTGAATGATCTGATGCACACCTTACCCATTGTTTTTGGTGCACTTTATTTATTTGTAACTGTTTCCTGAGTTAGTGTAAATTGTTAAAACTAAGATGGACCAGTGAGTGTTGCTTGTGGCCAATAGGTTATTGTTGTTGGACATTCTGGGGTCAAGATCATTTATGCCTGATTGGCATTGATTATCAAATGCACAGCAAACACTATCATTCCAAGAAAGAAGACTCTTTAGTACATGACAAATTTCTCTTATAAAACTTTCTTGATCAATCTATGTCTTAATGTTACCTTTGGTTTGCATGGCTTAATGTCACCGTGCTACATTGCATTAAATTGCAGTACATTCTGCACAGGGACCTTTCTTTTCAATACCGTACATGAAAACATGAAACACCACCCAATCAAAACATCTATGTTTGGCAACAGCTCAAGACTAGAGCTCTGTTCATTATAACAACACCACACAATCAGGGATTCTCAAATATCATCTGTTTATTTTTATGATACCTTTCAGGTGTTTGACTTCAAGCTAAGTGGAGAAGAAGTGTCCAAGCTGTCGAGGTTAAATAAAAATTACAGAGGCTATGATGAAAAAATGTGAGTTATCTTATCGGTTTGATGATGGTCATGTCAAGGATGTCTATTATTATGGACTGCATTTTTATTGCTCTGTTCCTTTTTTTATTCTCCTTCTTTACAATGGGACTTGAACCAGTGTTGTATGAAGGTGCTCGGGGGGGGGGGGGGTTGCGTGGAAGGACAGCCATTTTTTTCTTTTTTTCTACCGAGGGGCAGCATATTTGGCCAAGTGCAGAGTTTTTTTTCCATGGAAGGGGTGGCAAAAAGCATGCCCCACGCTAGGTGGCACCCTAGCTACACCCTGATGAATTAATTATTCATGGGCTTCATTTAGATAGGCATCGTTTGAGAAACACATTTAGTTTTTTTTTTAATCATTCACCTTGTTGAACTATTGTTTTAAAGAAAGTTAGTGTCTTTTATATGTCTGATTCTTGTATCAATTCAAAGAAAGTGATTGTCATATACGTCTGACTCGTTACAAATTTTACCAAATGTCACATGATATTTTGGGGCTTGTAGGGTGATGCAGTGAGCCGTTTGTTGCTGATCTTAGAGAGATTGTCATTATGGACTCATTCTTGGGTCTCTAGTATCTAACTGCCGAACCCCATGACACCCCTCGCCCCTCTGATAGAAGAACCTAGAAAAAATAAAACATTCAGGTCACATGAACTCATTTCATTTGTTATTTATTTTAATTTGTAATTTCTGGGGGGCACTGGTAACCTAGTGAGCACCTTGACCTAAATTAAAATTTCCAGGGTCATCCCCTCAGTTATGAGTAAAGTGACCAGGGTGGATGGATCAGTTAGCTGCATAAGGTTAGATTTCATAGTAACTAGCGAAACACAGCAAAAACCACCAAAACAGCCTAACTCAGCTCTGTAGGTCGGAAGAATGCTGTCAACTTGGCGTGGGAATAGAAATAAGCTGAATGTTTTGTATGTAGTCTTAATATTTTAGTTCCTCCTGCACAATAAATCCTGAAATATAAAAACACATTTCGCAACGTGTAATTTGTGTTTTGTGTTTCCGACTGTATTTTCAGAGCTGTTGATCACCAGTTTTACCCATTCAATGCCGAGTTCTGAAGCTGTGTTTCCTGAAGATGGCATTCTTCTTGTATCTGCATTTGTGACATTACCAAGCTCCTGCCACATGTAATAATATGGACCCGCTCATTGTTGCACCTGTATTTTTGCTCTGACTCATCTGTAATAATTCATTATAGGGCTCATGTGATTGTAGTAGTCTTCTCAGGTGGCCAAGATAGATATTGGCCGGGACAGGTATTAATACGTTTTTTTATTTGTATTCTTTTGCTCATCCTCAAAAATTTAATCTGCTATTATTTGTTTCTGTAAAAAAGAAAATAAACTTCCCAGTGATATATATATTTTTAATAATCAGGTACTTAAATAATTGATCCGTCAAAGATCATCTTAGATGGAGTCTGTGTGAGGTGGTTGGCCATCTATTCAATATTTTTTGTATAAACAAACGTCTTTGGTCTATCACCTGCATTTATTGAATTTGTGCGTCACATGGGATTCTGTTCAACTTAGGTATCCTTTAACTCCTGGGACTTGTTTATATGAAATAAATACTGTGCAGCAGTCTTTATTGGCTAATAAATAGACTGTCTTGAAAGCCTTCATTTTGATGAGTGCGTTACCGTAGAAATCTTCTCTCTCCGCCCTTAGAGCAAACCCTCTCAAAGACATTTTATTTAATTTGTAATAAATAAAAATCCTTTTTTAAAAAAAAATCTGTTTGCATCTTATTACATTTTTGAAATAAGTACAATGATAATTTAAAATTATGCCCACATTTTTATTTGAGCCCTCGTTTTTTGTTTTTTTTCTTGATGTGTTATGAATAATTTTTTAACAGTCATTGAACTAGTTAATGTTTTGAAGCTTTAATTTGTGTAAAAAAAACATTTTTTTTTTCACTTCAGCTGTAATTTTTTTTTTTTTTCTTTTTTTTTAAAAATTGTTAATATGTACTTTTGATGTATGCCATACCCACTAACAGAATTATGTTGTTGGGTGGGTTGGGTGTTTTTCTGTTTGGTACAGTCACAGCAGACGTATTCTATGCAGAGAGAATTTTTTTTTACAAAATCTACCGTGTCCGAACGTACATGAAAAAAATAATCTTTAAGCATCTACGCACTATTGGTGTCATTTAATATATTGTAAGCTTTAACCAATTCTTTATCTTTTAAATGAGTTTTCTTCGATGAGTTATGCTCTATTTCTGTGTTAAAGGGTTGTTAAATATATTGAAAGTTTTATCCAAATCTTTATCGTTTAAATTATTTTCTTGGATGAGTTGAGCTCTGTTTCTGGGTAAAAGGGATGAACCCCATGTAATAGAGGTTAGGTCCATTTTTGGTGTTTTCAGTTTCGTGTATAATGGCTTAGATGCATAGTCAAATGATTTAATACCATGTAAATTGGGCTAGTTCCATGTAGGAGAAATAAGTATTCAGGCTGTTGGACAGAACTATGTTGATATAGTGCCATACGTCGGATGTCATCATACATAATTTTACATACACACATAATTAGGCATACTATTTTGCTTGGCAACAACTATTGATAAATTCCTTTTTTTTTTTTTCTTAAAAAATCTTTTTTGATTATATATAAATTTCTTTTGGAATTATAAATCAATTATTGTTTTCAAATGATTACTTGTTCCATTACTACGATAAATTCAGTGACATCTATCTCTAAATAATGACAATGTTGGAATCATCTAAAAAAAATTTTTAATGAGGTATCAGATGGACTTGTGGAAGTCAGTTGTTGTCCAATATTTGTCCCTGTCCAGGAGGCATGTTAATCCTAAAGGGCTCCAAATGATATGTTTCTATTCATAAAGTCTCTTCTCTTAAAGAATTTGTGCCCATTTTGTTTACAGTATGAGGGATTCATCCAATCACTTGAAGTGTCACAGGTCTTGGACCCACTGCTCTCTAGTATTGCTCTACATGAGCACTGACATGAAAATGCTTACTGGAATAGAAACAAATATTTGAATTTTAAAATCAAGTTTTTTTAGGATAGTATCATCAATTCTTGTTGATTTAAAGTAATTGTATCTTGATATATATGTCTTGAACATATTTGTATACACATGATGACATTTTTAAATACTAGAATATTTAAGACTCTCTTTAATAACACTTTTTCCAATTGATGGATAGTTACATTGCATTTTAAGTTTATATAGATATATCTATATATATATTTAATTTATTTATACAAATCTCTCTAATTTGCTTACAATTGTATTATTTTATGATAGCTACAAATTGTGCTTAATGTGAGCAGTGAAAGTTTGATTTTTACCACAATGATAAAAACTCATTTAGTCACAGATATGACAAAACTCATTTAGCCACAGATATGACAAAAAACTCATTTAGCTACAGATATGACAAAAACTCATTTAGTCACAGATATGACAAAACCCATTTATAGACACATAAATGACAAAAAACTCATTTAGCCACAGATATGACAAATCTATTTAACCATAGATATGACAAAAAATTCATTTAGCCACAGATATGAAAAAAAACTAATTTAGCCCTGGAAAGATCTTTCTTTTTTTAAACAGTGTTGAGCTTTGTTGACCAAGCAATCATAATGGTTTCCCCACCGGAGACCAGCAACAGAATCACATTGTTCTCTGACAAATATAATCAGAATAGCTGTAATCAGAGTTTTCAAAGACATCAAATCCATAGCTCTTAATAACACCCCCCCCCCTTTCCCCAACCCAAGTTTTATCAATAACAGTCAACTAAGCTGTTAAAAGAACAGCTGATCATAAAATATAACAATCATTTCTCAATGATAAGTTATTATTTTTTAAATTTTTTTTATAGATATTTTTTTTTTAAATTAAATTTTTTTAAAATTATTTCCATCCCCAATAATTTTGCATTTTTGATACACTTCAATCTGTGATTATGCTGACATTGTGCCATAACCCAACTTATAGTCATTTTTTCTCTCTTTGTCTATAATTTTAGCAAAATAGTTTGTGTTTCAATACAAATTCAAGAAAGGGGAGACTAATTTTAACATTAACCATGCCAACTGCTTGTTTCCCTTTTTTAATCATTGTTGTTTTACAAAACTGACCTGTTCTTATTTTTTTTAAATTTCAGGGTCATAACCAATAAATGTTTTTTAAAATGTTTTTATGCCTCTACTTTGACTTTCCATTGCATCCATTGTAGCGGTAGTGCTCAGTTGATCAGTGACAGATAATGGCTTTCATTGTAATATAGCGTTTCATCTCCCCCCCCCTCCCTCCCCACATTTGGCTTTTGGAAAGTCATGTCAGTCATGCTGTCATCAATATCCTTGTCTGTGAGGTGAACATGCAATCACATGTCTTATTCCTTAACTTCATTGATATTATATAGTCAACTTACAAGTGTTATTCTTTCTTTTCTTTTTTTGTAAATTTAGTCATACTCTAGTGTGGCTAGATTGAAATAAATTATTGACATATGTTTTGCTAGTTGTAGCCTTATATTACTGTATTTTACGGCATTTAATTGGCAGAAATTTGGGGTAAAAAAAAATGTTACTCAAAAATTGGGGTTTGAATTTTCAACCATGTAAGCAATTTTTAGTTAAATTATATATGCTAATACCTATGCCACCAAATCTTCTTAACAAACCGAGCGAACATAGTATCTGCGCCTAGAGAAAGTGATGTAAGTATCACCCTTCCCCCCCACCCCCCCTTGACAGGGTATTAGCTTAGTTGTGTTCGTATTCCCACATTTAATATTAAATATAATAATTTAAAGGATTTTCACATTTTTAATTAAAATAGATACTGTATTTATTGGCGTATAACATGCACTTTTTCTCCCCGAAAATAAGGGGCAAATCATGTGTGCGTGTTATACGCCGATATAATTTTTCCCTGCAATTTCCTTCTGAAATTGAGGTGTGTGTTATACGCGGGGGCGTGTTATACGCCAATTAATACTGTATCTTTTTCTATTGATTGACTATGTATTATTAATAACGTTATGGAACAAGATGAACACAGACAGGGCATGTCAGGGATTTTTTTAAAACAAAAGTTAGGGATCCACACAGTTGGTTGATTTTATTGTACATGGAAAGATGGTATTAGATTACTAATTAATGAACATAAAGAAAGAATGATAAGACCTTTGGCATGAAATAATTTTAGCCCATTAAAATTGTTAACTTTAAATAATTTCAAATTTAGCCTATTTAAATTTTTAACTTTAAATAATTTCAATTTAAGCCAATTCAAATTGTTAACTTGAAGTCCAAGTTGAAATAATTTCCATTTTAGCCCATTAAAATTGTTAACTTGAGATAATTTCTATTTTACCCCATTAAAATTGTGAACTTGAAACTTGAAATAATTTCAATTTGAGTCCATTACAATTGTAAACTTTCCTCTCATTTTGTAACAACTCGGTCGAGAGGGCCATAATTTGTTTTCGTTTATATTTTATAGTATTTAAATAATTTCAACATTGAGGTCCTGTTGCTTATACATGTATCCCAGCTAGTTATAGAGGTCAGCATGTTTCTTATGTCTGGTCTAGTGTGTCCTTGTATCCCAGCTAGTTCATAGAAACTTGTCACATGGCTATACCAAAGATAACTTTGATGGCTTATAGTTATAGTGTTGGTTTGGTGAAAGCATGACAAGGGTTAGCTTCACTGAAGCCCTGTTTAAGCCAACAACTGTTTATGGCTACATCCAGTAGAGTTGAACATGGCCATAAATGGACACAATCTAACAACCACCAAATAGCATCTATGCTTGACATTGTTGCATGATGCGCAACCCGAGATGGCTGTTTGCAATTACAGGTAGGGAAATGGATTGAGTCGTCTGATCATTGACCATATCTATCAAATAATGGACTATATTGGTTTTTACTTTAAAAATGGATGATATCCATCTAACAATGGACGAGAGCAGACAAGCTATGCACCGTATTCGCCTAACCAGAGACCTAATCATTTGATTACATTAAAAGTATCACTTGGAGAGGACTCCTTTTCAGAATTGTTCAAGAACTTAGCTGTTGTGAGCCCATGATAGAGTAGGGGTGGTGTTGTAGCCTGTGTTGTAAAGCTGGTAGACATTGTTGGTACACAACAGCTATCATCATATTATCATATTACTGTGAGCGGTATAGAGTGTTAGCCACCTGTTCAATCTTGAAAACTTCTGGTAAAGCCAAGTGTGTGGTTTGCTCAAGGATTGTTGATTGTGATTGTGAATGTAATAGTTTGTTTTTTTTTGATTTGAGTAGAGTCAACGTTACTGTACATCTTGATCAGTTATGGAAACGCTGTGTGTTGTGAGTGATGTTTATACATGAAGTATTGAAAGATGGTCAATAAAGACTGATGTCACATGAACTTGCCAAAGTCTCTTGTGTCTTTCATCACTGTCCTTGTACCTGTCAATTCATGTTTATATATTTGTCCAATTCTACATTGTTTTATATGTATTTGTCCAATTCTACATTTGGTAAATGTATTTGACCTATTTTCCATTGTTCTATTTGTATTTGTCCAATTGTATACTGTTATATATGTATTTGTCCAATTTTACATTGTTTTATATCTATTTGTCCAATTGTACACTGCTTTATATGTATTTGTCCAATTGTACACAGTTTTATATGTATTTGTCCAATTGTACACAGTTGTATATGCATTTGTACAATTGTACATTGTTGTAAATGTATTTGACTAATTTTCCATTGTTTTATTTGTATTTGCCCAATTTTCCATCGTTTCTATGTATTTGTCCAATTGTTCACTGTTCTATGTGTATTTGTTCAATTGTAGGCTACATTGTTTTATATGTATTTTTCTAATTTTACAATGCTTTATATGTATTTGTCCAATTCTACATTGATTTATATGTATTTGTCCAAATGTACATTGTTTTATATGTATTTGTCAAAAGTGTTAACATTATCTCCTCTAATGTGATGACATTACCAATTATAATGTGTGACATTATGGCTTCTGAAGAGTTCACATCACATCTTCTAAGGCGTTCACAATACCTTTTCTAATGTGATGACATAACCTGTTCCAATGTGTTGATATTTACTCCTCTAAAGAGTTCACATTACCTCTTCTAAGATGTTAACATTATCTTTTCTAAAGTGTTCACATTACCTCTTCTATTGTGTTAACATTAGCTATTGTAATGCGTTGCAATAACTTCTTCTAATGTTAACATCACATCTTTTAGTGTTCGGACATTACCACTTCTGTGTCGACATAACGCGTTCTATTGTTAACATGACAACTTCTGAAATGTTGACATTACCTCTTCTAACGTTAGCATTAGCCCTTCTCACTTTTGATTTTTTTTTCCTTCTTCCCAGCATGTTGTAGTAAAGGAACAATCCTGCAGTCATCCACGTAGCCACCACTACTACCTCCCCCCGTTAACACGGTCGCTTGTTTGCTGCGGTATTTAATTTCTGCTCCCTGTAGACAATGCTGAGACGTAGACGACCTGGGGGGGGGGGCGACACCGTGGTTTGAACAGACTGACGTGTTCCCAAGATTTCATTTCACCGTTTCTTAACGATGGTTACAACGAATCCCCCTCCATGAGCCTTGACGTTTACTCTCTAGCCCGACACTCTGCAAAATTCATCGCTGGCCGAGTGTCTCCCAGAATGTGTCCGAGTGTCTCCCATAATGTGTCCGAGTGTCTCCCATAATGTGTCCGAGTGTCTCCCATAATGTGTCTCCCATAATGTGTCCGAGTGTCTCCCATAATGTGTCCGAGTGTCTCCCATAATGTGTCCAAATGTCTCCCATAATGTGTCAGAGTGTCTCCCATAATGTGTCCTGGGCCAGGGAAGAGATCTGGGACACCATGATCAACAAAATGCCGCAGACATATGTTAAATATTTATGATTAAATACTAAGCAATGCCCTTTTGAATCCTTTATATCAGTCCTGCGCAACAATTATTCTTTCGAAGTGGCTATTCGGACCCGGGTCCGAGAAGTGAGAGGCTGGGATTAGAATTAAAAAAGAAAAAAAAAGCATTATTGTTAGGTTGTAAGACAAAGTTGGTATCAAATGAAAGATAATTGAATGGACTATATGTTTGTCAACTTACTTCTTCAGTTTCACTAAAATAAACTACCACAAATGACATCCGAATAGTATTGAGTCTAAAGGGACCCGGGTCCGAACAGCGGCGCTGCGTGTCAGGGTCCATTTTGGCCAAATGCTACTCGGATGTCATTTGTTGTAATTTTTTTTAGTTTAACTGAAGACGTAAGTTCACACAAATTTAGTCCATTCAATTATCTTTCATTTGATACATAATCTTGTCTTACAAAACCCTACAATAATGTGTAAATATTTTTTAAAAGACCCATACTCTCACTTCTCGGACCCGGGTCCGAATAGCCGCAGCCTTATTCTTAATTGTTTTTTCTTAATAGCTTCCACCCCCCCCCCTCCCCCTGTCCCATTTTCTTTCGGCCTGCCTTACATTTTGAGTTGTGCAGGCCTGCTTTATATTGACTTCGCTTTTGTTCGTTTCTTTCTGGCTGGCAAAATCTTCGGACGGCTAATTGACCCACTTCCCGTCAACCTATCGGCCTGAAACTAGGCACATAAACTAGTTTCCGATGATAACACATTCTATCAACTTTTCAGCCCCACCCTAAACCCAAACCCCAAAAAATTAGTGTTTTTTAAAACTCTTTTTCAAGTGGAAGATGGAGGAAATATGATGACACTGACTTCATGTAAAATTCCCCTTAACTGCGCTAAATGAGATTATTTAAAAAAAAAAAAAATTAAAAATATCGCAAGTTCGTTTGGTGCTTTATGACTTTCTTTTGCTGTTCTGAAACAGTTTTCAAAATAAAAAATGCGGTGTAAAAGCGGCTGGGTCACATGGCTGCCACACCTTGGGAATTTTCCCAAGATCTTGGGAATTCACTACGTCATTCGGGACCAAAACATTTTTTTTTGTGTAAAATCCCAAGATTTAAAAAAAAACTCATATATTTTCATGATCTTGGGAAATATTTTGAAAATAGAATTGGAATATTAATCTAAAATAATACAATAAAAAAATTGCATACAATGGATTTAAAAACTTTGTTTTTAGCGGTTGTTAAATTGTTGGGGTTGTTAAATTTTAGGGTTCTCAAATTTTAGGGGTTGTTAAATTTTAGGGGTTGTTAAATTTTTGGGGTTGTTAAATTTTAGGGGTTGTTAAATTTTAGGAAATTTTAGGGGTTGTTAAATTTTAGGAAATTTTAGGGGTTGTTAAATTTTAGGAAATTTTAGGGGTTGTTAAATTTTAGGGGTTGTTAAATTTTAGGAAATTTTAGGGGTTGTTAAATTTTAGGAAATTTTAGGGGTTGTTAAATTTTAGGGGTTGTTAAATTTTAGGGGTTGTTAAATTAAATTTTAGGGGTTGTTAAATTTTAGGGGTTGTTAAATTTTAGGAAATTTTAGGGGTTGTTAAATTTTAGGAAATTTTAGGGGTTGTTAAATTTTAGGGGTTGTTAAATTTTAGGGGTTGTTAAATTTTAGGAAATTTTAGGGGTTGTTAAATTTTAGGAAATTTTAGGGGTTGTTAAATTTTAGGGGTTGTTAAATTTTAGGGGTTGTTAAATTGTTAAATTTTAGGGGTTGTTAAATGATTTGAAAGAATAAGAAATCCAAATTATCCTCCAAGTGTAGAGCATGTTACAGCGTCACACTCGCAATCAACTGGAAATTGAAGTCTGTGGGCTTGGGGGCTGGAAATTTGAGATAGACCTACAGGGTAGCAGGTCATGAAACCACACGCCCGGAGAGAGAAAAAGGAAGGAGGGGAGGGGGGTTGTGGTCCGGGTCATCTTATAATATATTTCTTTGTTTTTGGGTTAAGCTTTGTCGCCCCACAATGGATGGATCGATACCGTTTCGTGTTTCACAATTCGACATATCGGAGGTTCGGCTACCATGGCATGAGTCCCCATATAAGAATAAAAAAATAAGCTTTAGAATCAACCGGACTGTATGAGTGTTAGTGGGATATAACTAAACGATGCAGGCAAACAACAGGCCTAGTTCACATTTAACATGAGGGCGTTAAAAAGTTATTATTTTTTTTTAATTTCTTAGTACTAAAATCAAGGGCTCTTAACATTTTCACAGCGCCTCATCCTCTCTTGATTTCAGACCATTACTCCGCCCCCCCCCCCTTTTTTTTTCTCTTTCATTTGATATCAAAAAATATTTCCTGCAACCCACAGATACAAACTGCTAATACAAATTCAAAGAATCTTATAGTTATAGATAAACGTTTTAATGACATGTGACTATGGATGTATTTGTGGATAAAATGAAATCGCCGAAAAAAAAGAATCTGGAAGTATTTAGAAAAAAAAAATAATTTTCATGCAGTGGTCTTTAATATGAAATCTGCAAGCCAGTCTTTATTACTATGCGTATTATTAATGTTATTTTATACAGCGCAGTACCCCAGCCTAGGGCTAGGCTCACTACAGTACCCCAGCCTAGGGCTAGGCTCACTACTGTACCCCAGCCTAGCGCTAGGCTCACTACAGTACCCCAGCCTAGGGCTAGGCTCACTACAGTACCCCAGCCTAGGGGTAGGCTCACTACAGTACCCCAACCTAGGACTAGGCTCACTACAGTACCCCAGCCTAGGACTAGGCTCACTACAGTACCCCAGCCTAGGGCTAGGCTCACTACAGTACCCCAGCCTAGCGCTAGGCTCACTACAGTACCCAAGCCTAGGGCTAGGCTCAATGCGCTTCACACAAAAATTAGCAATTACTGAAACGTATACATTTTTAAAAAAAAAAAAACAAAAAAAAGATGAAAAGCTTGACCTCACCCACCCAAGTACTATCTACCCCTGTCTAGCCATGGACAGCACCCAGCAGCACCGCGCGTTGTTTATCAGTTAGAAAAAAAATAAAAAGGGGGGGGGGTGGTAGTGAGAATGAGTCAGTATAGTACAGTTTGAAGAGATGGGTCTTGAAGGCAGTTTTGAAGGCTGTGATGGTCGGTATATTGCGGATGTGTAATGTGAGAGAATTCCATTGTTTTGGGGCACATGAAGAGAAAGTTCTCTCACCGTATGTTTTAGTGCGTGTTCTGGGAACAGAAAGAATACCATGATCGTTAAAAGGAAATATCCAATCCACTTTTAGATTAGACCATGAACTTTAACTTTAATAAATAAAAAAAACAACAACTTATCTTTACATTAAATTGACACCAATATTTTTAATCAGTGGCATCCAAGCCGTTCAACTTTCTGTCTTATTTTCATTTAAAAAAAAAAAAATTAGATTAAATGTTCCCTATGAACCTTCAGTCAAAAAAAAAAAAAAAAAAAAAAAACCTCTTTCGGAAAGTTTTATATTAAAAAACCGCACTTTAAAAAAAAAAAAATTAAATAAAATTTTCCCTATGAACCTTAAGACAAAAAAAAAAAAAAAAAAAAAAAACTTCTTTCGGAATGTTTTATATTGAAAATCCGATCTTTAAAAAAAAAAAAGTTTTAGAAGCCCCGAGTTAACGCGTCAGCATCACGTGACAAAGCCGTATCAGACTATCAACAAGACCGAGTCCACGTCGCGTGATAGGTGTGACCAACTACATGGCTGGCTGGCAATCGGGTTTCTCAATTACGTGACGCAATCTTTATTGGACGGATCCATTTGGGAGAAGGGAGCGGGGGTGGGGGTTATGTGTCAAAGGTCACATGTTTAATTAATTTTACAGTTTTATCATACTTATTTAAGATTTTTTTTTTCTCATTTACTGAAAATATTGTTTAGTAATGATAGTTCGTTTTTCATAGAGAATATTTCTGATGCCATAGAGAGACACTGAGCTCATCTTCTCCTGGACAAGTTTAAAGACAATTGTGTTCTTACGCATTGACTATCGTATCCGGACCATTGACGGTAAAATGATCGACGGTAATTTAATCGAATGTAAATTTGGTCGAATCGTTTTTTTATTTCTTCTCCAGTTTTGACGTTAAAATTTTGCTTCAAATTAATTTTTTTGAACGCATTATTTTGTTTTACTCTATGGTATAGTGCGTTCATAAAGAAATTTGACGAATTTTTTTTTTAACGTGTGAACTAAAAAAAAAAAAAAAAAAATTCGATCAATTTACCGTCGACTAAATTTCTTTCGATCAAATTTCCGGCAACCATAAACAATAATTAAAATCACGCTTACTCACATTACGTTTACGTATTTTCTCATTAAAAAAAACAAACTTTTGTGGCTGGTTTAGCTTGTGTGACTCGTGTGTCTTTTGTTGCTTGTGTTGATTGCTTGCCTTTTGTAACTCGTGTGGCTTTTGTTGCTTGGGTGACTTTTGTTGCTTGTGTGACTTTTGTTGCTTGTGTGACTTTTGTTGCTTGTGTGGCTTTTGTTGCTTGGGTGACTTTTGTTGCTTGGGTGGCTTTTGTTGCTTGGGTGGCTTTTGTTGCTTGGGTGGCTTTTGTTGCTTGGGTGACTTTTGTTGCTTGGGTGGCTTTTGTTGCTTGGGTGGCTTTTGTTGCTTGTGTGGCGTGTGTGAGTAAAGTCAATGAAACGCAAGGTCAACACTTAAGATGCGGTTGAGTGAGTCAAGTCGATGATTGACTTCAACTGTGTGCCACCTCCACCCACGCAGGCACACACACACTTAACATCAAGTCGTATACGCTTAACTTTGATGGCCAGCGACACGGGAAGCAAATTTTATCCGAACGTTTCCATTTCCCGAAGACCCACTGCCACGACAGCTGTCGTAAAGCAAAATAGACATACTTTACGTGTCTAGTGTCATAAACTAAGTGTTCCCATTCTCTGACTAATCACATTGACTTTGCCTTGTTGACAAGACAGCTTGCCTAGTTTGGTTCTGTATTCGACTTTGGTGGCTGATACTGAAAGTTTGGGGACCACTGATGTGTATTAGTGTTGAGGGAAGGTGGTAAGTCTTCTATTTGCACGCCCCCCCCCTCCCCCCGCACCCTTCAATACACGATTGCAGGTGTGTCCGTTCCCAGCTATTTTACACTGAAACAATGTATTGGTATTCTTACCACCTTGTTTGCCACCCCACTCCCCACCCCCACCACCTATTATTCCCCCCCCAACACACAAATGTACACGTTCTGCTCTCATGTACACGCAAGTTACAACCTGACCAAACGGATTCAAGCTGAGGTGTAGGAAATCTCTGCCTGGACCGTGGTGTTGTCAAACTCCAATCAGGAGAAGTTTGTGGAGTGGCACAGAACTCGTTAGCCATCTTAATTATTCCCGTATTCCACGTTGTAGGAAATACTGTGAGTGAATAGTTGTTTGAGATATATATATATATATATATATATATATATAGTATAGTTATAGATATACGTTTTAATGACACGTGACCGTGGGTGTATTTGTGGATACAATGAAATCAACGAAAAAAGAATCTGGGAGAATTTCAAAGGAAATGAAAGAAAAGTTGACCCTATATGCTTAGAGACAAAGGACAGCACCATCACCGCCGCAAAACTTCTGGATATTCCCAAAGGTATGTACCCTCTAGTTCCGGCGGATGTGACGACAACCCAAACAGGTTTGAAGAAATCACCAGAGCATTCTCATCTCAAACAACTGACCAGCTTGTTGAAAGCTACGAGGACCCAGTGAGAACTACTTTTAAACCAGATAAGTTGGATTGTTTCTATAAATAGCTTGTCCTTTAATGTCGGAAATCTATTAATAGAACACGCGGACATCCAGTGGGAACTAATTTTAAACCAGATAAGTTGGATTGATTCTATACATAGCTTGCCATTTAAGGTCGGAAATCTATTAATAGAAAACCCGGACATACAGTGTGGCCAATCTCGTTATGATATTAATTAATTATTAAAACATCCGGGTATTCCGTTTGGCCAATCTCTCAACAGATGTTCGGTACTTGTACGTTCATGTGAGACAGCGTGGTGGGTCTTGAACTAGACGAAAACGCGTTTACAACTTTATTTTGTGAACGATTGTACAAACAAATTGTTACTGCTATCTATATATGGAAATGAATTGTTAGAGGCTATGTTTTACGAAAACATCGTCAAAAAATAGTAAAATGACGTAATGAGGTGTGTCGTTTTCCGGTCTTAGAAATGACAAGCTATTGATACAATTATTTTCTCTGCAACTTTCTTTTTCTTGTTTAGATTGTAGGATAAGCTGAAAATTGTAATAAATGTAAGACTACGGAATACAACATTCATTCTGAGGAAAGGCTGTCACTTCACTTTCCGCAGCGTTTCCTCTGGCCCCGCTGCTAATGACGTCACGACTGAGTGGAAGTGAGTTGAGAGTCTATCATTCTCAGCACGTGTTTGTCCCGGCCAGTGCTGAGGTCATAGACTCTTGTCTCGGCTGCCACACCAATCACCACTCACGGCAGACGCGGACGGACGTGCATACTCTCTGACTTCAGACAGCGCGCTGGTGGCTGTACCGTGATCTGTGGGATCAACAGGTTGGTCAGCTTCCATCGCGCACGGCTTGTGTCAGGGTGTTGTTTTCACAAGACACAGGAAGGAAGCTTAATGTTATCTTATGTATTTCGTCTTTCGCGTGGGAAGCGGACAAAGACTATATTACGTGGTGAGTACGCAGATGGCCGGCCAGTCATGCGAAGATGACCAAGGCTATATTACGTGGTGAGTACCAAGGTGGCGTGCCAGTCATACGAAGATGACCAAGGCTATATTACAAGTGAGTACCCAGGTGGCCTGCCAGTCCTATTTGTGCCTGGAAAGCTTTCTCGCACGTTGGGACACGCATTGTTTCGTGAGCTTATGAACAGGTTGTGTCATCATTTAATGGCGTTCAATAAACTAATTTTTAAGAAATTGCACCTTTTTTTTGTAGCCAACTGCACCACAGTCAATGCCGTAGCGTTGGCCCTGCAGCCCCTGCGGCCGCAAGGAGCCCCCGATATTTAAGGGGCCCAACGTTGCGATAACGGAAACAATTTAAACTATATCTAAACTTTCAATGCAGAGGCACCATGACGAAGAATCGCTGGGGACTCCAAAAGTCACGCGACTGATTGCTCTGTGCTCACGAACAATACTGGTGATCCAATGATGCTGTAATACAGTTGACCTGCTGGGTCACCTACTCAGCTTTGGACACCAACATATGGGACATGAGTTGATCTGAGACAGTAAAAAAACCGTTGAGTTTATTTGAAACTTTCTGTCCTACAAGTTTGACCCTCACAACTTCCAAGGCAGCATTCCTTCCCCGGGCACATCGTGTTTGTGTCCTTTTAAAAACACAAACAGTTTTGTAAATAAAGTTGTACAACGGACAGTTCAGGTCGATACTATCTAACCAGATCAGGCCTTTACTATCAAACCAGTTCAGGTCGATACTATCTAACCAGTTCAGGCCTTTACTATCAAACCAGTTCAGGTCGATACTATCTAACCAGTTCAGGCTGATACTATCTGCCCAGTTCAGGCCGACACTATTTAACCAGTTCAGGCCGACACTATCTGACCAGTCCAGGCCGATACTATCTAACCAGTTCAGGCCGATACTATCTAACCAGTTCAGGCCGATACTATCTGACCTGTCCAGGCCGATACTATCTAATCAATCAGTTCAGGCCGATACTATCTAACCAGTTCAGGCTGACACTATTTAACCACTTCAGGCCGACACTATCTAACCAGTTCAGGCCGATACTCTCTAGCCAGTTCAGGCTGATAATATCTAACCAGTTCAGGTCGATACTATCTAACCAGTTCAGGCCGATACTATCTAACCAGTTCAGGCCGATACTATCTAACCAGTTCAGGTCGATACTATCTAACCAGTTCAGGCCGATACTTTCTAACCAGTTCAGGCCGATACTTTCTAACCAGTTCAGGTCGATACTATCTAACCAGTTCAGGCCGATACTATCTAACCAGTTCAGGCCGATACTATCTAACCAGTTCAGGCCGATACTATCTAACCAGTTCAGGCCGATACTATCTAACCACTTCAGGCCGATACTATCTAACCACTTCAGGCCGATACTATCTAACCACATCAGGCCGATACTATCTAACCAGTTCAGGTCGATACTATCTAACCAGTTCAGGTCGATACTATCTAACCAGTACAGTGGAAACTGCACCTGTAAATACGCAGATGGAGCAATGTACTGCACAGCTCACTCTTTTTATTCCTGAAGAGAGGCCCCCCCCCCCCAGCGTCGCCTACATGCGGCTCGAACCTTGAGCGTGCTGGGCAGCACATCTATATGTGTGAGCGGCTGTTTTCTGTGCTGGTCAGCACATCTATATGTGTGAGCTGCTGTTTTCTGTGCTGGGCAGCACATCTATATGTGTGAGCGGCTGTTTTCTGTGCTGGGCAGCACATAAATGTGTGTGAGCGGCTGTTTTCTGTGCTGGGCAGCACATATATGTGTGTCATCGGCTGTTTTCTGTGCTGGGCAGCACATCTTTATGTGTGAGCGGCTGTTTTCTGTGATGAAGATTAACAAAACATGACACAGCAGTCTTCTCACTGATGAACACTTGCAGTCCATCATGATAGTCTCAGTGACACAGTCCGTTACTCCCAACATAAACGAACTACGTGTTGCTCTGACAAATTGGCATAAAAACGAAACTGGGTACGCCAAGAATTTTTTTAATTATTAAACCTTTTCCTGTTTTCATTTACATAAATATATTAAAAAAAAAAAAAGATTAAATTTCCACTTATTAAATGTTTATCCTGTTCGGCCCGCAACCTTACATGTGATTTGAGTTTTGGCCCGCAACCTTACAAGTGATTTGAGTTTTGGCCCGCAACCTTACAAGTGATTTGCGTTTTGGCCCGCAACCTTACAAGAGATTTGAGTTTTGTAAAAAAAAAAAAAAAGATTAAATTTCCACTTATTAAATGTTTATCCTGTTCGGCCCGCAACCTTACATGTGATTTGAGTTTTGGCCCGCAACCTTAAAAGTGATTTGAGTTTTGGCCCGCAACCTTACAAGTGATTTGAGTTTTGGCCCGCAACCTTCCAAGGTATTTGAGTTTTGGCCTGCAACCTTACAAGTGATTTGAGTTTTGGCCCGCAACCTTACAAGTGATTTGAGTTTTGGCCCGCAACCTTAAAAGTGATTTGAGTTTTGGCCCGCAACCTTACAAGTGATTTGAGTTTTGGCCGCAACCTTACATGTGATTTGAGTTTTGGCCCACAACCTTACATGTCATTTGAGTTTTGGCCCGCAACCTTACATGTGATTTGAGTTTTGGCCCACAACCTTACATGTCATTTGAGTTTTGGCCCACCGAGCGATTGAGTTTGACGCACCTGATTTAAGTGGATACAAATGCTGAACAAAAGAACAAACAGGAATCATTGAAATGTAAAAATAGCAGCTTTTTTATGGTAAAAATCGTAGACATTTTAATGTAACAATAACATAATTTTAAATGTAACAATAACATACTTTTGATTGTAACACTAATATACTTTTAAACTAACAATAACATACTTTTGATTGCAACAATGACATACTTTTGAATGTAACAGTAATATACTTTTAAACTAACAATAACATACTTTTGATTGTAACAATAACATACTTTTGAATGTAACAATAGCAGACTTCAATGTGAATATAACTGATAGGTAAACATTATCATGTGAGCAGTTTGTTGTTTAATAAGACTACCACTCACCAATCAGACATACAACTCACCAATCAGACATACAACTCACCAATCAGACATACAACTCACCAATCAGACATACAACTCACCAATCAGACATACGATTGAACAATCAGACATACGATTGAACAATCAGACATACGAGTGAACAATCAGACATACGATGCACCAATCAAACATACAACTTACCAATCAGATATACAACTCACCAATCAGACATACGACTCACCAGACAAACAACTCACCAATCAGATATACGATTGAACAATCAGACATACGATGCACCAATCAGACATACAACTCGCCAATCAGACATACGATTGAACAATCAGACATACGATGCACCAATCAGACATACTACTCACCAATCAGACATACTACTCACCAATCAGACATACGATGCACCAATCAGACATACAATGTACCAATCAGACATACAACTCACCAATCAGACATACGATTGAACAATCAGACATACGATGCACCAATCAGACATACGATTGAACAATCAGACATGCGATGCACAAATCAGACATACGATTGAACAATCAGACATACGATTAAACAATCAGACATACGATTGAACAATCAGACATACGATGCACCAATCACACATACAACTCACCAACCAGACATACTATTGAACAATCAGACATACGATGCACCAATCAGACATGCAACTCACCAATCAGACATACCAGTCATCCGTCTCATGCAGAACTCTTCAATTTGATATACAAAAATCAATGTAACTTTAAAAAACATTTAAGTGAACGACTGTAAAAAAAAATGTAATTAAAAATTAATTAATTTTAATCAACAATTTCTCTGACTTAAAAATTCAGCATTTTATTTATATATATTATATTACACAAACGCTTTAATTTAGTTCACTCATCACATTTCACGTCAGTCTATCACAATTCATGTCAGTCTATCACAATAATGAAAGTGGTAGTGGAAATGATATCAAGTGTAGTTTGAAAGTGTTAGCGCGAAATAGGAGCATGTACACAATGTTGTGGGCGGTGGGGCCCCTCATCTGATGGTAGGGAAAGCCCCTGTTGTTTTGGGCCCACACCTCTGGTGGTAGGGAAAGCCCCTGGTGGTGGGGCCCACACGTCTGGTGGTAGGGCAAGCCCCTGTTGGTTGGCGCACACCTCTGGTGTGAGGGCAAGCCCCTGTTGGTGGGGCCCACACCTCTGGTGGTAGGGCAAGCCCCTGGTGGTGGGGCCCACACATCTGATGGTAGGGCAAACCCCTGTTGGATGGGGCCCACACCTCTGGTGGTAGGGCAAGCCCCTGTTGGTTGGTGCCCACACCTCTGGTGGTAGGGCAAGCCCCATTGGGCAAATTGTAGCAATTCATTAAACACTTTATAATCTGAATGTAGCATTGTAAATACTACAACTGTAATCATAAAAATAATCATTAAAACAATAATCATGCCATATTTTCAAAATTGTTTAGATTGAAACGGCCTTATTTAAAATATGACAAGGCTGAGCAAGTTTTACAGAGCAAGTTTTACAGTAATGTCATGGGCGCCCGCAAGGGGGGGGGGCGCAAGGGGGGAAGTTGCCTCCCAACCCTCCCCCCCCCCCCCCCCCCCCCCCCCCCCAGTCGCTTGCACCAGGGGTGAACGATCTCAACTGAAAATGGTGAAACTAAAGTGAGCCCGTGGGAAGTAGGTCAAATTATCTTTTTCTGGGTCACGNCCCCCCCCCATGGAAAGTTAATCGATTTTTTGCCCCCCCCCCCCCCTAGAAAGTTGTCTGCGGGCGCCCATGAGTAATGACATAATTTGTCTTCTTCAACCCAATATAACATTAGTAGTTTGTTAATTATAGCGTAAACCACACCCTATAAAATTAAAAAAAAAAACTAAATATTCACAAGTAAATACAAGACCTCTGTAGACAAAAGTTTTCAGACAGTTGAGGTGCAGAGGGTTCTCTGTGAAATTACAACCATTATAAATGAATTTCGAATGTTAAAAAATTAATTACAGTTTAAAAAATTGCAGTCACCCTCATTAATTCAACCAAAATTCTAGAATACTCCCAGAAGGAAAGCCCTCTGGATATTGTGCGTTGCTGAGAATTTTATTTCACACGTAATACTTGAAACATTTTTAACATGGCAGCTCGGGAAAAACACAAAAGTAAACAATTTTAATTTTAATCCCACGTATTAAGTATACTGATTAGACTTGTTAGCAAAGTGATTGTAAATAGGGCGTAGACTGTACTTCCGGTAGATCGAGAATCTGAAAGTAAAAAAAAAGGACACAATGAATGAATAGTACAATTACAGAGTTCAGGGGTTCTGGACTAGTGTCGTTCTTCAGGGTTACGGGAAGTCACAGATAATCATGGTTAATTGTATTTTTATTAGACTTTTTTTTTTAATCGAGGGGTTGCGGGAAATATTTTTTTCAAATCAAAAAAGGGGGTGGGTGCGGTGCTGCAAACAGATAAAGACCCCTGAGTTTTGGGGTAAAATAAATATTCACTTAGTAGGATTTAAAAAGTAAAAAAAAAAATTACACTAAAAGCTGAAAGTCGAGTTAGAGTGGACTCAGTCTGTTATTATCTTTAAAAATGTTCTAATTATTTAAGTACTTACTGTTGATATTTTGTGGAGATTTTGCACACGTTCCACAACACTTGGCCAAACCGTCTGCGTCGTATAAAGAACAATCCTTGGCGTTGCAACCGAGAACCTTGTCACCATACTTGCAGTCTACGGAGAAATGACGGCGATTTTAGAATTTAATAATGAAAAAAAAAAAACAAAACAAAGGAACATTTGCATTTTTCAAACGAGATGACACATCGGTTTTTATAAATGATTTAGGAGAAAGAAAAAAATCAAATCGAAACAACACAGCCAGATTTTATTTTAAACTTTTTTCTTACCCCCCCCCCCCGCGTATCAAAATGTGTTTTTTTAAAATCTTTATAGAAGACACCTTTATACCGATATTATTTTTCGCGCTAAGTTGCGGTCCTAATTTGAATGAAATTTAAATTTTATTTTCAAAAAAATAAAAAATAAATAAAACTCACAACAAACAAATTAACAAATTTGTGGACAGAAAATTCAACAAAAAAATATTTCATTTTTTTTTTTAAAAGAGGGTCCTTTCAAACAAATAAATTTTAAATATTCAAAATTTTTAACAGTTTTTCGTAGAACCTTTAGCAGATTCAGGAAATCTTCCATCTAAGCCCCGACCCGAATTATTTCCCATTTTTGTTTCAGTAAATGCACTCCCTTTTTTGAATATTAAAATTTGATCGTTCATTGTTTTATACATATTTCTAGTTACCAGGATTAAAACACATATTCTGTTGAGGGTTTGAGATTACTCTCTTAAAACGCCCCGGCTAGTACATTGGCAATCCACTCCATCTGCTGGGGTGGGCCATGTAGCCATGTCTCCCACCGCCCTGGCCTCCCCTGAAACATCTAGTGTCTGGCATTCGGTCAACAGATGCGCTTGAGTTTCTTGGGACGAGGGTGCAATGCCCGCAGGCAGGGTCCCTGTTTTGATGTACTCAACTAGTTGTCCGAAGAAAATGTAATGGCTTTTTTTGTTTGTTCGTTCGTTTGTTTGTTTACCTCCACGGTGACTTGCCTTACCTGGAACATTTCGCTCGATCGCCTTGCAAGACTCACAACACATGAGGGCGACACTGGCGTTGTAACACAGTTCAGGAAAGGATACTACTGCGGCTGCGCAGCTCTGGGGTCCCAGGTTAGTTCCGATTGTTGTAAGGGTGTCGCCAAGGTAACAATCTGTAAAACACGTGAAAAGGGGGGGGGGAGAGGGGGGAGGGGAGGGGACAATACAATATTAATGACGTTTTCAACATTGATAATTTCAACAGTTGTCTTTGCCAACATTACTCATTTCAAGAGTTGTCTTTGCCAGCATGACTCATTTCAAGAGTTGTCGATTGGGAAACAAATGAAAGATGCAAACGATATCCTACCTAAAGCTGGGTCTTAATAAACAATGGGGCTCCACTAACCGATTGGATTCCACCAAACAATGGGGCTCCACTAACCGATTGGATTCCACCAAACAATGGGGCTCCACTAACCGATTGGGTTCCACCAAACAATGGGGCTCCACTAACCAATTGGGGACTTCCAAACAATGGGATCCAACTAAGCAACGTGGTCCACCTGACCCTTGGTTCCCGGCTAAACAATGGGGCCCCTCTCTGTCTTCCTACATTTCCTTACAACTGATCTTTTAATAATAAAATGTTCAAGTTGTGGAGTATGAAAAAGGTGATTTCCGGAATCAAAGATTTTATTTTTTAAATAAAAAATCCACGTTCAGATTATATTCATTTTTTTTTACAGGGGGGGGGGGAGGGAGCGGTTAGGGGGGTGGGTGGGTATTTTTGCATTTCCAGGTCTGATCGTTAGTAGGTCACATCCACCCCAAAACCCTAAACAACAACACCACCACACGATTTAAAAAAAAAAAAAAAANATTTAAAAAAAAAAAAAAAATTCGCTAAAAGTAAATTCGGCATTTTTTTTAAGATATATTTTTTTAACCAGTGTATAACGCAGCTATTTTTGCGTTACAGCTGATTTTGAAAGCAGGCCCGAGAAGCAGCGGAAAGAGTAGGATTAGTGCTGCCACCCCTGCAAGGGGCGGCCCGAGGTTTTGCTGCACCACACCCCCCCCCCCTCGACGAAAAACAAAATCTCTGTAGTTGGCTTAAAATGCAAACCCTTAATATATATATATATATATAAAGGTTCCGCCATAGTGAGACACCTTTCTCCCCCCTTAGCCCCCTTCCTCCCCCCTCCATTCATACTCCATCCACTGAAAAAAATGGGTTACTACATGTTTAGCAACCAGTTAGCGGTATGGGAAAAAATGACAAAGTCTTACCTCCAATCAAAGGAGCTGCTTCGGAATACACACATTGTCCTTTTGAGCACCACTGTAAATAGAAACCCATAATGTGACTGTTCATTAAAAAACACAATTATTTTAAAATCAATTACATTATCAGCACCCTTCGGTCGGTATCTTAACCCACCAGTCGGTATCTTAACCCACCAGTCGGTATCGTAACCCACCAGTCAGTATCTTAACCCTCCAATCGGTATCGTAACCCACCAGTCAGTATCTTAACCCTCCAGTCGGTATCGTAACCCACCAGTCGGTATCTTAACCCACCAGTCAGTATCTTAACCCTCCAGCCGGTATCTTAACCCACCCGTCGGTATCTTAACCCTCCAGTCGGTATCTTAACCCACCAGTCGGTATCGTAACCCACCAGTCGGTATCTTAACCCTCCAGTCGGTATCTTAACCCTCCAGCTGGTATCTTAACCCACCAGTCGGTATCTCAACCCACCAGTCGGTATCTTAACCCACCTGACGGTATCTTAAACCACCTGACGGTATCTTAACCCACCAGTCTGTATCTTAACCCACCAGTCGGTATCTTAACCCACCAGTCGGTATCTTAACCCACCAGTCTGCATCTGAACCCACCAGTCGGTATGTTAACCCACAAGCCGGTATCTTAACCCACCAGTCTGCATCTTAACCCAACAGTCGGTATCTTAACCCACAAGCCGGTATCTTAACCCACCAGTCTGCATCTTAACCCACCAGTCAGTATCTTAACACACCAGCCGATATCTCAACCCACCAGTTGGAATCTCAACCCACAAGCCGATATCTCAACCCACCAGTCGGTATCTTAACCCTCCAGTCGGTATCTTAACCCACCAGTCGGTATCGTAACCCACCAGTCAGTATCTTAACCCTCCAGTCGGTATCTTAACCCTCCAGCTGGTATCTTAACCCACCAGTCGGTATCTCAACCCACCAGTCGGTATCTTAACCCACCTGACGGTATCTTAACCCACCTGACGGTATCTTAACCCACCAGTCTGTATCTTAACCCACCAGTCTGTATCTTAACCAACCAGTCGGTATCTTAACCCACCAGCCGGTATCTTAACCCACCTGACGGTATCTTAACCCACCAGTCTGTATCTTAACCCACCAGTCTGTATCTTAACCCACCAGTCGTTATCTTAACCCACCAGTCGGTATCTGAACCCACCAGTCGGTATCTTAACCCACCAGTCGGTATCTTAACCCACCAGTCGGTATCTTAACCCACCAGTCTGCATCTGAACCCACCAGTCGGTATGTTAACCCACAAGCCGGTATCTTAACCCACCAGTCTGCATCTTAACCCAACAGTCGGTATCTTAACCCACAAGCCGGTATCTTAACCCACCAGTCTGCATCTTAACCCACCAGTCAGTATCTTAACCCACCAGCCGATATCTCAACCCACCAGTTGGAATCTCAACCCACAAGCCGATATCTCAACCCACCAGTCGGTATCTTAACCACCAGTCTGTATCTTAACCCACCAGTCGGTATCTCAACCCACAAGCCGATATCTCTACCCACAAGCCGATATCTCAACCCACCAGCAGGTATCTTAAGCCATTAATCAGCGTCAAAACTGTGTATTCTGAAGTGCCAGTGATGTATCTACCTTCTTGCTCCCGCAAGATGTTCCCTCTGCGGCGAAATGTCGAGCGCAGGTATTGGTCCCCCCTGGCTGTAAACAGTCCATTGAGGTGCATATGTTCTCCAGCGAGCCCGAGGCCTGCTACAAGATGGAAAGATACAATTGTAATTCATTGCTTCAAGGTTTACAATGAGCACCTGGCTATATTAAATGATTTGTCTTAACCGAACCGATTCAATATAAAAAAAAGAAAGATATTTGTTAAGTTGGTTGAACTGTGTTTCTTTAACGTTGCGGGATGTTTTCAATCACATATGGGTTGAGTTGGGACAAGGTGGGGTTGTGTTGAGTTGAGGGCAAGGTGGGGTTGTGTTAAATTGAGGCAAGGTGGGGTTGTGTTAAATTGAGGCAAGGTGGTGTTGTGTTGAGTTGGGACAAGGTGGGGGTGTGTTGAGTTGAGATCAATGTGGGGTTGTGTTGAGTTCTGGCAAGGAGGTGGGTTGTGTTGTGTTGAGGCAAGATAGGGTTGTGTTGAGCTGTGGCAAGGTAAGGGTGTGTTGCGTTGAGGGCAAGGTGGGGGTTGTGTTGAGTTTGGGCAAGGTGGGGTTGTGTTTATTGGGGCAAGGTGAATTGTGTTAAATTGAGGCTAGGTGGGGTTGTGTTGAGTTGGTGCAAGGTGGGATTGTGTTGAGTTGGGGCAAGGTGGGGGTTGTGTTGAGTTGGAGCAAGGTGGGGTTGTGTTGTGTTGGCGCAAGGTGTGGTTGTGTTGAACTGGGGCAAGGTGGGGTTGTGTTGTGTTGGGGCAAGGTAGGGGTGTGTTGAGTTGAGATCAATATGGGGTTGTGTTGAGTTGGGGCAAGGTGGGTTGTGTTGTGTTGAGGCAACGTGGGGATGTGTTGAGTTGGGACAAGGTGGGGTTGTGTTGAGTTGGTGCAAGGTGGGATTGTGTTGAGTTTGGGCAAGGTGGGGGTTGTGTTGAGTTGGGGCAATTTGTGGGTTGTGTTGAGTTGGGGCAAGGTGGGGTTGTGTTGATTTTGGGCAAGGTGGGGTTGTTTTGAGTTGGGGAGGAAGTTAGGGGTGTGCACATGACCTCAGCACAAGACTTCGGTATATCACTTTTCTTTTGCAGTAAAATATTTTGGTCCCAGTTCCCAATTTTAATTTTTTTATCACACGATGCTGAACAAAGTATTAATTCTAGACATATTTGTCATTTATAAATGTATAGCTACGGCTTACTTTGATGACAGATTGTTACTGCTTACTTTGATGACAGAGAGTTACTACTTACTTTGATGACAGATAGTTACTGCTTATACTTAGATGATAGAGAGTTACTGGTTACTTTGATGACAGATTGTTACTGCTTATACTTAGATGATAGAGAGTTACTGGTTACTTTGATGACAGATTGTTACTGCTTATACTTAGATGATAGAGAATTACTGGTTACTTTGATGACAGATTGTTACTGCTTACTTAGATGATAGAGAGTTACTAGTTACTTTGATGACAGATTGTTACTGCTTATACTTAGATGATAGAGAATTACTGGTTACTTTGATGACAGATTGTTACTGCTTACTTTGATGACAGAGAGTTACTACTTACTTTGATGACAGATAGTTGCTGCTTATACTTAGATGATAGAGAGTTACTGGTTAATTTGATGACACATAGTTTAACTTACGCCAATGACAGATACAGAGATGAGCACAAAAAACTTTTAAAAAATAAAATATTTGTAACCCCACTTACGGGACACACCCTCGAGTCTTTCCCGAAGACCATCTGACACTGTTTATTGGGTGGGTACAGCTGACCCGGCACAGCCGACTTAGTGAATTCTGGGATTGGGGCTACGTTAGTCGTAAGACAGTTTTTTCTGAGGAGATGAGAGTGTGGAGAAACTTACAAGAAGTAACAAAGTGTTGTCTTGCTTGTGTCATCCCGCTAAATATCGAAATGAGCTCGTGTTACGGTAAAATTCTACAATATAGGTCCTCTACAAGATTTTCGTTTAAAAAATAAATCAAACAGTTTATAGATTGGAAATGAAATAAATATTTAAGATACAAGTTAACTCCCCTGGGCCAAGAAAACACAACTCATGTAAAACTAAACAGATCCCCCCACCCCCTCCCAAATAAGATGGGGAAACAAAGGGATTGTGTGCGGATGGATTTATCAATCTCTGAGGCAAACCTTCAGTCCTTAAGACACTAGTGCTCTCCTCCTTACCCAATGTCTGCTCCCTTAATCATTAATTTCGGGCAACTGATTTCAATTTTAAAAAGTGATCAAAATAGGAGATTTTGCCGATGGATTAGCTGGACTAGGTCACCTAATTTTTTTTTTACCTACTGGACTAGGTCACTAGGTTAACTAATTGCTTAGATACTCGAGGCTCATCAGAGTTATTTTTTTCTTTCTACTAACAGAACGCGAAGTTGCTGACTTACCTAACGGAGTCAAGAAGAATAGCCCTGATGTTGTTGGAAATGTCTGTGGCGGAGCATGTGGAGAAATACCACGGCCGGTCGGCAAGCTCTTGTGACGTGGGCGTCCCAACGGCGGCCATGATGTAGTGGTCAGTCGACGGACAGTTGATTGCCGTACTGTTAAATTCGCCGTCATGCTGGGCACCTAAACTGAAAATGTAAGAAATTAAGATAATAAAATTTAATAAAAAAAATTTAATAAGTTTTAGATGTACTTTCCAAATAAAATATAAATAATTTTCGCTTTTTTTAAAAAGTATTTTAATTTATTGAATACTTGCTAATTTTTCTAAAAAATGTAATTTTACTTACATTACACGTAAATAGCATGTTCATTGCTTTAAAGTAGTGTTCATTTAAAGTAATTTTTCTTTTTAGTTTTGATTCATTTACAATTAAGATTCATTTACAGTTTAGATTCAATTACAGAAAAAATTCCTTTATAGTTGTTATCCTTTACAGTTTAGACTCATTTACAGAAAGATAGCTCTACAGGCTAAGATTCATTTACATTAAGATTCCTTTACAGTCAGAATGCTCTACAGTTAAGATTCCTTTACAGTCAGAATGCTCTACAGTTTAGATTCCTTTACAGCCAGAATGCGCTACAGTTTAGATTCCTTTACAGCCAGAATGCGCTACAGTTTAGATTCCTTTACAGTCAGAATGCGCTACAGTTTAGATTCCTTTACAGTCAGAATGCTCTACAGTTTAGATTCCTTTACAGCCAGAATGCTCTACAGTTTAGATTCCTTTACAGCCAGAATGCGCTACAGTTTAAATTCCTTTACAGTCAGAATGCTCTACACTTTAGATTCCTTTACAGTCAGAATGCGCTACAGTTTAGATTCCTTTACAGTCAGAATGTTCTACAGTTTAGATTCCTTTACAGTCAGAATGCTCTACAGTTTAGATTCCTTTACAGCCAGAATGCTCTACAGTTTAGATTCCTTTACAGCCAGAATGCTCTACAGTTTAGATTCCTTTACAGCCAGAATGCTTTACAGTTTGATTCCTGAAACAGTGCTCAAATGCAAAATAGTTGAGACCTTTAATTAACGTCTATACATACGTCTAACCCGTTTAATACGTCTACACGTTATGTCCATGGCCGAACTCGGGTCACCCCCCACACAAATGACAAAAGTGATTTCAAAACAGGGCACTGACATCTCCTCTCACCTGTGGGCAAGTTCGTGGGCCAGGGTTAAGGAGCTCAGAAAACCGCCCCTGTCTTCCACAACGGAGGCGCTGAAGCCGTCTTGCCTACACATTGCCGCCACGTAGGCACGCCCTGGAGAACAAAGTCGGCAACCTCAAGGTTTAAGGTACTTAAGACAATCTTTGTTTCCAAACATTTCAGAAATACAACAATCTTGAAATACAGCACTTTTTAAGTACAGCAATCTTTAAGTACAGCAATCTTTAAGTACAGCAATCTTTAAGTACAGCAATCTTTAAGTACAGCAATCTTTAAGTACAGCACCCTTTAAATACAGCCTTCTTAAGTACAACACCCTTTGTCTATATGCTTGATGTAGTATTGTATTTCATATGAAGTTTTTGTTTGTTTTTTTTAAATATAAAGTTTACCATATATACGTGCGTCTATATAATTGTGACGTCTGAATATCGGAATAAAAATCAATAGTTTGGATAAAAAAAATTTTTTTCGTTTTGAATGAGATTATAAATTTTGTTTTATCTTTTCTTAGAATCTAATTTAGACTAATTTATTTTACCGAAGTTAGATGCACTTGAAAGTTTGGTATCGGTGACTTCATTCATTTATCTATGTATACGGAAACAGCAATCAATGACATCACCAAGACTGTAATGAACTAATGTAAGTAGTTCCTTTAGGGGCACAAGATAACGATATCTAATGTCTAATGTGAACGGAGATCAGCGCCACCGACTTGAGTGCTAGCGCCTTCCCCCAACCGTGAATTATTTTTAGACCTATGATGTCATAGTTGCAAAAGTAAAATTGTGAGACAATGGTTTCTTCTGTTTGTTAAATCATTTCAAATCAAGGGTTTGAGATTATTTTTAATTTTTTTTTTTTAAAAGGCTTGACAGATTCGGAGACATAATAAAAATACCCCCTGCAGCAAAATCGATGACTTAATTGACCGTAATCGATGGCCTGATCTACTGTAATTAATGACATAATTTACCTTGATACGTGAGATTTGAGCTTTCATAGCCGCTTGACTTAAGTGATTTCCTGGAGAAAAAACAAAAACAAATCAAAGGCGGAAAAATCCTTTTTAGACGCTTACTTGTAAAACAACATTTTGGGTGACGCTATTCGGTACTGACTCTTTTTAACAGAAGGCACAGCAAACGTGTTACCTTAAAGTAATAGATGGGTTTTTTAATATTTTTTTTTAGAAGACTTGTCCACAGAGATGTCGTCCGTCATGTGACGTTTGAATGGTCACGTGACGTTTGAATGGTCACGTGGCGTTTGAATGTCACGTTGCGTTTGAATGGGCCCGTGACGTATGAATGGTCACGTGGCGTTTGAATGGCCACGTGGCGTTTGAATGGTCACGCAGCGTTTGAATGGTCACGTGGCGTTTGAATGGTCACTTGGCGTTTGAATGCTACCGTGGCGTTTAAATGGTCACGTGGCGTTTGAATGGTCACGTGGTGTTTGAGTGGTCACGTGACGTTTGAATAGTCACGTGGCGTTTGAATGGTCATGTGGCGTTTGAATGGTCACGTGGGCGTTTGAATGGTCACGTGGCGTTTGCATGGTCACGTGGCGTTTGAAAGTTCCGTCGTCACGTTTTTTTTCAAATGAGAAATATGTTTATTTTAAAATAATATGTCTTAATCCTTTGTGTGATATAATATTTAAATGCACGGGGGTCACAACGATACAGCCAAGATTAAATCCCTTAGAGCACTATAGTGATGTTATGCGCAGATGTTATGCGCAGATGCTAAGCGCAGTTGTCGTGCGCAGATATGCGCAGATGCGCGTAGCCGCCGAATGCTAGCGTGTCTCGCTGATTTGGGTTGCACAGTCGTAAGACTATTGTTTCATGAAAAATTACTTAAAAAACTCACCTACGTGTGTCTTAGTATCCCCATACTTGAAATAATTGTAGAAATACGGGGATGTTACATTATTTGTTTCAATGTGGTAAGTGCTGTGGGCATACAGGTTAAGAAATAATCGTACGTACGAGGTCATGAGGATGACATGGTCGAATTGAGAGCCAAGCCCACGGCTAGTCGTCCAGTTTCTGAAGGTGTCGAGGGCGAGTTGCGCATCCACAAGCAGGGACACACCAAGAACAGCCTGAAACGATTCATGTCGAGCGATGAATTGAGACAGGTGAGACAGGTGGGTCAGGTGAGTCCTTTGTGACACAAGAGAAATGTATGACGGGTGAGTCCTGATTGTGAGACAGGTTTGACTCTGAGTTTTGGGTGACACATGAGACAGGTAAGATTGGAAGGATAATCATACAAATACAAAGAGTTTGCGTCACATCACTGTGTAATACACTTAAGTGAGACACAGCCACGTCACATCACTGTGTCACACACTTAATTGAGGCACAGCCACGTCACATCACTGTGTAACACACTTAATTGAGACACAGCCACGTCACATCACTGTGTAACACACTTAATTGAGGCACAGACACGTCACATCACTGTGTAACACACTTAATTGAGGCACAGCCACGTCACATCACTGTGTAACACACTTAAGTGAGGCACAGCCACGTCACATCACTGTGTCACATACTTAATTGAGGCACAGCCACGTCACATCACTGTGTAACACACTTAAGTGAGGCACAGCCACGTCACATCACTGTGTCACACACTTAATTGAGGCACAGCCACGTCACATCACTGTGTCACACACTTAATTGAGGCAAAATGGAGCGCAACACAATAAAGAAGGTGTCGGTAGTAAGCCTTCATGGACGAACAAACAACGGTCTAAAAAAACAAAATTAAATTATTTTAAAAATTGTCCTTAGATGAGTTGTAGTAATTGAGAGCGCGGCAAGGAATGTGACAGAGCATAATTAGAGGAGAGTTTTTTCCATCCACGAAAAAAGGGAAAGAAGAGAGTAAAATTATGTTTTGGGTGACACATGAGACAGGTGAGATTGGAAGGATAATCATACAAATACAAAGAGTTTGCGTCACATCACTGTGTCACACACTTAATTGAGGCACAGCCACGTCACATCACTGTGTCACACACTTAAGTGAGATACAGCCACGTCACGTCACTGTGTCACACACTTACTTGAGACACAGTCATGCACTACAAATATTTTAATTGCTTTTATCTCCACGGGTTTTAAAGAAAAAAAAAATCATTTAAATTTGTCATTTTGTTTACCTTAAAATGTGTTGAAAATTTGAAAACATTTTTTAGGAACGAGAGTGCTCAACACGCGCCGAGCGTCTGATGGATCCTTTGATCACTCACCTGATTTGTCGTCACATTGACTACCTGGAGGCTGATGTTGTATCCCAGCAGAGGTGTTAGTGTGGACATTCTGATGTTGGCCTGAGGAATAAGGGATAATAGCAATTGAAATGAGCGAGGTATGGGAAAACCTGAAAAAAAAGGAGCGCAACACAATAACGAAGGTGTCGGCAGTAAGCCTTCGTCGACTAACAAACAACAGTTTAAAAAACAGAATTAAATTATTTTAAAAATTGTCCTTAGCTGAGTTGTAGTATTCGAGAGCGCGGCAAGGAATGTGACAGAGCATAATTAGAGGAGAGTTTTTTCCATCCACGAAAAAAGGTAAGAAGAAGGTAAAAGTATGTCCACTACTATTGGTCTTAACGGTTAGGGGCCGGAGAAAAGGCTTAACTTGTGAATGAGAACCTGACATTCGTGTCAAGGGGTGTCAAGGTCACAAAGATCTTGATCAGCTAGTTTTCCAAATGCACCCGACATAAGTAAGAAAAATGGTTAGAAATGGGGTAAAAAATATGGTAAGAAATAGGGTAAGTAACATGGTAATACATATGGTAATAAATATGGTAAGAAATAGGGTAAGAAATATGGTAGAGATTTGCGTACAAAAATATATCAAATATCAGCATTGCAACACAGACACACATGACATAGGCAGACACCTGTGACAGAAACATACACACGTGACACACACAGACACACGAGACACAGACACGCGTGACACACACACATACACGCATGACACACACACACAGACACACGTGACACACACACAGACACGCTTGACACACACAGACACACGTGACACACACACAGAAACGCGTGACACACACACAGACAGGCGTGAAACACACAGAGACAGGCGTGACACACACACAGAGACATGCGTGCCCCACACACAGACACGCGTGACACACACACCGACTTAAGCGACGATGAATTTTCAGCACGGCAATGCTACAGGATTTGTCGACTGATGTTTAAACCCATTTGTAATCATGCTCATTTTTTTTTTTGACTGACCTGGTGAACGGTCAAGGACACGTATTCCCTCACTTTGGTGTCCGCAAGACTCCTGATCGTACTCTCATTTGTCTGGTTGGTGTTATCCTTGATCCATTGTATCCATCTGCGTAAGGGGGGGGGGGAGGGGGTGGGGGTTGAAAAGTTATTAATTTTTACAAGGCGTGGGCCATTTTTTTTTTTTGACTGACCTGGTGAACGGTCAAGGACACGTATTCCCTCCCTTTGGGGTCCGAAAGACTCCTGATCGTACTCTCATTTGTCGGGTGGGTGTTATCCTTGATCCATTGTATCCATCTGCGTAAGGGGGGGGGGTAGGGGGTGGGGGTTGAAAAGTTATTAATTTTTACAAGGCGTGGGCCAACTCAACCTAGAACTAAAGATGCCGTCTTAAAGTACCCAAATGACCGATCATGGAGTACGGATTATGTGGACCTGGTAGACCAGCGGTTCTCAACCTGGGGGGGGGGGGATGTCGAGCGAACCTTACACAGTGGTCGCCTTAGACCATCGGAAGCACACATATTTATGAAGTAGCAACGGAAATAATTTTATGGTTGGGGGTCACCGCAACATGAGGAACTGAATAACAGGAAAGCGGCAATAGGAAGGCTGAGAACCACTGTGGTAGACAGGTTTTGGTCAGTGTGAAATTAGTAAAATTAGTTGAAATCAATGTGTAATTGCGTCATTTCCGCTTTAATTTCTTCAAATATCCTATTTGCGGCTCAACGACAGGTTTTGGATATTCATAAAATCACGGATTTTAAAAAAAATGAATGAATACAAATGTATCTCAGTCTGGGGGGTCCAACGCTTAACATCAGCGCGAGAAGTTTACGCCAGGGAAGGAACTCTCAATATCAAATCGTATTACGCTAAATAATAATCTTCGAAAGTCTGAAAAGTTTTGATTGATTCCTGACTGCGCAAGACCTAAATTAAAAATATGACTTGGCCAGGCTACATATTTTTCGTATAATAATATCTGTATGAAAAATAATTTAAACCATAAATTTGTTTATTAAATAACTTTAAAACTAAACAGGAAGTGGCTTCGAAATCTGAAACAAATTTAAGCCCTATCTTATGTTGTGGATTCTAAAAATTTTAAACAAATTTAAATCTTCTTCTGAGAATGGAAAACGTCACACCACTTTACGTAATGTTACTATTTTTAGACAATGTTTTTGTAAAAAAAAAAAAAATAGCTTCTAATAATGTATTTCCACATACACATATAACAGTAGCAATTTGTTTGTAAAATATTCATGAAAATATAGTTGCATAATTTTAAACAAATTTAAATCTTCTTCTGAGAATGGAAAACGTCACACCACTTTACGTAATGTTACTATTTTTAGACAATGTTTTTGTAAAAAAAAATAAAAAAATAGCTTCTAATAATGTATTTCCACATACACATATAACAGTAGCAATTTGTTTGTAAAATATTCATGAAAATATAGTTGCAAACACGTTAAATACCGAACAGCTGATGAACAGCTGACGAACAGAGGATGAGATACTGGCCGACAGGAATACCAGGAAGTTTTTATTAACATCTTGTGTGATCGGCTCCGGATGTTCTATTAATAGATTCCCACCATTTAGCGAGAAACCCTTTAACAGATGTAATAACTTATTAGAATTTCAAGTTATAAGGAACGATATTATTTCATTTATTAACAGAATTCTAAATAGTTGATGAAATATATTTTTAACAAAAAATTGGATTTCATTTTTCGTTAATTTTTAAAGTAAATAGGTTGAAACAAAACCAAAACATCAACTTACTTTTGAATGTTATAGCCCAACTTAAATATTTATTTTTAAAATTATCCACCGATTCATTTTCAATAATTTTTATGAATGTAGGACGCGTATTTTTTTTTTACGTAATGATAATCTCAAATCCGTACAGTTTCATTTTTGAGCCACTTGCCTTGCAAACATGACGTCGTCCACCACCACGCCGACATCGATGACGTAGCTTGTCGCAGTCTGCCTCCTGTGCCGGAGAGGCTCGCTCAGCACATGGGCCAACGCCAAACCTTTGGGGAAAAGAACATGGAGAGAAATAAAACACAAAAGTGTATTTGTCCATGCCCGCCAATGTGGTGGCTTGGAGTACAAGGACCTCCAAACAAATTAGACTGGCATACTAGATTAAGTCTGGCCATTAGAATACCTAAATATTTTAAACAAATGTTGCTTTACTGAAAATTCCTTTATTATGTTACATATGACACTGTTTATAAGCAACATAGAGGCGATGACATTTTTTTTAAAAACAGTTTTTGTCATTTCTGAGACAGGAACACGTCACATCGCATTACGCAATGTTACTATTTTTAGACAATGTTTTTTTTTTTTTTATCTATAGCTAAAGAGCCCCCATGCTATGAAGGATTGGCCAAACGGAATACCAGGATGTTCTTATTATTATCTTAATGAGATTGGTCAGACTGTTAGCCCGGATATTCTTTTAATAGATTCCCCCCATTAAAGGACATCCCCTATAACTGAATTGTGCTTATTATGGACGTGAAGCTAAAGCCGATGGAAACACATCGGCTAGTTTTGAATGGAAGGAAGGGGTCCGTGAGTCATGGGTTGAGCATTTGGTGAGGAGGGGGGGGGTTGTCTGGAAGCTACGCATCTACTCCTACAAATACAAGCACTCTTTGTAATAAGCCTACGAACTCTAGTGATTACTAGGATCACGTTTCACGATCAGCAGCAAGACTACAGACCCTCCAATAATAAATACTATTATTATCTATAGCTATAACACTAAGGAATGCAATTAAAAAAACAACCAAAAAAAACCCAAGAACTTACACATGAATACGAGAAATGAACACAAAAACGTGTACTTGAAACACAGGGCCATTGTGTGATCTTTAGGGGAAAATGGACTGGCTGGATGTCTGGCTGGATTTCAGCTGGGTGTCGGGCTGGTTGTCGAATGGATCTCGGCTGGATGTCGGCTGGGTGTCTGGCTGGAGGTCATAAGCTATTTCCCCCAACTATTAATTGCTTCCATTATTTCGTCTCTTGGGGCTGCAAGCTCTGGGTTCTTAGCGAGTGTTCTCTATCTGTGGAATGATATAAGTACGTGAGATCATGGAAAATATATCGGGTGAGTCCTTTCCCTGCGGATAAAATCTCTTAGGTCGACCGCCCGTCAAATAGGATTGGAAACTCAAGTAACATTCTGACAATTTATGACATCATTTGCATGTTATCAATATTGAATTCTGAAAGGAAGGTCCCCACATTGTAATACTACAATCTTGATGTTGAAGGAAATACTTAAAGTAACTAGAAATTTATTTTTAAAAAATTACATTTTAAAAACGTATATACCAGACTGGGAAATGGAAAACCATGACAATGGGGCAAGTGGCTATGCGCCTCCATTTTTAATTATTTATTTTTTTTTTTTTTCGTTTAAGGAAAATAATTCAACTCAAGAAAAAATTTTATTTTGAAAAATCTTATCAGAATGTTTAAAAAGTACAAAGCTTTTCGGAATCAATAAAGAATAGCAGTTTTATTTTGTTAAAATTGTGATTAATATGCATACAATAATTCGATTCCTTTTAAAAATGACATATACATTTTTGGAAAGGGGGTGGGGGGCAGCTGGCCAGTAGTATATTTGTGACGCAAACACACACACTTAAAATCTATGTAATAGTCCGGGCCCAGGGGATGAAGATTTCGGTCAAACTTCCAATTCGCGATGTTCTGTCTAAGGAAGACGAGCAAGACAATGCTAGTTGGTTTGTTTCTTTGTTTTGGAACGCAAAGTTCGTGAAAAACTTAACAACCCAGCGGTCATGAATGAGAAACATATTTAAGAAAACAATCTTTAAGACAAAATGGTGTCCAAGATTGTGGATCATACTCGCGAAAATCTTTCTAGCACAGCAAAACTCTCTGGTCAGAAATGTAATATCGATAGTACGCTACGTCTATTTCAAACCAGTACGTCCAATTTTTCTTTCTTTTTCTTTTTAAAGTATTCGTTTGAAAGTCTGTCAGAAAAATCTATCACTGACGAAGTGAAAAAAAAAAAAATCTTTAAGAAACAATATTGCCTGTACAAAAAAAAAAAAAGTTTATAGATTAGTGATCATAATGTGATAACGTTGGAATGAGTACTTCGCCATGATCTGTCTCCCACTTACACCAAATTACACAAACCGTCAGCTATATTACACCTCGGCACGACACGGCACGTGATATGGTTTTCATGACGTAATTGTATGCAGATCTGCCCGTTAATAATGGGTTGATGTCCGCTCGAGAGCTTCACCGCCGCCAACACACAGCACTATGGCACACGTACACATGTACACTACACAGCACTATAGCACGCGTACACATGTACACTACAAAGCACTCTAACACGCGTACACATGTACACTACACAGTGACAGCACTATAGCAAACGTACACATGTACACTACATAGTGACAGCACTATAGCACACGTACACATGTACACTACAGAGTGACAGCACTTTAGCACACGTACACATGTACACTACACAGCACTATAGCACGCGTACACATTTACACAATCTGGTATGTCACACCTAAGAGAAAAGTCTCAGACTCAAGCGGTCAGAACTCATACTGTCATAACAAGGCCTCAGTGTCCTTGCGGTTGACCGGTCAAAGGACTCACTTGTTCCTCTCACGTGTTCGGATAATCAAGTGAACCTTGGTGAGTCCCCTTTGAGTCACTCAGTCTGAATGCCCCACAGTTGGCGCTTTGGCGTCGTGAACCTTGACAAGCGTTCGCTCGCCGTCTGATTGGTCGCCTCCTCGGCCAATGGCAGACAACGGGTCTCGCCGAGGGCTCAGAGCAGGATTGATCCAGCACCTCTCAGCTTTGATCGACTTTCGTTGTTACTATGAAAGAACTAAAGCGGAACGAGAGAGGCCCCCCCCCCTTTTTCAACAGCCCCCAACCCCTCAAAAAAATAAAATAAATAAGGAAAAATAAGCGCGCCACCCCCCCCCCCTTTCCCTTTTCAAAGAGAAAAAAAATAATTAAAAAATAAACATGAAGAGAGAACAGAAGGCGGAATTTGAAGCGCTTCCCACACCAAAAAAAAAAATAAAATAAAAATAAGGAAAAAATAAAAGAAAAAAAAAAGAAAAGAAAAAAAAGGTGGGACTTGAAGCATCGCTCCGCCCCGTACCCTCCCACCACACCCCCC
>CAXITT010000210.1:0-64074 GCA_964033795.1 Lymnaea stagnalis | reverse complement strand
TTTGGTGTGTCGACTGTTTGGTGTGTCGACTGTTTGGTGTGTCGACTGTTTGGTGTGTCGACTGTTTGGTGTGTCGACTGTTTGGTGTGTCGACTGTTTGGTGTGTCGACTGTTTGGTGTGTCGACTATTTGGTGTGTCGACTATATGGTGTGTCGACTGTTTGGGGTGTCGACTGTTTGGTGTGACGACTGTTTGGTGTGTTGACTGTTTGGTGTGTCGACTATTTGGTGTGTCGACTATTTGGTGTGTCGACTATTTGGCGTGTCGAATATTTGGCGTGTCGAATGTTTGGTGTGTCGACTGTTTGGTGTGTTGGCTATTTGGTGTGTTGACTATCTGGTGCGTCACCAGTTTGACGCGTCGAATGTTCGCTGGCTCGACTGTTTGGTGTGTTGACTGCTTGGCGTGCCAACTGTTTGGTGTTCAAATGTAAGCATCTTTACAAGCATTGTCTCACGATTACATAGTCTCACCAGATGTTGACTGGTGGGGTGACCAGAAAAAGCACGCGGTCCGGGGTTGGGTTTGGATGAGGCAGTTGGTACACACCATGTTCAACGTCAAACTGAAGTTTCTAATCCAACGCCTGATCTTTAAGTTTTTAATTGTAACTGTGGTTGGGCTGCGCCAAAAATGAAACAGACTACAGTGATACACAGGTTTTGTTGTACATCAAACCGTGTATTTAATGTGATGTATGATGTATGTTGTAGGTGTCACATAAAGTGATAAGTAAATGATAAAAGGGTAAATTATGAGGACGATGCCAGGGGTTCCCTATAATGGCCGCCATCTTAGTTGACGCTCCACGTGAAGTCACGTGAAGTGTCCACCAAGATGGCTGCCAAAATGTATCGCAAAACACGTTATGAAAGGACTGGGGGAGGGGAGACCCCTCTCTGGGCTCCCCAGACCCCTCCCCCACTTTAAATACCAAAATCAGAAACAAATAAATTATTCACCCCTCCCCAGAACCCCTCCCAAATATATATATAAAAAAAAATTAAATAAGAAAACAGTTGATCCATAAACCTAACCCCAAAGCCTAAAGCCACAAGTAATCAGCCGTAAAAAAACACATGGGATTGAAAATGAACAAACCCCCCCCCCCAAATGGCAAAAAAGAAGCCAAAAATAATTCTAAACAAAGAAATAATAAAAACCCAACTTACAGTTTTTTTTTGTTTTCCTCCATAAACCCAACCCCAAAGCCTAAAGCCACAAGTAAACAGCCGTAAAAAAACACAAGGGATTGAAAATGAACAAACCCCCCCCCCCCAAATGGCAAAAAAGAAGCCAAAAATAATTCTAAACAAAGAAATAATAAAAACCCAACTTACAGTTTCATGAAATACACTTTTACACGCTTTGCTGCAGGTTCCCAATAAAAAAATATTCACAGATGATTGGAGCACAACTGCCGGCACTAGGCCAACATGTTGAAACGATGGAGGCGCAAATTAAAAAAAAAAAAAAAATTTAGTTAACCAATGATACTTCCAAATTATAAATAATCAACCAATTAAAATTTTAATACAAAACAAGTCATCAGCGCTTTCTCCGACAGTCAAATAAACTAAGGGGAATGACTCTTGCACAAACATTTAATAAACATGCAAATGCCGCCGTGGGCACTGTTCTCAGAAAAAGCCGATAAAAGTAATGAGCTAAAAAAATATATATTTCTATCCCTTCGAACACCTCCTCTCTCGCTCTCTCTCTCTATCATTCTCTCTCTCTCTCTCTTTATCTCTATCATTCTCTCTTTATAGTTTTCTCTATCTCACATTCTCTTCATTCATCTCTATCTGTCCCTGGTTATTTATATCTCTTTATCTCTCTTTCTCTAACGTCTCTTTGCCTCTCGTTCTCTCTCTATCTCTCCTTTCTTCATCTCTATCTTCATCTCTCTTTCTCTCTCTATATATCTCTCTTTATATATCTCTCTCTCATCATCTCTTGTTCTCTCTCTATCTCTCTTTATCTCTCTTTCTCTTTATATCTCACTCTTCATCTCTCTTTATCTATATCTCCCTTTTATTCCTCTTTCTGTCTCTTTCTCGTTCTATCTGTCTCTTTTTCTCCTTCTGTCTCTTTTTTCCTATTTATCTCTCGTCCCCTAACCCTAATTCCTGTTTTTTCTCATCATTTCTTTCTATTCTTTCTTTTTCTCCGTCGTTCTTCTATCAATGCCCCACCCCTGTTCCCTCATTTCGCTTATACTTCCTTTCGGTATTTGTCAACAGATTTAGTTACCTTTCAAATGTAAGATGACATATTTCTTATCACATGACATGACTTATCACATGTCTTACCATGTACGTACACAGTACAGTGGCGTATCACATGTTTTACCATGTTCGTCCACAGTACAGTGGCGTATCAAAAGTCTTATCTTGTACGTCCACAGTACAGTGGCGTATCACAGGTCTTACCATGCACGTACACAATACAGTGGCGTGTCACATGTCTTATCATTTACATCCACAGTAAATTGGCCTGTCACTCATCTTACCATATACGTCAAGAGTACAGTGGTGTATCACATGTCTTACTATATGCGTCCAGAGTGCAGTGTCGTTTCACGGGTCTTACCATGTACATACACAGTACAGTGGCGTATTACAAGTCTTATTATTATTGCCCACAGTACAGTGTCGTATCACAGGTTTTACCATATAGTTACACATAGTACAGTGGGTATCACTATTGACTTACATTGGCATCGTCATGGTCGGTGGCGTCTTTCACCTTTGTGGGGCGCTAGGGGTGCAGCTTTTGCTGGGGGAGCGGCCACGGGTTGCTGGGACCTCGGGGGGAGGAGAGGGAAGGCCACGGTTTTTGGGGTGTTACTGGAATCTAAACTTTAGACCCATCTGTGAAGTGACACACTGTGACATTCAATGACATGCAGTGAAATATAGTAACATGCAGTGGCATGCAATGACAAGCCATCAAGAAGGCAGCCATCAAGAAGGCAGCCATCAAGAAGGCAGCCAACTAGTGGGAAGCCATCAATTCGGCATCAATCAAGAAGGCAGCCGCCTACTAGGCATCCAACTGGTGGGCAGTTATCAAGAAGGCATCCATCAAGTAGGCAGCCATTAAGTAGGTAGCCATCATACAACATTAAATAGCACGTTACCCTTACAGCCCATTAAAAAAATTGTGTTTTTTTGTGTGTGTGACTGTAATATCTAAGTGTACTACGTTCTACAGCCATTATACTATATTCTAAACCAAATGTGATACATTCTACAGCAAGCATAGTACATTTTACAGCCTATATACCGCATCCTAATTTCTACAGCCCATATACTACATTCTACAGCCCACATAATACATTAATCATTCTTCAGCCTCCATAAAAAATCCTAAATTATACATTCTACAGTTGATATACTACATCCTTTATTCTACAGACAAATTCTACACCCTACATTCTACAGTATATATAATAAATCTTCCATTTTACAATCTACCATCCATAAACTTAATCCTAATCAAAAATTCTACATGATTAAAAAATATAGATTGTACAAAAAAGAGATGTAAGATAAGATAAAATAATATATTTTAATTGAAACAAATAAAAGTGCATTTGTTTTCCATTCACCTTACATATTTCTTATTCAGTCTCAAAAATGGTTGCTTGATTTTCTTTTAACCTTTAAATTATTCTTGAAAACGTCAGAGTGGGACATGGAGAAGGGTAGATTAAATAACAGGGTGAGAATGTATACAGCTTAGAATAAACAACTGTGTTAGAGAGTATATGTGGAAGGCGGAACAGAAGTGACGACACGCCAAAAGAATCTCTAACCAAAAGATTCCAAGGCTTGACTGGCGCCTTCGCTAGAGAGAGAGAGAGAGAGAGAGATAGAGAGAGAGAGAGAGAGAGAGAGAGAGAGAGAGAGAGAGAGACGGAGGGTGACATGCTTTATGATTTGATATCTGATACTTGTTATGAAGAAGCATTAAAGGATGACTGGCGCGTGCGCTAGAGAGAGAGAGAGAGAGATAGAGAGAGAGAGAGAGAGAGAGAGAGAGAGAGAGAGAGAGAGACGGAGGTTGACATGCTTTATGATTTGATATCTGATACTTGTTATGAAGAAGCATTAAAGGAAAGAATCGCCTTATATTTTTTATAAGTATCTTTATGGGGGGGGGGGGAAATGCCATTAACATGATTTATTGTTTGTATCTTTCAAATCATAGCAGGTTAGTTTTAAGTTAATATCATTCAACATGTTTTGTACCATAAAATGCTTCCTTTCCTTCCCATACTACTCCACAAGTTTGCACAATCTCATAAAACTGTGATACTGTTATCACGCACGATGATTATAGTGTACCCAGATTAAGTACATGTTTTCAAAGGATTGTCTGCGATTGTTATCACACACGATGATTATAGTGTACCCAGATTATTATATATCGTTGTACTGCACTTTTGTATTTTTACGTGATTTATCAATAACGTGATTGCAGCAAAAGGTATGATTATGGCTATGATCAAACTTAGTGAGTGTACAATGCACATATCAACAGCTTACACAGTTATTCAATTTTATATTTTAAAAAAAAATATTTAGACATTTTTTTTTATTCTTTGTTCATATAAATTGTGTAGATAAAGAATATTTAATTTGTACTTAAAATTGACTTTTTAATTAGCTGGCAATGTGGCAAGACTGGTCAGTTTGGTCAGTTTGGTCATTTTCAACGACAGCACCTTTTTTTTTTGTTAAACGGAGACAACCTCAAAAATGTTTCTTAAAGTTTTGTTTTTTGGTGACTTATTACCTACCTTGTTTTAGATTTCTGAACAGGGCTATTTAAAAAAAAAGCAAAAAAAAAAAAAAAAAAACCAACAAAAACTTTGCTTTTGCTGAAGATGATAATCAGTTCAACTAAGGATGTGACCAAACATAACACGAGGACCTACACATCATTTTATTAAGTCAAGGGACGCTCTATATTTTTGGTCTGTAGATTTGAAATTCATTTGTCCTTTTTGTTGGAGATTATGATGAACGTTATAAATAAATAAATAAATAAATAAATAAATATATATATATATTATATATATATAATGTTTCGGCTTGATTGCGATACAATTGCGTTATTTAAAATATGTCTTACATTCATCTCCAAAAGTTCAATTTGTTGTTAATCCATGAACTAAGACTAACTTGGAGATTATCTGTAGCCCCACGCCTGGACACTACGGTGCATACATATATTAAAGTTGATCCATTCGTACGGTGTGTATGTGATCAGAAAAAAACAACAACCTCATTTGAGTTGGATGTTTGCATGAGGAGAAAAGTGCAACAGAAGTCATGGCAACTGACTGTAGCAAGCCTCCAAACTGGATGAATCGCTCGAACTCTACTCTTTTTCTAAAATGCCAGATTTGGGAACAGATCCGCCGCTGGAAATTTCCTTTTTTTTGGACATCTGAAATACAATATTCAGAATTCAAGTAAAAATAATATTAAAAAAAATTTATCTAAGTTAATGAAATGACAGTCTGTGGTGGTAGGTACCCTACAGATGTCAGTCACACGATGGGCTTCTTGTAAAGACTGTTAATAATTAAATGTTGAAGTGCTGTGATCCAAATAAGTAGTATTTGATGGGAATTGAATTTTGAAAATGGGAAAAAAAACATACATGCAAGTAACACATTTTACAAAAAGCCCAACTAGTGCCCCCCCCCCCAGGGCCCCAGGCTCGCAACTGCACTTTTTTAAAGGCCCCTGAAACATTTGAATATTCTAATGACCCACCATAACTTTATTTCAGTACAACACAGTGCAGTATCAACAATCTTTCTTTCCACGCACAATAATAGCATGAAACAACCTGAACGATGCCAATGTGAACTCGACATCAGTCGAAAGCTTCAAGGCTGCCCTGGCATCAGCTAGGAGCTGTTAAAATAGCAACATCATACCCCCGACCGTTGCAAAGATGCCAATGCATGTATGCAGCATCGAAACATTACCAGAACCCGAACCAGAACTATTTCATAAAAACAAAAGAAAATATTACGTACTCAGCGCACTTAAAAAAAAGAGAAATAATGATCTCATTTAGCGCAGTCATCATATATTGTAAAAGATCAAAAATAGGCTGGTCCACTGCTCCAGGGTCAAACAGAAACTCCTCAATCTCCCCCCTTAGACAGCGACAACGCCATTACAGGCAGTTCCGGCTAATAAAAACAAGAACTCGGAGCAGGAGCTCCTCATTCCTGCCAAAGACTATAAGGGACTGGAACAAACTTCCAAAAGTAACAGTTGAGGCGACGACACTCGACACATTTGTGTCTATTGCCTCCTGTCTTCCAACCCCCAGCTCATAACACCACTGCTGAGTCGCCCTTGCAAACCAGTGAGGTATATATCCCCTTGAAAACCATGCAGAGTAATATAGCGAACCCCTCTGAAACATGGGAGTTAGAATGATCAATTCATTGATCGTGGGCCCTAAAAAATATAGAGGAAAATGAAGTAAAAGAGGAAGATACATAGAGAGAGAAAGTGAGAGGAGGAGTGAAAGAGAATTTAGAGAGGTTGAGAGGAGCATGAGATAACCATATATATATATATATAGAGAGAGAGAGACTAAGAAAATGAATGAGTGAGAAGAATTTATATAAAGAGTGGGTTAGAGAAACATTAAGAAAAGAATGAGAAAGAAGGTGAGAGAGTTAGGGGGGGGAGGGGGCGTGGGTAGAAAGAGAGATAGAGAGAAAGAGATGTTTCTTGATATTGACTAGATCTCTGTCTATGCGTTAAGTTGCAATGCTATCACGATGCGGCGAGATTTGGTCCTTCTTCGTTAAGGCGGTACTAAAGCTCTAATGTCTTGACCAGAAATAAAATCAATGATTTTCTATTGTGAGTTTAATAGAACGATCCAAGACGGCGACCATTATTTTATAATGGAATACTCACAGTCCAAAACCAACACAACTCTATCGTCTGTTTGCTGCGTGATGTTGGTCATTTCATTAAGAAAAATCAATGGAACGCAAAGACATAAATGAACAAAACAAAGCATTGAGAGGCTATCTTCCATTTTTGCTTGAAAAGATTTGAGCATTAAATTTAATAGATTTTGTCCGTGCTGAGTCTGTTCATTCCTTTGATTTCAAATATTGCCTTCTTCTGTAGCTGAATGTGTGTCCGGGTAAATTGATCTAAGCGAACATATCGCTCTGTACGTAGGTGTAAATATGTCGTGACTTAACATATCACCCAGTATGTAACTGTACGTGAGTCCTGACTGTATGTGTGTCCTGACAGTATGTGTGCCCTGACTGTATGTGTGTCCTGACTTAACACATCACCCTGTATGTAACTGTACGTGTGTCCTGACTGAATGTGTGTCCTGACTTAACACATCACATTGTATGTAACTGTATGTGTGTCCTGACTTAACACATCACCCTGAATGTAATTGTATGTGTGTCCTGACTTAACACATCACCCTGTATGTAACTTTATGTGTGTCCTTACTTAACACATCACCCTGTATGTAACTTTATGTGTATCCTGACTTAACACACCACCTGTATGTAACTGTATGTGTGCCGTGACTTAACACATCACCCTGTATGGTACTGTACGTTTGTCCTGACTTAACATATGAACCTGTATTTAACTTTACGTGTGTCCTAATCCTGACTTAACATATGAACCTGTATTTAACTTTACGTGTGTCCTAATCCTGACTTAACATATGAACCTGTATTTAACTTTACGTGTGTCCTAATCCTGACTTAACATATGAACCTGTATTTAACTTTACGTGTGTCCTAATCCTGACTTAATATATGAACCTGTATTTAACTTTACGTGTGTCCTAATCCTGACTTAGCACATCCCCCTTTCGACAGCGTGTTCCCGTTTAAGTAGGGTGACTAAAATTAGATGACGCTGGGTTGTGACCCTTAGATGACGTCTGGTTGTGGTCCTTAGATGACGTCTAGTTGTGGTCCATAGATGGACCCGATTGTTGTCCTTAGATGACGCCTGATTGTGGTCCTTAGATGACGCCTTGTTGTGATCCTTAGATGACGCCTTGTTGTTGTCCTTAGATGACGCCTTGTTGTGGTCCTTAGATGACGCCTTGTTGTGGTCCTTAGATGACGCCTTTTTGTGGTCCTTAGATGACGCCTGATTGTGGTCCTTAGATGACGCCTGATTGTGGTCCTTAGATGACGCCTGGTTGTGGTCCTTAACGCCTGGTTGTGGTCCTTAGATGATGCCTGGTTGTGGTCCTTAGATGACGCCGAGATTCAAGCCTCTCAAGAAAATCTGCTACGTACCAATAAGAGAAGATACATTAAATCTCGACTGTTACATAGCACGTGGAATTGACCGGATTGGAACCCTCCAAAAATTCCGGGGCAGACTGCCAGCTCACCCCCCCCCCCCCCCATGTTCTTGTTCCTATATTTCACTGAAAAACAAAAGGAACTGAAGTAGACGGGTCTATAGATATTTAAGCGCCATTCACGTTATTGAAGTACACGGGTCTATAGATATTCAAACGCCATTCACGTTATTGAAGTACACGGATCTATAGATCTTCAAACGCCATTCACGTTATTGAAGTACACGGGTCAATAGATCTTCAAACGCCATTCACGTTATTGAAGTACACGGGTCTATAGATCTTCAAACGCCATTCACGTTATTGAAGTAATTGGATCTAAAGATATTTCAACGTCATTCACGTCATTGCTACTATTTGTCTTCACCTTACAACGCACCTTCCGTGTGCGCACAACATGTTCTGGGACTTTCTGATTTGGCCTTTTTGTTGTTGATCTTTTGCACACCAATCTGTGTAACGTCCATGGTTGTAACGTACGCAAGTCATGTCGTTCCAAATGGATGTACACGTTCACCAAGTTGTGTTTGAGAGAGTAGTCATTGTTAATAACAGAACTAAACAGATTTGTGATTACCTCATATGACATACATCATTGTCGTTGTAATTGATCTGTGGGAGTAGGGGAACAAGGGCAGTGTATGTGATAAAGAGCGGTGTATGTGATCAAGTGCGGTGTATGTGATCAATGGCGTGTATGTGATCAAGGGTGTGTATGTGATCAAGTGGGTGTATGTGATCAAGTGCGGTGTATGTGATCAATGGCGTGTATGTGATCAAGGGTGTGTATGTGATCAAGTGGGTGTATGTGATCAAGTGGGTGTATGTGACCAAGAGCGGTTCATGTAATCAAGGGTAGAGTATGTGACCAAGGGCGGTATATGTAATCAAGTGCGCTGTATGTGATCAAGTGCCGTGTATGTGATCAACGGTGGTGTACGTGATCAAGGGCGGTGTATGTGATCAAGGGTGGTGTATGTGATCAAGTGCCGTGTATGTGATCAGCACTGTAGTCCTTCAATGTCCCATACTATCTCTCTAAATCTATCACTTTCAATCTCTCTCTCTCTCTCTTAATATTTCTCTAAAAGTTTCTCTAATCATCTAACTCGTTATCCCTCTCAATCTCCCTCTCAATCTCTCTATCACTCTCTTTCTCTCTCTTTTAACCCCCTCTCTCTCTCTCTCTTACTTTGTAATCAATCTCTCTATTAAATACTTTCTAACTTTCTCTCTCTCACACTTTCTCTCTCATTCTCATTCTCTCTCTCGTTTACTCTCTCAATCTTTTAAGGTTTTTATCTCACTCTCTCACACTTACTTTCTTTTCCTCTCACTCGGTCTCTCAATCTGTCTCAATATCTCAATGTATCTCTCCCTGGCAAACGCTCTCTTACTCTCTCTCAAAGGCTCTCTCACTATCTCTCTTAAATTTATTTCTATTCACTATCACACTCATTCTGTCTCATTCTGTCACTCTCACTTGCTCTTCCTCTGACTCTCTTAATTTCTCGCTCAACCTCTCAATTGTCAATCAGTCCCACTGTCATTGACTTTCTCTCTCTCTCTCTCTCTCTCTCTCTCTCTCTCTTATTTTAGATATATCTCTATCCTCCACATATCACTTACTCTATCTTACTGTCACTCTTTATGTGTCTTACTCTCTCATTCTATTTCTCTATCTTCCTCTCTCATCCTCTCTCTCCAATTCCTCCCTTTCTTTATTGCCCACCTTTTCTTCGTTTTTTTCTACTCTCTGTCGCTCTCTCTCTCTCGCAGTCTCTCTCTCTCTCTCTCTCTCTCTCTCACAATCTCTCACACAATCTTGCATCGATTCTCTGTTTAACTTGCTAATTATTTCCTTTTGTTTCTTTCACTCTCTCTCTCTCTCTCACACTCTCTATCACACTCTCTCGTTTACTCTATCTCTTGCTCACTATCCTTCCCTGTGTCTCAATCTCTCTCAATGGCTCTCTCATTCTCTCTTTGTCATTCTCTCTGTTTCTAAACCGTCAGCTCTAAAACTCCCACCACTCTCTCTCTCTTGCACACTATTTTTCATTTCTCTTTAAATATTTCTATCTTTCATTCTTTCTATTAATTGCTCTCAAAGGCTCTCTAATGCACTCTCTCTCTCTTAATCTCTCTCAGCATCTCTCTATTTACTTTTTAGCTTTCTCTATATGTAATTTTCACTGTCTTTCTCTATAACTCAATCTAACTCACATCTCTCTCACTCCTTCTCTCTCGTTCTCACTTTGCCCATTCCTCTCAATCTCTATATAAATGTATTTCATTCTCTTTTTCATTCCAACAATATCTCTTCATCAAATTTTCTCTTCAGAACCCTCTTTCTCTAAATGTCAATCTTACTCCATCATTTATAGTTTTTCTCTCTGATTTTCTCTCTCTTATTTTATTCTTTTAATTTCTCTCAATCACCCAGTCTCTCTCTCTCTCACATTCTCTTTACTTTCTATTTCTCTTTTTCTCTCTCCATATCTCTTTTCCACTATCTCAATATCTCTTTAACACTCTAATGATTTCTCTGTCACGCTCATCACTTCTCATTCTCAGATTCTCCCTTTCAACCTCTCTTACACTCAACTTCTCTCTCAACCTTTCTCTCTCCCAACCTCATTCTCTCTCTCAACCTTTCTCTCTCCCAACCTCATTCTCTCTCTCAACCTCTCTCAACCTCTCACTCAACCTCTCTCGCTCACAACCACTCTATCTCAACCAATCTCTCTAAACCTCTCTCTCTCAACCTCTCTCACACACAACCTCTCACTCAACCTTTCTCCCTCTCAACCTCTCTGTCAACCTCATTCTCTCTCAACATATCTCCCTCTTTCAACCTCACTCTGTCAACCTAATTCTCTAAACCTCTCTCTTTTACCCCCCCTCTCTCTCAACATCTCTCTCTTTACCTCTCCCTATCAACCTCTTTGTCTCTCTCTCAACCTCTCTCTTTCTCAACCTCTCTCTTAATCTCTCTTCCTCTCAACCTTCTTCCCTCTCAACCTCTCACTCTTTCAACCTCTCTCTCAACCTATCTCACTCTCAAACCCTCTCGCAACCCAACTCACTCAACCTATCTCACTTTCAAACCCTCTTGCAACCCAACTCTCTCAACCTCTCTCTCTCTCTCTCTCAGCTTCTGTCTCTCAAATACTATCCCACTAAAGCTCTCTCTTTCAAAATCTCTCCCTTTCAACCCCTCTATCTCAACCTCTCTCTCAACCTCTCTCTTTCTCAACTTCTCTCTCTTTCAACCTCACTCCCTCTCAACCCTTTTCTCTCTCTCTCTCTCTCTCTCTCACAACCTCTCTCTATATCTAAAGCTCTCTCTCTCTAAAGCGCTCGTTCTCTCTCTCTCTCTCTCTCTGAACTGCTCTCCGTCTAAATCTCTCTCTATCAACCACACTCTCACTAAACCTCATTCTTTTTCAACCTCTCCTTCTATCAACCTCTCTCCATCAAAATATATCTCTCAACATTTCTCTTTCTCGACCTATCTCTCTCTCGCTCTCTCTCTATCGTAATCTCTCTCTCTCTCTCATTTAACCTTTCTCTCTCTCTCAACCTCTCTCCCTCTCAATATCTCATTCCTCTTTTTCTGAACCTCTCCCTCTTAACTTCTCTCTTTCTCTCTCAGCGGCTCTCTTAACCTCTCTCTCTCAACCCCTCTCTCTCTCTCAACCTGTCTCTCAAACTCTTTCTCTCTCAACCTCACCTCTCAACCTCTATCTCTCAAACTCTTTTTAAACTCTCTCTCCCTAAACCTTTCTCCCTCTCAACCTCTATCTCTCTCAACCTCTCTCCCTCTCAACCTCACGCCCTTAACCTCTACATCTCAACCCAATCTCTCAATCTCACTCTCTCAAACTCTCTCTCTCTCTCTCTCTCAACCTCTCTCTCTCAACCTTTCTCCCACTCAACCACTCTCCTTCTCAACCTCCCCCTCAACCTCTCTGTCAACCTCTACCTCTTAACCTTTGTCTCTGTAAACCTCTCTCTCTCTCTCAACCGCTCTCACTCTAAACCTCTCTCTCACTTAACCTCTCTCCATCTCAACTTCTACCTCTCAACCCTATCTCTCAAACTCTCTCCTTCTCAACCTCTCTCCATCTCAACCTCTCTCTATCAACCTCTCTCTCAACCTCACTCTCTTAACCTCTCTCTAATGCTCACTCTCTAATCCTCTCTCTCTCTCAACCTCACAATCCCAACCTCTATCTCTCAACATCTCTCAACCTCTTCCTCTCAACGTCTCTCTCAATCTCAATCTCTCAACCTCTCTCTCTCTCGTTCAACCTCTCTCTCTCTCAACCTCTCTGTGAACCTCTCTCTTTCATCCTCTGTCTCCCTAAACCTCTGTCTCTCTCAGCCTCTATCAATCCCTCCTTTTACATCATTCTAGCTCCTCACCTCTCAAAATTTCTTTCAATCTCATTCTCTTCCACTCATACTCTAACGCCCCCTCTCTTATTCACTCTCTGTCTCACACCTCTTATGTCTCCCTAAACTCTCTTTCTCTCTAAATTGTTCTTTCTCTCTCTCTCTCTCTCTCTCTCTCTCTTTCCCTCTCTCTCTCTCTTGTCCACACGCATACACTCATTAAAAGTTACAGTTGACTTCAAAGAAAAGGGTTTAAACAAGAATTTGATCCGCAATCTGTGGTAAACCCAAAGGTCACGTGATTAGTTTGGTACATGATATATTATATTTGTGTGTGTGGGGATTCAGTTGCCCATTTTCTGTGTGGGCACTTACACTTCTGTGTTGTCACTTCTCAGTGTGGGCATTTACCCTTGTGTGTGTTCACTTGTCTGCGTGTTCACTTGTCTGTTTGTTCACTTGTCTGTGTGTTCACTTGTCTGTGTGTTCACTTGTCTGTGTGTTCACCTGTCATTTGTATAGATGTCTTGTGGTCAATGGTCCAGGACTCACACGTACTGTTGTCAATTCGCCGGTCCTCTGTAGGAAAAAAATGAAAATTTTTGCCTTCTGTTTTCATACGTAACTACGTAGATATAACACAGTTGTAGTAATATTACAATATTCTACCCTAGTCCACAGAAAGTACAACGTGCGTGTTACCAATTGTGTTCGATACCCCAAAGGATCCTTTATTTTTAGATTCCGTAAACCATTGAGCAAATTTAGGTATCATCCTCTCCCCTCGAATCTTCTTGTTCCACCTATCAACTTGTCCCCTCTTGTCAACTTATCCCCTCCTATCAACTTGTCCCTTGCTATCAACTTGTCCCCTCCTGTCAACTTGTCCGCTCCTATCATTTCGTTCCCCCTATCAACTTATTTCCCCCTATCAACTTATTTCACCCTATAAACTTATTTCCTCCTATCACCTTGTCTCCTTCTATCAATTTGTCCCCTTCGATAAACTTTTCCCCTCCTATCAATGTGTCCCCTCTTATCAGTTTGTCCCCTCCTTTCAACGTGTCCCTTTCTATCAACTTGTCCCCTCTTAACAACTTGTCCCCTCCTATCAACTTGTCTCTCTTAACAACTTGTCCCCTCCTAACAACTTGACCCCTCCTAACAACTTGTCCCCTCCTAACAACTTGTCCCCTCCTAACAACTTGTCCCCTCCTATCAGCGTGTCCCCTCCTAACAACTTGTCCCCTCATAACAACCTGTCCCTTCCTAACAACTTGTCCCCTCCTATCAACTTGTCCCCTCCTAACAACTTGTCCCCTCCTAACAACTTGTCCCCTCCTAACAACTTGTTCCCTCCTAACAACTTGACGCCTCCTTAACTCCTAACAACTTGTCCCCTCCTAACAACTTGTCCCCTCCTAACAACTTGTCCCCTCCTAACAACCTGTCCCCTCCTAACAACCTGTCCCCTCCTAACAACTTGTTCCCTCCTAACAACTTGTTCCCTCCTAACAACTTGAACCTCATTAACTCCTAACAACTTGTCCCCTCATAACAACTTGTCCCCTCCTAACAACTTGTCCCCTCCTAACAACTTGTCCCCTCCTAACAACTTGTCCCCTCCTAACAACTTGTCCCCTCATAACAACTTGTCCCCTCCTATCAACTTTTTTCCTTCCAATCAAATTCTCGCACGTACACAAATCAATGAAACATGTATGTAGGACACCATGCCATTACCATTACCAAGGCAGCTAGAAGTCCATTTAATTAAAACTTGAAAAGTCCAGAATGGGGATTTTATTGCTCCCATCACTGTGTAGACGCCCACAAGACATTTGAGTTTGAATAGGATGATCGGGACACTACATTAAAATCCCTTTGTGTCTCATTCAATCACGAAACACGCAGCTAACATAGCGCTGTTCTTTGGCCGTGGAGATCTGATCTTGTGAAGAGAAAATTAAACCAACATGAACACTCTCTTGTGCTGGCTGATCTTGGCGACTGTCATTTCAACAGGTATTGTTACTAACAGCCTACACTTACTTATTATCAGTTTTTCAATTCCTATCAGCTTGTCCCCTCTTATCAACCTGTCCCCTCCTATCAACTTTTCCCCTCCCATCAGATTGTCCCCTTATATTGACATGATCCCTCATATCATCTTGTGTCCTCCAATTAGCAGGTCCCTGCCTATCAACTTGTCCCTTCCTATCAACTTGTCTCTTCCTATCAACATTTCCCCTCTTATCTACTTGTCCCTACTGATCAATTTGTCCCCTCTAATCAACTTGTCCCCTTCTATTTTCTTGTGCCCTACTATCAACTTCTCCCCTTCAATCAACTTGTCCCCTCATATAATATCAACTTGTCCTCGCTAATCAACAAGTCCACTCGTAACAATTTAACTATTCCCTCCTTTGTACTTGTACCCTTCTATAACATTTCCCCACCTATTAACTTGTCCACACCTATCAGCTTCTACCCTGTAATCAACTTTTCCCCTCGTATCAACTTGTCCTCGCTAATCAACAAGTCCACTTCTTGCAGCCATTCCCTCCTATGTACTTGTACCCTACTATCAACTTGTCCCCTCCTATCAACATGTCCTGTTTTATCATTTAGTTCCCCCATTCAACGTGTCTGCTTCTATAAACATCTACCTTTTTATCAACGTGTCCCCTTTTATCAACTTATTCCCCCTATCAACTTATTTCCCTTATTAACTTTTACCCTTCTATCATCACATCCCCTCTTCTCATCATGTTACCCCAATTAACTTGTCCCTTCCTATCAACTTGTCCCCTCGTATCCACTTTCCCCATCCTATCAACTTTTCCCCATCCTATTAACTTTTCCCCTTCTAACAACGTGTTCCTCCTATCAACTTGTCTCCTTCTATCAACTTGTTGCAACCTATTAACGTGTCCCGTCCTCATTCGTCCAAAAATTGTGACGTAAATACGATAAAAACTGTTTTAAAAAAACCAATGAACCACTTGATCAAAGTGTCATGTCCTATATTTTAACTGGCTTAAGCATACTAAGACGTCTCTACCTAGTCATTGTACATCTTGTTCTTTTACCATTCACATTAACACATGTTAATTTCCCAGTCGCTGTGTTTCGTGTAAGTTTAGCGTTTCACTGTATAATCATGTCATTTTATTTCAATTAGTTTGTCCAAAGCCTTGGACTTAGTCACTTCTTTCTGCGTCATTTGTTCAAGTCACTCTCTCCCAAGTCATTGCACCCAGTTACTGAGACCCCTGTCATCTACCAATTCACGGGCATTTGACCCAGTTACTGAGAACCCTGTCATCTTCCAATTCACGGGCATTTGACCCAGTTACTGAGACCCCTGTCATCTACCAATTCATGGGCATTTGACCCAGTTACTGAGACCCCTGTCATCTACCAATTCACGGGCATTTGACCCAGTTACTGAGACCCCTGTCATCTACCAATTCACGGGCATTTTAACAAGAGACAATGTCCTTTGTCATTTTAACTATTCAATGTTGTCCTTTTTATTTTACCTATTCACCTGTAGTCAATTTACTTCATAATTGTTTCCCTAGTCAATGTACACGGTAAACTTGTCCCCTGTCCTTTTACCCATTGACATTGTCACCGAATGTTATCTAGTCCCTCTATGCCACGCTAGTTTTTTTTCCAATATTTATTCCGTCTTTTGTCAATTTACCCAGTACTCTGTCCCCCGTCATTTTGACCAATTAGTAAGTGCACCTATACCTTTGCGAGTTACAATTATTATGTTATCCATTCGCTGTGTCCCATGTAATTTCTTAAAGTAACTGGCCGGTGTCATTTTTACCTTTTTACGGTATCAATTATCTAGCTATTTTGTCAAGTTAATTTACCAAGTCATTTGCCGAGCCACTTTGCCAGGTCCTTTTGCCAAGTCATTTCGACCAGTTACTGTGAGGCCCCGTCTTTTTTTTACGACATTGAAGTCCTGTCACTTTGCCCAGTCATTAACTGATGCCGTGTCACTTTGCCCAGTCACGTATGCCTTGTCAATCTCAAGTTGGTGGTCTGGAGTTCAAATCCAGCCGGAGTCCAGTCAAGCAAAAACGTCACCAGCACCCCGGGTGGATGGGACTCGTTAACCTTGGATGGCAGCTCATCTAAGAGAAGGAAACTCTGAAATCGAACCCGGAGATGGAGTCCCGAAAGGCGGATAACATTGTTACAATAAAACATTCCGACCACTCCTGCCACGCCACTGGCGCCAAGCAGTATCATCCAATGATGTTCCCTTGGGTTATCCAGTTTCGTGGAGAGAGGCGATTTGCTGTTGGGAACCAGCTTATAATCCTTGAAGAATAATCCCAAGCCTTGTGGATTTCGTCCTCCGAAGTCCACTCCACTATCACATGGACGGATGCCAGCAAGGAAAAAAAATGCCCTATTATTTTACATAAACTGATAGCCTGTCACTTTGACTAATCACTGATGCCCTCTTAATTTGCCCATTAACTGATGCCCTGTCAATTTTCCAAGCTACTGATGCCTGTAAATTAGCACTGTCACTGATGCCCTGTCAATTTGCCATGTCAAAGATTGCTTGTCTATTTTCCCAATTACTGATACCCTTTAATTTTCCCACGTCGCTGATGCCCTGTTGTTTTACCAAGTCATTTATGCCTTGTTACTTTGTCCAGTCACTGATGTCCTCTCATTTTTGCCCTTTCCATTGGCCCAATCACTGCTGCCCCGTCATTTTTTACGTCATTGATGTCCTGCCACTTAGCCAGTGAATGCAGGCCTGTAACTTTGCCCAACCACTGATGCCCTGTAAATTTGCCCAGTCACTAATGCCCAGACTTTTAACAGAGTTTCAGTATCCCCTTTGATTTAACTATTGCTTTCTTCACGTCACATAAAAAAAGTACTGTAACTCTTGAATTTTTAGCTGATCTCTGTACTCCTTCCGATGTCAGCCTGCCACCGCATTCATTTCATAGCATTGCCCTTTTCCATTTTTCCACATAATTGTGCAGGCCTGGGCATGGTTCTGCGGGGACAAGATGACCAGAATGATGTGGTCAAGCGTGATGATGTCCAAAGTCCAGACACCAGGTGAAGTTAACAAAACGTTATCTTCCATTCCCACGTTCCTTTCCTAATGCTAACATTAAAGACAACACTGTTTAAAAAATCATACACCCTGGTGATATCCCTCTAGCATATTACATATTTTAAATTATTGCTAAAATTCCTCAATCTTTCAATTTAGTTCAAGTTGAAATGTCAGGAACATCTAGTTCAAAAAAAAAAAAAAAGTCCAGGAACTTTTTGATGAAAATAATAGTGCGGGCGAAACTAGACAGAAAATTTTTAAAATATTGCTAAAATTCCTCAATCTTTCAATTTAGTTCAAGTTGAAATGTCAGGAACAACTAGTAAAAAAAAAAAAAAAAAGTCCAGGAACTTTTTGATGAAAATAATAGTGCGGGCGAAACTAGACAGAAAATCAACATTTATAAAAATAAAACCTATATGAAATTCGATTTTTAAAATATCGAAAATGGAAAGATATAGACCCGTTTTAATTAAGATGACGGTGGACTTGGTATTTTTAAATCCGGCCTTACGAAATTCGCGATTAACTTCACGCATTGCTGTCGCCAATGTTTGGCGAGCAATATGTAGTAGATTGGAAGTTCATTCGCTTCTGTCACCAATGTTTGGCGAGATATAACTAGTAGATGGGACGTTCATGCGCTTCTGTCGCCAATGTTTGGAACCAGCTCCCCTTCCATATGCGTCATTGTGAAACCTCGTCCATTTTCTAAAAGTCCCTTAAAACTCATCTGTTTAGGTCCGCCTATGACCTGTGATGCACCCTCCTTGCCCTACCTCATTTTCTGTTTCGGGTTGATCCTGAAGTGTCAAAGTGTCCTCGTTTTACAGCCATTTTCATTGTTTCTATAGTATAGTAGTTACTATCCTAGTGTCTCATTTTTATTTACTTAGTTTACATGTTTTAATAATTGGAAAGCGCTTAGAGCTTTATGATAAGCGCTATATAAAAATGCCTAAATAAATAAATAAATAAATATAACTAGTAGATGGGAAATTCATGCGCTTCTGTCGCCAATGTTTGGCGAGATATATGTAGTAGATGGGAAGTTCATGCGCTTCTGTCGCCAATGTTTCGCGAGCTATATGTAGTAGATGGGAAGTTCATGCGCTTCTGTCGCCAACGTTAGGCGAGCTATATGTAGTAGATGGGAAGTTCATGCGCTTCTGTCGCCAATGTTTCGCGAGCTATATGTAGTAGATGGGAAGTTCATGCGCTGCTGTCGCCAATGTTTGGCGAGATATAACTAGTAGATGGAAAGTTCATGCGCTTCTGTCGCCAATGTTTGGCGAGCTATATGTAGTAGATGGGAAGTTCATGCGCTGCTGTCGCCAATGTTTGGCGAGATATAACTAGTAGATGGAAAGTTCATGCGCTTCTGTCGCCAACGTTAGGCGAGCTATATGTAGTAGATGGGAAGTTGATGCGCTTCTGTCGTCAATGTTTGGCCAGATATAAATAGTATTTGGAAGTTCAAGCATTGATGTCATTAGAGACCGAACGAATTTCGGCTTCGGGTTCGGCGCCGAAAGTGGCCATTTTATCACTTTCGGCCAAGTGTTGGTTTCGGCAAAAACTGAAAGTTAACTTTCGGCTAAATTTCGGCTTCGGCCGAAAGAGAAAAGTTAACTTTCTTTTTTTTTCGGTTTCGGCCGAAATTGACTTAGAAAGTGGCTGAGATTTTCGGTCATCTAATACTCAGCAAAAGCAATATTTAACAACAAACTAAGTGACATTTAAGAACAAACTAAAAGATCTTTAAGAGCAAATTAAGCGATCTTTAAAAACAAACTAAACGATCTGGAAAAACAAATAAAGTCATCTTTAAAAACAAATAAAGCGCTCTTTGAGGACAAAATTAAGCGATCTTTGAGAACAAAGTAAACAATATTTAACCACAAACTAAGCGACATTTAAGAACAAACTAAACGATCTTCAAAACATACTACGCGATCTTTAAGAAAAATCTAAGCGATCTTTAATTAAACAAAAATAACGATCTTAATGAACAAACAAAGCGGTTTTTAAGAAGGAACTAAATGATCTTTAAGAACAAAACAAATGATCTTTAATAATAAACAAAATAATTTATAAGAATGAACTAAACGATCTTTAACAGAAAACTAAATGTTCTTTAGGAACAAACTAAAAGATCTTTAAGAACAAACTAATCGATCTTAAGGAACAAAATCAATTATCTATAAGAACAAACTAAGCAATCATTATGAAAAAACTAAGCGACCTTCAACAAAAAATTAAGCGATCTTTAAAACAAACTGAATGATCTTTAATAACAACTAAGCGATACTTAAGAACAAAATCAATGATCTTTAAGAAAAAAACTAAGATATCTTTTTTGAACAAACTAAATGATCTTTAATAAAAAAATAAAGATCTTTAAACAAAAACTAAGCAATCTTTAAGAAAAAAACTAGCGATCTTTAAGAACAAACTAAGCGATCTTAAAAAGAAAAATAAACAATTTTTAACAACGCACTGAGATATCTTTATGAACAAACTAAATGATCTTTTAATTACACAAACTAAGCTATCTTTAAGAAAAAACTTAGCGATTTTTTTAAACAAACTAAATGATCTTTAATAACAAACTAAAAGATCTTTAAACAAAAACAAAGAGATCTTTAAACAAAAACTAAGCGATCTTAAAAAACAAATAAACGATTTTTAAAAACAAACTAACCAATCTTTAAGAACAAATAAAGCGATCATTTTCAAAAAAATGAACGATCTTTAACAACAAACTAGGCGATCTTTAATAACAAACTAAACGATCATTAACAACAAGATTCTATATTAGATGATTATTTATTAATATTTACCATTATCTCATTTTTTATAAAAAGAATGTAAATATTTATACTTTCCCCAACTTTTTCGATGTATGCAGAATGTATGCGGGAACGAATTTCAAAATATCTAAATATTTAATTTTCGGTTTCGGATCGGGTTTTGGCCGAAAGTCATTTTTAACTTTCGGCCTTTTTTCGGTTTCGGCAGAAAGTCATTTTTAAACGTTCGGCCAATTTTCGGCTTTTGCCGAAATCAGAAAATCTTTTTCGGTCGGTCTCTAGTTGTCACCAATGTTTGGCGAGCTAAAATAAGTAGATGGCATGTTCATGCGTTACTGTCACAAATGTTATGCGAGCTATAGCTAGTCGATGGAAGTTCACACGTTGCTGTCACCAATGTTTGGCGAGCTATAACTAGTAGACGAGAAGTTAACACATAGCTGTCACCAATGTTTGGTGTGCTATAACAAGTATATGGTAACTTCACGCATTGCTTCCGCCAATTTTGGTGTGCTATAACTAGTAGATGAAAAGTTCAAGAATTGCTGTCGAAAAATGTTTGGTATGCTATAACTAGTTGATGGGAAGTTCACGCATTGCGGTCGCCAATGTTTGGCGAGCTTTAACTACCTAAAAAATATTGAATGAACGGTGCGCTCAAGGGATGTTAGAACATCTTTAGAAGGAACAATTTTGTCTCGCTTTCCTTTTGTGTATGTTTTTTTAATAACGCTTTATCATTACAGAGAAAAATGTGGACTCATATAAACGAATGATACATCAAAAATAATTTTGTATATAAGACTAAGTTTTTTAAAAAACATAACGTTTGAACTTTATCATAAAATTAACACTCACAAAATATTTACCAAATTTTTCTCAAACCTTCCACAAACTTTTAGCTAACCTTTATGAAATTTACATTAAGTTTTGACCAAACATAAAAAAAACCAAAACATTCACCAAAATTTTAATAACCCTCGTCAAACCTTCAGCAACCTCCAAAACAACTCTCACCAAAATTTCAATAAACCTTTATCGAACTTCAACCAAACTTTCATCAAAGTTTTCCAAATTTACTTTTTTGCCCGGTAACATCATCTCCTGATATTTAATGCAATACGAGGTACGTATTTCATCACACTTGCTGCTTTTAGCTTGTCGTTAGGCTTTCTGTCACATCGGTTTAAAATTTTTCATCACATGAACCTTGTTTACATGACTTGATGAACTCTTGACTTTGCTTATGTTATGTTCTTTTTCCCAAATGTCGAACCAATTGTCACGACCAGTCAACTACATTCTATTGGAGATGGGTTAGTATTCATACAATTTTTAGCAACTTATAATTATTTAATATAAACGATAAATATATTATAACTATATTACGTATAAAATGGAAGAAAAAACGAGCTGTTTTGTTGTCAATGAAGAATCAATTAATTGTTCATTTTTAAAAAAAAAGTATTCTTGTGTCATACATCCCCTTATAGAAGCAGAAGGCGAAACAAAAATCAAGTTGAAATGGGTTATGTAACTTGGGAGCAAAGTTTGTCCTTTGTTTGGTGTGAAATCTTCGGGGACTTTGAGTGCGCGTTTGTGTTCGGCGAGCTGTCACCAATGTTTGGTGTGCTATAACTAGTAGATGGGAAGTTCACGCATTGCTGTCACCAATGTTTGGTGAGCTATAACTAGTAGAAGGGAAGTTCACGCATTACTGTCACCAATGTTTGGTGTGCTATAACTAGTAGATAGTAAGTTCACTCATTGCTGTCACCAATGTTTGGTGTGCTATAACTAGTAGATTGGAAGTTTACACATTGCTGTCACCAATGTTTGGTGTGCTATAACTAGTAGATTGGAAGTTCACGCATTGCCGTCACCATTGTTTGGTGTGCTATAACTAGTAGATTGGAAGTTCACGCATTGCTGTCACAATTGTTTGGTGTGCTATAAGTAGTAGATGGTAATTTCACTCATTGCTGTCACTAATGTCTGGTGTGCTATAACTAGTAGATAGTAAGTTCACTCATTGCTGTCACCAATGTTTGGTGTGCTAGAACTAGTAGATAGTAAGTTCACTCATTGCTGTCACCAATGTTTGGTGTGCTATAAGTAGTAGATAGTAAGTTCACTCATTGCTGTCACCAATGTTTGGTGTGCTATAACTAGTAGATAGTAAGTTCACTCATTGCTGTCACCATTGTTTGGTGTGCTATAAGTAGTAGATAGTAAGTTCACGCATTGCTGTCACCATTGTTTGGTGTGTTATAACTAGTAGATTGGAAGTTCATTCATTGCTTTCACCAATGTTTGGTGTGCTATAACTAGTAGATGGGAAGTTCAGGCATTGCTGTCGAAAAATGTTTGGTATGCAATAACTAGTAGATGGGAAGTTCACGCATTGCTGTCACCAATGTTTGTCAAGCTTTAACTAACTTAAAATAGTGTAGGAACGGTGCGCTAAAGAGATGTTAGAACATCTTTAGAAGGACAATTTTCGCTCGCTTTCCTTTGTGCATGTCTTTTAAAAAAAGTTTTATTATTACAAAGAACAATGTGGTGTCATATTGACGTCATTTAGGTCAAAAATAATTTTTTTAAATAAGACTACTTTTTTTTTAAAAAATACTGTTTGCACTTTATCATAAACGTAACCTTCACCAAACTTCCATCAAACTTTCATCAAAATTTCACCAAACTTTCACCAAACGTCCATCAAATTTTCATCGAAATTACACCAAAATTTCAACAATCTTTCATCCAACTTTCTTCAAACTTCCACCAAATTTGTACCAAAATTTTATCAAACTTTCTCCAAATTTACTTTTTTCCCGGTAACATCATCTCATGCCATTTAATGCAATACAAGGTACAGATTTCATCATACTTTTAGCTTGTAGTTAGGCTTTCTGTCACATTGGTTTGAAGTTTTTCACCACATTGCCTTTGTTTACATGACATGATGAACATTGGAATTTGCTAATGTTTTATTTTATTCCCAAGAATTGAACTAAAAGTCATGCAAGGGCAACAACTCAATATTTCTTTTCGGTTAGTATTCAATAATTTTTTTGTCAACTTATAATTATTTAATATAAGTGGTAACTAAATTATAACCATATAGCGTATAGAATGGAAGAATAAACGAGCTGTTTTGTTTTCAATGAAGAATTAACTGTTTTTCCTTTTAAAAAGATCTGTCGTTCGTCAACTGTCCCCCTATAGAAGGCGAAACCAAAAACAACTTGAAATGGGATATGCAACTGAGCCCCAGGGACGCCTTGAACCAAATGTTTGTCATTTGTTTTGTGTGAAACTTTATGAGACTTTGTGTATGTGTGTGTGTGTGTGTGTTTGGCGAGCTTTAACGAATGGATGTTAACTTCATTCATAAGTAGATGGTAAATTCACGAATTGCTGTCTTCAATATTTAGTGGGCCAAAACTATTAGATTGGAAGTTCAATTTTTGCTGTCGCCAATGATTGATGTGCTATATTTAGTAGATGTGAAGTCTCTAGTTGCCGTCGCCAATATTTGGCGAGCTATAACTACCTGGAAATATTGTATTAACGGCGCGCTCAATTGATGTTAGATCATCTTTAAAATGAATATTTTCGTTGCGCTTTCCTTTTGTGCATGTCTTTAAATAAAGCTTTATCATTACAAAGAACAATGTGGTTTCATATTAAAGTCATATACATCAAAAAAAATTTTGTATTATAAACAACCATTTTAAAAAGATAACTTTTGACCTTTATTATAAAATTGACATACATCAAACATTTACTAAACTTTCAGGAAACCTTAATAAACTTTCAGCAAACCTTCACCTAATTTCTTCAAATTTTCACTAAACTTTCACCAAACTCTTACCAAACTTTCACGATACTTTCTCCAAATTTTTAACAAACTTGCACTTAATTCTCACAAACTTAAATCAAGCCTTCAACAAAAATTTCACCAAACTTTCAGCAAACTTTCATCCAACCTTCCCTGAACTTTCACCAATTTTTACCAAAATTTTACCAAACTTCTCCAACTTTACTTCTTTCCTGATAACCTCATCTGCTGACATTTAATGCAATACAAGGTACAGATTTCATCATACTTGTGACTTGTAGTTAGGCTTTCTGTCATATTGGCTTGAAGTTTTTCAACACATTGTCATTCTTTCCATGACATTATGAACTCTCGAATTTGCTAATATTATGTTTTATTCCCTAGTGTCGAACTAATAGTAAAGCCAATTCAAGTACCTAGTGCTACTATTCGGTTAGTATTTATCAAATTTTTAGCAACTTATAATTATTTTATTTAAAGGATAACTAAATAATAACCGTATTACGGATAAAATGGAAGAAAAAAAGAGCTGTTTTGTTATCAATGAAGAATTAACTGTTTTTTCTTTAAAAAACAAGTATTCTTTGGTCAACCACCTCCCCTACAGAAGCAAAAGGCGAAACCAAAATCAAGTTGAAATGGGCTATGCAAGTTAACCCCAGTGACGCCTTGAACCAAATTAATGTTTAAAATTGGTTTTGCGTGAAACTTTCTGGGAATGTGTGTGTATGTGTGTATGTGTTTGGCGAGCTATAACTAGTGGATGGGAAGTTCACACATATCTGTAACAAATGTTTGGTGTGTAATAACGAGTCGATAGGAAGTTCAAGGATTGCAAACCAATGTTTTGCAAGCTATGCTTAGTAGACGAGAAGTTAACACGTTGCTGGCACCTTTGTTTGGTGTGCAATAACAAGTATATGGTAACTTCAAGCATTCCTGTCGCCAATGTCTGGTTTACTACATCTAGTAGATGGAAAGTTCACGAGTTTCTGTCGCCAATGTTTTGCGAGCTGTAACAAGTATATGGTTACTTCAAGCATTGCTGTCGCCAATGTTTGTTGTGCTATACCTAGTAGATGGGAAGTTCATGAATTGCTGTCACCAATGTTTGTTTTGCTATAACTAGTAGATGGTAAGTTCACGAGTTGCTATCGCCAATGTTTGATAAGCTTTAACTACCTTAAAATATAGTATGAACGGTGCCCTTAAGAGATGGTAGACAATATTTAGCAGGAACAGTTTTATCTCGCTTTCTTTTTGTGCATGTCTTTTAAATAAAGTTTTATTATTACACAGAACAACGTGGTGTCATATGAACGTCATATACATCAAAAATAATTTTGTATCTTAAAATACGTTGTTTAAAAACATAGCGTTTGACCTTTATCATGAAATTAACACTCACCAAACATTTACCAAATTTTTACCAAACATTCACCACATTTTTAACAAATCTTAACAAAATTTCTAATACAATTTTACCAAATTTTCACCAAACTTTTACAAAAGATTCATGAAACTTTCATCAAATGTTGAGGAACCTACAAACACATTCACCAAAATTTTCATTAAACCTTCACCAAACTTCCACCAAACTTTTACCAAATTTGTCCAAACATACTTTTTTCCCGCTAACATCATCTACTTATAAAAATGCAATACACGGTACAGATTTCATCACACTTGCGGCTTAAAGCTTCCAATTAGGCTTTCTGTCTCATTGATTTGAAGTTGTTCACCACATTACCATTGTTAACATGACTTAATAAACTCTCGACTTTGCTAATTTTCAAATGTTGAACCAAGTTCGACGACCAGTCAAAAAACTTATATTATAGAAAAGTTAGTATTCATACAATTTTAAGCACCTTAAATTTATTTAATATAAATGATAACTAAATAATAACCATATTACGTATAAAATTGACGAATAAACTAGCTGTTTTATATGTCAATGAAGAATTAACTGTTTCTTTTTTTAAAAAAGCCTTCCTCTGTCAGCCTTTCGCTTATAGAAGCAGAAGGGTAAACAATATCAACTTGAAATGGGTTATGCAACTTAGCCCCAGGGACGTTGTGAACCATATGTTGTCATTTGTTTTGTGTGAAAACTTCTAGGACTTTGTGTGCATGTGTGTGTTCGGTGAGATATAACTAGAAGATGGAAAGTTCACGCATTGCTGTCGCCAATGTTTGGTGGGCTTTATCTAGTAGATGGAAAGTTCACTAATTGCGGTCAGCGATGTTTTGGCGAGCTTTATCTACCTTAAATTATTGTAGGAATTTTGCATGTCAGACTAAATTTCTTAAAAAGAAAAGTTTGACCTTAATTAAAGAATTATCTCTCAACAAACATTTACTAAACTTTCACGAAACCTAAATCAAATTTCTTCAAACTTTTAACAAAGTTTCTCATCAAACTTTCACCAAACTTTCATTAAATCTTCACCAATAACTTACCAATTCTTGCATCAGACTTTCACCTAACTTTCATTAAATCTTCACCAAACACTTACCAAATCTTTCACCAAACTTTCACTAAACTTTCATCAAAACTTCACCAAACTTTTACCAAACTTTCAGCAAACACTTACCAAATCTTTCATCAAACCTTTCACCAAACTTTCATTGAATCTTCACCAAATTTCCAACAAACTTTGACCAAACTTTCATTAAACCTTCAACAAACTTCCAGCAAACTTTCACCAAAATTTTTAAAAACTTTCTCAATCTTTACCTTTTCCAGTTAACCTCTCTTGACATTTAATGCAATAAGCGGCACATATTTCATCACACTTGTAGCGTGTATCTTGTAGTTAGGTTTTCTGTTACATTGGTTTAACGTTTTTCATCATATTGTCATTGTTTACATGACTTGATGAACTCTCGAATTTGCTAATATTATGTTTTTGTTCCCAAATGTCGAAACAAATGTCAGGACCAGTCAACCAACAACTACTACTATTCGGTTAGTATTCATACAACTTTTAGCAAGTTATAATTTTTTTGTATAAAGGATAACTTGATAACATCAATATTACGTATAAAATTGAAGAATAACGATCTGCTTTGTTGTCAAAGAAGTATTAATTGTTTTTCCTTATAAATCAGTCTTATTTAGTCAACCTTACCCTATAGAAATAGAAGATGGAATCCATAAACATTGAAATGGGCTATGCAGCTTAGCCTCCTGGACCATTTTAACCAACTGTTTGTAATTTGTTTTGTATGAAACTTTCTGGGAGTGTGTGTGTTCGACGAGTAATAAATAGTAGATGGTAATTTCACGCATTGTTGTTACCAATGTTTCGTATGCTTTAACTAATAGATGAGAAGTTCACGAGTTGATGGCGCCAATGTTTTATCGAGCTTGAACTACCTTAAAATAGTTTAGGAACGGTGCTCTCAAGAGATGTTAGGACATCTTGAGAAGCTAGATTTTCGTCGTGATTTCTTTTTGTGCTTGTCTTTTAAATAAAGCTTTATTAATAGAAAGCACAAAGTGGTGTCATATTAACGTCATACAGATCAAAAATAATTTTGCATATCAGACTACATTTCTTAAGAAGAAAAGTTTGACCTCAATTTTAAATTATCTCTCACAAAACATTTACTAAACTTTCACGAAACTTCAACCAAATTTCTTTAAACATTTAACAAAGTTTCATGAAACTTTCACCAAACTTTCATTAAATCTTCACCAAAATTTTACCAACCTTTCACCAAACACTTACCAAATCTTTCACCAAACTTTCACTAAATTTAATCAAAACTTCAACAAACTTTTACCAAACTTTCAGCAAACACTTACCAAATCTTTCATCAAGCCATTCACCAAACACTTACCAAATCTTTCATCAAACCTTTCACCAAACTTTCATTGAATCTTCACCAAATTTCCAACAAACTTTGACCAAACTTTCATTAAACCTCCAACAAACTTCCAGCAAACTTTCACCAAAATTTTTAAAAACTTTCTCCATCTTTACTTTTTCTAGTTAACCTCTCTTGACATTTAATGCAATAAGCGGCACATATTTCATCATACTTGTAGCTTGTATCTTGTAGTTAGGCTTTCTGTTACATTGTTTTAAAGTTTTTCATCATATTGTCATTGTTTACTTGACTTGATGAACTCTCGAATTTGCTAATATTATGTTTTTGTTCCCAAATGTCGAACCAAATGTCAGGACCAGTCAACCAACAACTACTACTATTCGGTTAGTATTTATACAACTTTTAGCAAATTATAATTATTTTGTATAAAGGATAACTTGATAACATCAATATTACGTATAAAATGGAAGAATAGCGATCTGCTTTGTTGTCAAAGAAGTATTAATTGTTTTTCCTTATAAAACAGTCTTATTTAGTTAACCTTACCCTATAGAAAAAGAAGATATAATCCAACTACCTAAAATAGTGTAGGAACGGTGCTCTCAAGAGATGTTAGGACATCTTGAGAAGCTAGATTTTCGTCGTGATTTCTTTTTATGCATGTCTTTTAAATAAAGCTATATTAATAGAAAGAATAAAGTAGTGTCATATTAACGACCTAGACATCAAAAATAATTTTGCATATCAGACTAAATTTCTTTAAAAAAAAGTTTGACCTTAATTAAAGAATTATCTCTCAGCAAACATTGACTAAACTTTCACGAAACCTAAACCAAATTTCTTCAAACTTTTAACAAAGTTTCTCATCAAACTTTCACCAAACATTCATTAAATCTTCACCAAACACTCACCAAATCTTGCATCAGACTTTCACTAAACTTTCATTAAATCTTCACCAAACACTCACCAAATCTTGCATCAGACTTTCAACAAACTTTCATTAAATCTTCACCAAACTTTTACGAACCTTTCACCAAACACTTACCAAATCTGTCATCAAACTTTCACCAAACTTTCTGCAAACCTTCACCAAATTTTTACCAAACTCTTACCAAATCTTTCATCAAATTTTTAACACAACAATTTCCAAATCTTTCATCATACCTTTCAACCAACTTTCATTAAATCTTCACCAAATTTCCAACAAAATTTGACAACTTTCATCAAACTTTGACCAAACTTTCATTAAACCTTCACCAAACTTCTAACAAACTTTCACCAACATTTCTCTACACTTGCTTCAACTATACTTTTTTCTCGTTAACTTCATCTCCTGATATTTAATGCAATACACGGCACAGATTGCATCATACTCATATCTTGTAGCTTGTAGTTAGGCTTTCTGTCACATTGGTTTGAAGTTTTTCATTACATTGGCATTGTTTACATGACTTAACAAACTCTCGAATTCTCTAATGTTCTTTTTTTAATTCCCAAATGTCGAACCAAGAGACACGACCACTGAACAAAATTATCTAACTTATGAGTAAGTATTCATATCATGTTTAGCGACTTTTAGTTATTTAATATAAATGAAAATAAAATTATAACCATATTATGTGTAAAATGGAAGAATAAACAAGCTGTTTTGTTGCCAATGAAGAAATAACTGTTTCTCCTTGTAAATAAAGCCTTCTCCGCCAACCTTTTCCCTATGGAGGCAAAATGCGAATCCAAAAACAACTTGAAATGTGTTATGCAACTTACCCCAGGGACGCTTTGAACCAAATGTTTTTAATTCGTTTAGTGTAAAAACTTTCCGGGACTTTGTGTGTGTGCGTGTGTGTTTTGCGAGCTATAACTAGTAGATGGGAAGTTATCGCATTGACGTAACCAATGTTTAGTGTGGTATAACTAGTATATATTAACATTTCGCATTACTGTCAACCAATGTTTCGTGTGCTATAACTATTAAATGGAAAGTTCACGAAATTCTGTTGTCAATGATTGGAATGTTATAACTAGTAGATGGGAAGTTTACGACTTTCTGTCACCAATGTTTGCCCAGCTTTAATTACCTGAAAATATTGTGTGAAAAGCTCGTCATAAAAGCTTAGAACATCTTTAGAAGGAAGCTTTTACAAGCGCTATCCTTTTGTTCACGTCTTTAATTAAAGTTTTATTATTACAAAGAACAATGTGGTGTCATATTGACGTCATAAAGATTAAAATAATTGTGTATTTTAGACTTCATTTTAAAAAAAAAGATAAGTTTTGACCTCTATTTCAAAATTAACACTTACCATCATTTACAAAACTTTCACGAAACCTTAACAAAACTTTCACCAAAAATTTACTCAAATTCTTTAAACTTTCATCAAACCTTCAACAAACTTTCATCAAATCTTCACCAAATTCCAACAAATTTTCACAAACTTTCATCCAACCTTCCACGACTTCCACCAAATTTTTACTAAACTTTCACCAAACTTCCACTCAACTTTCACCAAAATTTTACTAAACATTCTCCAACTGTACTTTTTTCCCAGTAACATCATCTCCTGATATTTAAGGCTATACACGGTACAGATTTCATCATACTTGCAGCTTTTAGTTAGCCTTTATGTCATATTGGTTTAAAGTTTTCTCCCTTTGCCCTTGTTTACATGACTCGCAATTTAACTAATGCTATTTTTTAATCCAAAGAATTGTACGAAAAACCAGGCCCAGTCGACAACCAGGAAAAAATTTGGGGTCAGTACTGCTTTTACTTCTAAAAAAGCCGTCCTCCGTCAACTATCCCCCTATAGAAGCAGAAGGGGAAACCAAAAATAACTTGAAATGGGTTATACAACTTAGCCCCAGGGACGCCTTGAACCAAATATTTGTCATTTGTTTTGTGTAAAACTTTCTGGGACTTAATGTGTGTATGTGTGTGTCTTTTGATGTGCTATAAATAGTAGATGAGAAGTTCACGAATTGGTTTGTTGCGCTTTAACTAGTAGTTGAGATGTTCATGATTTGCTGTCATCAAAACTTCGCGAGCTTAAACTACTTGAAAATTTTGTAGGAGCGGTGCGCTCAAGAGACATTTGAACATGTTTAGAAGGAAGATTTTCGCCGCGCTTTCCTATTGTGCATGTCTTTTAAATAAAGCTTTAATATTATTATAAATAACAATGTAGAGTCATATTAACGCCATATACATCAAAAATAACTTTGTATATTAGACCACATTTTTTGAACAGATAACGTTTGACCTTTATTATCAAATTAAAACTCACCAAATATTTACTAATCTTTCACGAAACCTTAGCTAAATTTTCGCAAACCTTCACACAAATTTCTTCATACTTTAACTAAAGTTTACCAAACTTCAACCAAACTTATCCAAAATTTTACTAAACTTTCAAGAAACTTTCAACAGGCTTTTACAATATTTTCACTAAACTCTCACCAAACTTTCATGCAACCTTCACCAAACTTTCACCAAAATTTATTATATCTCCTTCAAACTTCAACCATACTTTCACCAAAATTTTATCAAATTTCACCCTATAGAAAAACAAGGCGAAACCGAAAACAACTTTTGTGTATTATGCAACTTAGACCCAGGGATGCCTTGAACAAAATGTTTGTCATTTTGTGTGTGTATGTGTGTTTGGCGAGCTATAGCTAGTAGATGGGAACTTCACTCATTGTTGTCACCAATTTTTAGCGACTATATCAAGTAGATGGTAACTTGACTCATTTTTGTCACCAATGTCTGGCAAGCTAGATCAAGTAGATGGTAACTTCACGCATTGCTGTCACTAATGTTTGGCGCGCTATAACACATAGATGGTAAATTCACGCATTGTTGTCACGATTGTTTGGTATGCTATAACGAGTTGATGGTAACTTCACGCATTGCTGTCACCAATGTTTGACGAGCTAATTTCCACCAAACTTTTTACATCTTTACTTTTTCCCCGTTACATCATCTCCTGACATTTAATGCAACAAACGGTACAGATTTCATCATACTTGTAGCTTGTAGTTAGGCTTTTGTCACATTGTTTTTTCAACACATTGGCGTTGTTTACATGGCATGATGAACTCTTGAATTTGCTATTGTCATGTTTTATTCCAAAGCGTCGAACCAAATGTCAGTACCACTCAAAAACCAACTGCTTCTTATCGGTTAGTATTCATACAATATTTAGCAAGTTATAATTATTTTGTATAAATGATAACTTAATTCTAACACAATTAAGTATACAATGGAAGAATAAACGAGCAGTTTTGATGTCAATGAAGAATTAAGTGTTTATCCTTTTTTAAAAAAAGCCTCCTTCGGTCAACATTCCCCCAATAGAGGCACAAGGCGAAACCGTAAACAACTTAAAATGTGTTATGCAACTTAGACCCAGGGATACCTTGAACCAAATGTTTGTCATTTGTTTTGAATGAAACTTTCTGGGATTTTGTGTTTGTGTGTGTGTGTGTGTGTGTTTGGCGACCTATAGCTAATAGATGGGAACTTCACGTATTGTTGTTACCAATGTTTCGTATGCTATAACTAATAGATGAGAAGTTCACGAATTGATGTCGCCAATGTTTTATCGAGCTTCAACTAAATTAAAATAGTGTAGGAACGGTGCTCTCAAAGAATGTTAGGACATCTTGAGAAGCTAAATTTTTGTCGTGATTTCTTTTTTATAAAGCTATATTAATAGAAAGAATAAAGTATTGTCATATTAACGACATAGACATCAAAAATAACTTTGCATATCAGACTAAATTTCTTAAAAAGAAAAGGTTGGACCTTAATTAAAGAATTATCTCTCACCAAACATTTACTAAACTTTCACAAAACCTAAACCAAATTTCTTCAAACTTTTAACAAAGTTTCTCATCAAACTTTCACCAAACATTTTGATTAAATCTTCCCCAAACAATCACCAAATCTTGCATCAGACTTTCGCCAAACTTTCATTAAATCTTCACCAAACACTCACCAAATCTTGCATCAGACTTTCACAAAACTTTCATTACATTTTCACTAAACTTTTACAAACCTTTCACCAAACACTTACCAAATCTGTCATCAAACTTTCACCAAACTTACTGCAAACCTTCACCAATCATTTACCAAACACTTACCAAATCTTTCAACAAACCTTTCACCCAACACTTTCCAAATCTTTCATCATACCATTCACCCAACTTTCATTAAATCTTTACCAAATTTCCAACAAACTTTGACCAAACTTTCATCAAACCTTCACCAAACTTCTAACAAACTTTCAACAACATTTCTCCAAACTTTCTCCAACTTTACTTTTTTCCCGTTAACTTCATCTCCTGATATTTAATGCAATACACGGCACAGATTTCATCATACTCATATCTTGTAGTTAGGCTTTCTGTCACATTGGTTTGAAGTTTTTCATTACATTGGCATTGTTTACATGACTTAACGAACTCTCGAATTCTCTGATGTTCTTTTTTTAATTTCCAAATGTCGAACCAAGAGACACGACCACTGAACAAAATTATCTAACTTATGAGTAAGTATTCATAAAATGTTTAGCGACTTTTAGTTATTTAATATAAATGAAAATAAAATTATAACCATATTATGTGTAAAATGGAGGAATAAACGAGCTGTTTTTTTGTCAATGAAGAAATAACTGTTTCTCCTTTTAAATAAAGCCTTCTCCGCCAACCTTCCCCTATAGAGGCAGAATGCGAAACCAAAAACAACTTGAAAATGTGTTATGCAACTTAGCCCCAGGGACGCTTTGAACCAAATGTTTTTAATTTGTTTTGTGTGAAACTTTCCGGGACTTTGTGTGTGTGCGTGTGTGTTTGGCGAGCTATAACTAGTAGATGAGAGGTTAACGCATTGACGTAACCAATGTTTAGTGTGGTATAACTAGTATATATTAGCTTTTCACATAGCTGTCAACCAATGTTTCGTGTGCTATAACTATTAAATGGAAAGTTCACGAAATTCTGTTGTCAATGATTGGAATGCTATAACTAGTAGATGGGAAGTTTAAGACTTTCTGTCACCAATATTTGCCCAGCTTTAACTGCCTGAAAATATTGTGTGAAAAGTGCGTCATAAAAGCTTTGAACATCTTTAGAAGGAAGCTTTTACAAGCGCTTTCCTTTTTTTCATGTCTTTAATTAAAGTTTTATTATTGCAAAGAATAATGTGGTGTCATATTGACGTCATAAAGATTAAAAATAATTTTGTATTTTAGACTTCATTTTTAAAAAGATATGTTTTGGCCTTTATTATAAAATTAACACTTACCAAACATTTACAAAACTTTCACGAAAGCTTAACAAAACTTTCACCAAAAATTTACTCAAATTCTTTAAACTTTCATCAAACCTTCAACAAACTTTCATCAAATCTTCACCAAATTCCAAAAACTTTTCACAAACTTTCATCCAACCTTCCACGACTTCCACCAAACTTTTACTAAACTTTCAACAAACTTCCACTAAACTTTCACCAAAATTTTACTAAACATTCTCCAACTGTACTTTTTCCCAGTAAAATCATCTCCTGATATTTAAGGTTATACACGGTACAGATTTCATCATACTGGCAGCTTTTAGTTAGCCTTTATGTCACATTGGTTTAAAGTTTTCACGACATTGCCCTTGTTTACATGACTCGCAATTTAATTAATGTTAATTTTTAATCCCAAGAATTGTACGAAAAACCAGGCCCAGTCGACAACCAGGAAAAAATTTGGGGTCAGTATTTAGTAAATTTTTACCTTATAATTATTTTTATATAAATAATAACTAATCTATAACCATATCACGTATAACATGGAGAAATAAACACGCTGTTTTGTTTTCAATGAAGAATTAACTGTTTTTACTTCTAAAAAAAGCCGTCCTCCGTCAACTATCCCCTTATAGAAGCAGAATGCTAAACCAAAAATAACTTGAAATGGGTTATACAACTTAGCCCCAGGGACGCCTTGAACCAAATATTTGTCATTTGTTTTGTGTAAAACTTTCTGGGACTTAATGTGTATGTCTTTTGATGTGCTATAAATTGTAGATGAGAAGTTCAAGAATTGGTTTGTGTGCTTTAACTAGTAGTTGAGATGTTCACGATTTGCTGTCATCAAAACTTCGCGAGCTTAAACTACTTGAAAATTTTGTAGGAGCGGTGCGCTCAAGAGACATTTGAACATGTTTAGAAGTAAGATTTTCGCCTCGCTTTCCTATTGTGCATGTCTTTGAAATAAAGCTTTATTATTATTATAAATAACAATGTAGAGTCATATTAACGCCATATACATCAAAAATAACTTTGTATATTAGACTACATTTTTTGAACAGATAACGTTTGACCTTTATTATCAAATTAAAACTCACCAAATATTTACTAATCTTTCACGAAACCTTAGCTAAATTTTCGCAAACCTTCACACAAATTTCTTCATACTTTAACTAAAGTTTACCAAACTTCAACCAAACTTATCCAAAATTTTACTAAACTTTCAAGAAACTTTCAACAGGCTTTTACAATATTTTCACTAAACTCTCACCAAACTTTCATGCAACCTTCACCAAACTTCCACCAAAATTTATTATATCTCCGTCAAACTTCAACCATACTTTCACCAAAATTTTATCAAACATTCAGAAACTTCCAACAAACTTCCATCAAACTTTTACCAAAATGTCACCAAACTTTCTCCAACTTTACTTCTTTCCTGTTAACTTTATCTCCTTATATTTAATGCAATACACGGTACAGATTTCATCTTACTTGCAGCTTGTAGTTAGACTTTCTGTCACATTGGTTTGAAGTTTTTCACAACAATGACATTGTTTAATTATTTTGATGAACTCTCAAATTATTTGATAATGCTTTGTTTTATTCCCAAATGTCGATCCAAGAGACACTACCAGTCACCAACCAAGTGCTACTTTTCGTTTTGTATTCATACATTTTTAAAAAAATTATAATTAGTTGCTATAAATGATAACTAAATTATAACCATATTACGCATAACATGGAATAATAAACAATCTGTTTTGTATTTGTAAATGAATAATTAATTGCTTTTCATTAAAAAAAAAAACCCTTCCTCTGTCAAAATTCCCCCTATAGAAGCACAAGGTGAAACAAAAATTAACTTAAAATGTGTCTGCATCTTAGCCCACAGGGACACCTTGAACCAAATTTTAATTTATTTTGTTTGTGTAAAACTTTCTAGGACATTGTGTATTTGATTTAGTGTGTTTGGCGAGCTATAAGTAGTATATGGGAAGTTCATAAGCTGCTGTCACCAAGGTTTGGTGTGCTATATCTAGTAGATGAGAGGTTAACGAAGAGCTCTTGTCAATGTTTGGTATGCTAAAACTATTAGATCGGAAGTTCACGAGTTGCTGTCGCCAATGTTTGTCCAGCTTTAAATACTTAAAAATATTGTATGAACGGTGCGTTCAAGAGATGAAGACATCTTTAGTAGGAAGATTTTCGTCGCGCTTTCTTTTTGTGCATGTCTTTTAAATAAAGTTTTATCAATGACAAGAACAATGCAGTCTCATATAAACGTCATATAAATCAATAATAATTTTTTATATCAGACTAAGTTTTTAAAAACATAACGTTTAACCTTTATCAAAAAATTAACATTCACGAAACTTTCACCAAAATTCTCCAAACTTGTGCCAAACATTCACACAATTTTCACCAAACCTTCACCAAAGCTACAACAAAATTTCAACAAATGTTTTACCAACTTTCACCAAACTTCCACCAAACTTTTGCAAAACTTTCACAAAACTTTCATCAAACCTTCACCAAACTCCCAACAAATGTTCACCAAACTTTCATTAAACTTTCACCAAATTTCCCTCAAACTTTCACAATACTTTCGTAAAATTTCCACCAAACTTTTTGTGTTTTTGTGTGTGTTTGGAGAACTAATAGCTAGTAGATAGGAACTTCACGCATTGTTGTCACCAATGTTTAGCGAGCTATATCGAATAGATTGTAACTTCACGCATTTTTGTCTCAAAACTCTGGCAATCTAAAACAAGTAGATGGTAACTTCACGCATTGCTGTCACTAATGATTGGCGAGCTATAACAAATAGATGGTAAATTCACGCATTGTTGTCACCAATGTTTGATGTGCTATAACGAGTTGATCGTAACTTCACGCAATGCTGTCACCAATGTTTGACGAGCTATACCAAGAAGATGGTAAATTCACGAGTTTATCGAGCTTTATCTACCTTAAAATAGTGTAGGAATGGTGTGCTCAAGAGATGTTAGAACATCTTTAGAAGGAATATTTTCGTCGTGATTTCTTTTTGTGCCAGTCTTTTAAATAACGCTTTATTATTAGAAAGAACAATGTGGTGTCACATTAACGTCATATTGATCAAAAATAATTTTGCATATTAGACTACATTTATTAAAAAATAACGTTTGACCTTATAAAATTAACTCTCACCAAACCTTTACCAAACTTTCACCAAATTTCCACCAAACTTTCATTAAACTTTCACCAAAATTCCACCAAACATTCACCAAATTTTTACCAAATTTCCACAAAACTTTTTCCAACTTTACTTCTTTTCCCGTTAACATCATCTCCTGACATTTAATGTCACAAACGTTACAGATGTCATCATACTTGTAGCTTGCAGTTAGGCTTTCTGTCACATTGGTTTGAAGTTTTTCAACACATTGGCATTGTTTACATGACTTAATGAACTCTTGAATTTGCTATTGTCATGTTTTATTCCAAAATGTCGAACCAATTGTCAGTACCACTCAACAACCAACTACTACTTTTGGGTTAGTATTCATACAATTTTTAGTAACTTATAATTATTTTATATAATTGATAACTTAATTATAACCAAATTAAGTATAAAATGATAGAATAAGCGAGCTGTTTTGATGTCAATGAAGAATTAAGTGTTTCTCCTTTTAAAAAAGAGCCATCTTCGGTCAACCTTCCCCCAATAGAAGCACAAGGCGAAACGGAAAAACAACTTAAAATGTGTTATGCAACTTAGACCCAGGGATGCCTCGAACCAAATGTTTGTCCTTTGTTTTGAATGAAATTTTCTGGGATTTTGTGTTTGTGTGTGTGTGTGTTTGGCGAGCAATAGCTAATAGATGGGAACTTCAGGCATTGTTGTTACCAATGTTTCGTATGCTATAACTAATAGATGAGAAGTTCACGAATTGATGGCGCCAATGTTTTATCGAGCTTCAACTACCTTAAAATAGTGTAGGAACGGTGCTCTCAAGAGATGTTAGGACATCTTGAGAAGCTTGATTTTCATCGTGATTTCTTTTTATGCATGTCTTTTAAATAAAGCTTTATTAATAGAAAGAACAAAGTGGTGTCATATTAATGCCATAGGCATCAAAAATAATTTTGCATATCAGACTAAATTTCTTAAAAAGAAAAGTTTGACCTTAATTAAAGAATTATCTCTCACCAAACATTTACTAAACTTTCACGAAACCTAAAACAATTTCTTCAAACTTTTAACAACGTTTCTCATCAAACTTTCACCAAACTTTCATTAAATCTTCACGAAAAACTCACCAAATCTTGCATCAGACTTTCATAAAACTTTCATTACATTTTCACTAAACTTTTACAAACCTTTCACCAAACACTTACCAAATCTGTCATCAAACTTTCACCAAACTTTCTGCAAAATTTCACCAAACTTTTACCAAACACTTACCAAATCTTTCAACAAACCTTTCACCCAACACTTTCCAAATCTTTCATCATACCTTTCAACTAACTTTCATTAAATCTTCACCAAATTTCCAAAAAACTTTGACCAAACTTTCATCAAACCTTCACCAAACTTATAACAAACTTTCAACAACATTTCTCCAAACTTTCTCCAACTTTCAATTTTTTCCCGTTAACTTCATCTCCATATATTTAATGCAATACACGACACAGATTTCATCATACTCATATCTTGTAGTTGGGCTTTCTGTCACATTGGTTTTAAGTTTTTCATTACATTGGCATTGTTTACATGACTTAACGAACTCTCGAATTCTCTGATGTTCTTTTTTTAATTCCCAAATGTCGAACCAAGAGACACGACCACTGAACAAAATTATCTTACTTATGAGTAAGTATTCATAAAATGTTTAGTGACTTTTAGTTATTTAATATCAATGAAAATAAAATTATAACCATATTATGTGTAAAATGGAAGAATAAACTTGCTGTTTTTTTGTCAATGAAGAAATAACTGTTTCTCCTTTTAAATAAAGCCTTCTCCGCCAACCTTCCCCTATAGAGGCAGAATGCGAAACCAAAACCAACTTGAAAATGTGTTATGCAACTTAGCCCCAGGGACGGTTTGAACCAAATGTTTTTAATTCGTTTTGTGTGAAACTTTCCGGGACGTTGTGTGTGTGCGTGTGTGTTTGGCGAGCTATAACTAGTAGATGAGATTTTAACGCATTGACGTAACCAATGTTTAGTGTGGTATAACTAGTATATATTTACTTTTCACATTGCTGTCAACCAATGTTTCGTGTGCTATAACTATTAAATGGAAAGTTCACGAAATTCTGTTGTCAATGATTGGAATGCTAAAACTAGTAAATTGGGAAGTTCACAACTTTCTGTCACCAATATTTGCCCAGCTTTAACTGCCTGAAAATATTGAGTGAAAAGTGCGTCATAAAAGCTTTGAACATCTTTAGAAGGAAGCTTTTACAAGCGCTTTCCTTTTGTTCATGTCTTTAATTAAAGTTTTATTATTGCAAAGAATAATGTGGTGTCATATTGACGTCATAAAGATTAAAAATAATTTTGTATTTTAGACTACATTTTTTAAAAAGATATGTTTTGGCCTTTATTATAAAATTAACACTTACCAAACATTTACAAAACTTTCACGAAACCTTAACAAAACTTTCACCAAAAATGTACTCAAATTCTTTAAACTTTCATCAAACCTTCAACAAACTTTCATCAAATCTTCACCAAATTCCAAAAACTTTTCACAAACTTTCATCCAACCTTCCACGACTTCCACCAAACTTTTACTAAACTTTCACCAAACTTCCACTAAACTTTCACCAAAATTTTACTAAACATTCTCCAACTGTACTTTTTTCCCAGTAACATCATCTCCTGATATTTAAGGTTATTCACGGTACAGATTTCATCATACTTGCAGCTTTTAGTTAGCCTTTATGTCACATTGGTTTAAAGTTTTCACAACATTGCCCTTGTTTACATGACTCGCAATTTAATTAATGTTATTTTTTAATCCCAAGAATTGTACGAAAAACCAGGCCCAGTCGACAACCAGGAAAAAATTTGGGGTCAGTATTTAGTAAATTTTACCTTATAATTATTTTTATATAAATAATAACTAAACTATAACCATATATCGTATAACATGGAAAAATAAACGAGCTGTTTTGTTTTCAATGAAGAATTAACTGTTTTTACTTCTAAAAAAAGCCGTCCTCCGTCAACTATCCCCTTATAGAAGCAGAATGCGAAAACAAAAATAACTTGAAATGGGTTATACAACTTAGCCCCAGGGACGCCTTGAACCAAATATTTGTCATTTGTTTTGTGTAAAACTTTCTGGGACTTAATGTGTGTATGTGTGTGTCTTTTGATGTGCTATAAATAGTAGATGAGAAGTTCAAGAATTGGTTTGGTGTGCTTTAACTAGTAGTTGAGATGTTCACGATTTGCTGTCATCAAAACTTCGCGAGCTTAAACTACTTGAAAATTTTGTAGGAGCGGTTCGCTCAAGAGACATTTGAACATGTTTAGAAGGAAGTCTTTCGCCGCGCTTTCCTATTGTGCATGTCTTTTAAATAAAGCTTTATTATTATTATAAATAACAATGTAGAGTCATATTAACGCCATATACATCAAAAATAACTTTGTATATTAGACTACATTTTTTGAAAAAATAACGTTTTACCTTTATTATCAAATTAAAACTCACCAAATATTTACTAATCTTTCACGAAACCTTAGCTAAATTTTCGCAAACCTTCACACAAATTTCTTCATACTTTAACTAAAGTTTACCAACATTCAACCAAACTTATCCAAAATTTTACTAAACTTTCAAGAAACTTTCAACAGGCTTTTACAATATTTTCACTAAACTCTCACCAAACTTTCATGCAACCTTCACCAAACTTCCACCACAATTTATTATATCTCCGTCAAACTTCAACCATACTTTCACCAAAATTTTATCAAACATTCAGAAACTTCCAACAAACTTCCATCAAACTTTTACCAAAATGTCACCAAACTTTCTCCAACTTTACTTCTTTCCTGTTAACTTTATCTCCTTATATTTAATGCAATACACGGTACAGATTTCTTCTTACTTGCAGCTTGTAGTTAGACTTTCTGTCACATTGGTTTGAAGTTTTTCACAACATTGACATTGTTTAATTATCTTGATGAACTTTCAAATTATTTGATAATGCTTTGTTTTATTCCCAACATTGACATTGTTTAATTATCTTGATGAACTCTCAAATTATTTGATAATGCTTTGTTTTATTCCCAACATTGACATTGTTTAATTATCTTGATGAACTCTCAAATTATTTGATAATGCTTTGTTTTATTCCCAAATGTCGATCCAAGGGACACTACCAGTCAACAACCAAATGCTACTTTTCGTTTTGTATTCAGACATTTTTTAGCAAATTATAATTAGTTGCTATAAATGATAACTAAATTATAACCATATTACGCATAACATGGAAGAATAAACAATCTGTTTTGTAGTTGTAAATGAATAATTAATTGCTTTTTAAAAAAAAACAACAACAAACCCTTCCTCTGTCAAAATTCCCCCTATAGAAGCACAAGGTGAAACAAAAGTTAACTTAAACTGTGTCTGCATCTTAGCCCCAGGGACAACTTGAACCAAATTTTAATTTATTTTGTTTGTGTAAAACTTCCTGGGACATTGTGTATTTGATTTAGTGTGTTTGGCGAGCTATAAGTAGTAGATGGGAAGTTCACAAGCTGCTGTCACCAAGGTTTTGTGTGCTATATCTAGTAGATGGGAAGTTCACGAATAGCTCTTGTCAATGTTTGGTGTGTTAAAACTAGTAGATCGGAAGTTCACGAGTTGCTGTCGCCAATGTTTGTCCAGCTTTAAATACTTAAAAATATTGTATGAACGGTGCGTTCAAGAGATGAAAAAATCTTTAGTAGGAAGATTTTCGTCGCGCTTTCCTTTTGCGAATGTCTTTTAAATAAAGTTTTATCAATGCCAAGAACAATGCAGTCTCATATAAACCTCATATAAATCAATAATAATTTTGTATAACAGACTACATTTTTAAAAACATAACGTTTTACCTTTATCATAAAATTAACATTCACGAAACCTTCACCAAACTTTCACCAACCTTAACCAAATTTCTCAAAACTTGTGCCAAGCATTCACACAATTTTCACCAAACCTTCACCAAAGCTACAACAAAATTTCAACAAATTTTTTACTAACTTTCACCAAACTTCCACCAAACTTTTGCAAAAATTTCACAAAACTTTCATCAAACCTTCACCAAGCTCCAAACAAATGTTCACCAAACTTTCATTAAACTTTCACCAAATTTCCCCCAAACTTTCACCAAACTTTCACCAAATTTCCACCAAACTTTTTGTATTTGTGTGTGAGTTTGGAGAACTATAGCTAGTAGATAGGAACTTCACGCATTGTTGTCACCAATGTTTAGCGAGCTATATCGAATAGATTGTAACTTCACGCAATTTTGTCACAAATCTCTGGCAATCTAAAACAAGTAGGTGGTAACTTCACACATTACTGTCACTAATGTTTGGCGAGCTATAACAAACAGATGGTAAATTCACGCATTGTTGTCACCAATGTTTGATGTGCTATAACGAGTTGATGGTAACTTCACGCAATGCTGTCACCAATGTTTGACGAGCTATACCAAGTAGATGGTAAATTTACGAGTTTATCGAACTTTATCTACCTTAAAATAGTGTAGGAATGTTGTGCTCAAGAGATGTTAGAACATCTTTAGAAGGAATATTTTCGTCGTGATTTCTTTTTGTGCCAGTCTTTTAAATAACGCTTTATTATTAGAAAGAACAATGTGGTGTCACATTAACGTCATATTGATCAAAAATAATTTTGCATATTAGACTACATTTATTAAAAAATAACGTTTGACCTTATAAAATTAACTCTCACCAAACCTTTACCAAACTTTCACCAAATTTCCACCAAACTTTCATTAAACTTTCACCAAATTTCCACCAAACTTTTACCAAACTTTTACCAAATTTCCACCAAACTTTTTCCAACTTTACTTCTTTTCCCGTTATCATCATCTCCTGACATTTAATGCAACAAACGGTACAGATGTCATCATACTTGTAGCTTGTATTTAGGCTTTCTGTCACATTGGTTTGAAGTTTTTCAACACATTGGCATTGTTTACATGACTTAATGAACTCTTGAAATTGCTATTGTCATGTTTTATTCCAAAGTGTCGAACCAATTGTCAGTACCACTCAACAACCAACTACTACTTTTGGGTTAGTATTCATACAATTTTTAGCAACTTACAATTATTTTATATAAATGATAACTTAATTATAACCAAATTAAGTATAAAATGAAAGAATAAGCGAGCTGTTTTTGATGTCAATGAAGAATTAAGTGTTTCTCCTTTTTAAAAAAAGCCATTTTCGGTCAACCTTCCCCCAATAGAAGCACAATTTGAAATCGAAAATAACTTAAAATGTGCTTTGCAACTTAGACCCAGGGATGCCTTGAACCAAATGCTTGTCATTTGTTTTGAATTAAACTTTCTGGGATTTTGTGTTTGTGTTGTTGTGTGTTTGGCGAGCTATAGCTAATAGATGGGAACTTCACGCATTGTTGTTACCAATGTTTCGTATGCTATAACTAATAGATGAGAAGTTCACGAATTGATGGCGCCAATGTTTTATCGAGCTTCAACTACCTTAAAATAGTGTAGGAACGGTGCTCTCAAGAGATGTTAGGAATCTTGAGAAGCTAGATTTTCGTCGTGTTTTGTTTTTATGCATGTCTTTTAAATAAAGCTTTATTAATAGAAAGAACAAAGTGGTGTCATATTAACGCCATAGACATCAAAAATAATTTTGCATATCAGACTAAATTTCTTAAAAAGAAAAGTTTGACCTTAATTAAAGAATTATCTCTCACCAAACATTTACTAAACTTTCACGAAACCTAAACCAAATTTCTTCAAACTTTTAACAAAGTTTCTTATCAAACTTTCACCAAACTTTCATTAAATCTTCTTTAAACAATCACCAAATCTTGCATCAGACTTTCACCAAACTTTCATTAAATCTTCACCAAACTTTTACGAATCTTTCACCAAACACTTACCAAATCTGTCATCAAACTTTCACCAAACTTTATGCAAATCTTCACCAAACATTTACCAAACACTTACCAAATCTTTCATCAAACTTTTAACCCAACACTTTCCAAATCTTTCATCATACCTTTCAACAAACTTTCATTAAATCTTCACCAAATTTCCAACAAACTTCGACCAAACTTTCATCAAACTTTGACCAAACTTTCATCAAACCTTCACCAAACTTCTAACAAACTTTCACCAAAATTTCTCCAAACTTTCTCCAAATTTACTTTTTTCCCGTTAACTTCATCTCCTGATATTTAATGCAATACACGGCACAGATTTCATCATACTCATATCTTGTAGCTTGTAGTTAGGCTTTCTGTCACATTGGTTTGAAGTTTTTCATTACATTGGCATTGTTTACATGACTTAACAAACTCTCGAATTCTCTAATGTTCTTTTTTTAATTCCCAAATGTCGAACCAAGAGACACGACCACTGAACAAAATTATCTAACTTATGAGTAAGTATTCATAAAATGTTTAGCGACTTTTAGTTATTTAATATAAATGAAAATAAAATTATAACCATATTATGTGTAAAATGGAAGAATAAACTAGCTGTTTTGTTGTCAATGAAGAAATAACTGTTTCTCCTTGTAAATAAAGCCGTCTCCGCCAACCTTTTCCCTATAGAGGCAAAATGCGAAACCAAAAACAACTTGAAATGTGTTATGCAACTTACCCCAGGGACGCTTTGAACCAAATGTTTTTAATTCGTTTAGTGTAAAAACTTTCCGGGACTTCGTGTGTGTTCGTGTGTGTTTTGCGAGCTATAACTAGTAGATGGGAAGTTATCGCATTGACGTAACCAATATTTAGTGTGGTATAACTAGTATATATTAACATTTCGCATTACTGTCAACCAATGTTTCGTGTGCTATAACTATTAAATGGAAAGTTCACGAAATTCTGTTGTCAATGATTGGAATGCTATAACTAGTAGATGGGAAGTTTACGACTTTCTGTCACCAATGTTTGCCCAGCTTTAACTACCTGAAAATATTGTGTGAAAAGCTCGTCATAAAAGCTTAGAACATCTTTAGAAGGAAGCTTTTACAAGCGCTTTCCTTTTGTTCATGTCTTTAATTAAATTTTTATTATTGCAAAGAATAAAATGGTGTCATATTGACGTCATAAAGATTAAAATAATTTTGTATTTTAGACTACATTTTTTAAAAAGATATGTTTTGGCCTTTATTATAAAATTAACACTTACCAAACATTTACAAAACTTTCACGAAACCTTAACAAAACTTTCACCAAAAATTTACTCAAATTCTTTAAACTTTCATCAAACCTTCAACAAATTTTCATCAAATCTTCACCAAATTCCAACAACTTTTCACAAACTTTCATCCAACCTTCCACGACTTCCACCAAACTTTTACTAAACTTTCATCAAACTTCCACTCAACTTTCACCAAAATTGTACTAAATATTCTCCAACACTACTTTTTTCCCAGTAACATCATCTCCTGATATTTAAGGCTATACACGGTACAGATTTCATCATACTTGCAGCTTTTAGTTAGCCTTTATTTCATATTGGTTTAAAGTTTTCACCCTTTGCCCTTGTTTACATGACTCGCAATTTAACTAATGCTATTTTTTAATCCAAAGAATTGTACGAAAAACCAGGCCCAGTCGACAACCAGGAAAAAATTTGGGGTCAGTACTGCTTTTACTTCTAAAAAAAGCCGCCTTCCGTCAACTATCCCCCTATAGAAGCAGAAGGGGAAACCAAAAATAACTTGAAATGGGTTATACAACTTAGCCTCAGGGAATCCTTGAACCAAATGTTTGTCATTAGTTTTGTGTAAAACTTTCTGGGACTTTATGTGTGTATGTGTGTGTGTTTGATGTGCTATAAATAGTAGATGAGAAGTTCACAAATTGGTTTGGTTTGCTTTAACTAGTAGTTGAGATGTTCACGATTTGCTGTCATCAAAACTTCGCGAGCTTAAACTACTTGAAAATTTTGTAGGAGCGGGGAGCTCAAGAGACATTTGAACATGTTTAGAAGGAAGATTTTCGCCGCGCTTTCCTATTGTGCATGTCTTTTAAATAAAGCTTTATTATTACAAATAACAATGTAGAGTTTTATTAACGCCATATACATAAAAAAAAATATTGTATATTAGACTTTGTATTTTTAAAAGATAACGTTTGAACTTTATTATAAAATTAAAACTCACCAAATATTTAATAATCTTTCACGAAACCTTAGCTAAATTTTCCGCAAACCTTCACACATATTTCTTCATACTTTCACTAAAGTTTACCAAACTTCAACCAAAATTATCCAAATTTTTAACTAACTTTCAAGAAACTTTCAACAGGCTTTTACCATATTTTCCATAAACTCTCACCAAACTTTCATGCAACCTTCACCAAACTTCCACCAAAATTTATTATATCTCCGTCAAACTTCAACCATACTTTCACCAAAATTTTATCAAACATTCAGAAACTTCCAACAAACTTCCATCAAACTTTTACCAAAATGTCACCAAACTTTCTCCAACTTTACTTCTTTCCTGTTAATTTTATCTCCTTATATTAAATGCAATACACGGTACAGATTTCTTCTTACTTGCAGCTTGTAGTTAGACTTTCTGTCACATTGGTTTGAAGTTTTTCACAACATTGACATTGTTTAATTATCTTGATGAACTCTCAAATTATTTGATAATGCTTTGTTTTATTCCCAACATTGACTAACAAATTAATAGAACTACTTGAGAGTTTAATAAACTATTACGAAACAATTATTCCCAACATTGACATTGTTTAATTATCTTGATGAACTCTCAAATTATTTGATAATGCTTTGTTTTATTCCCAAATGTCGATCCAAGAGACACTACCAGTCAACAACCAAATGCTACTTTTCGTTTTGTATTCAGACATTTTTTAGCAAATTATAATTAGTTGCTATATATGATAACTAAATTATAACCATATTACGCATAACATGGAAGAATAAACAATCTGTTTTGTAGTTGTAAATGAATAATTAATTGCTTTTTCTTAAAAAAAAACAAAAAACAAACCCTTCCTCTGTCAAAATTCCCCCTATAGAAGCACAAGGTGAAACAAAAGTTAACTTAAACTGTGTCTGCATCTTAGCCCCAGGGACAACTTGAACCAAATTTTAATTTATTTTGTTTGTGTAAAACTTCCTGGGACATTGTGTATTTGATTTAGTGTGTTTGGCGAGCTATAAGTAGTAGATGGGAAGTTCACAAGCTGCTGTCACCAAGGTTTTGTGTGCTATATCTAGTAGATGGGAAGTTCACGAATAGCTCTTGTCAATGTTTGGTGTGTTAAAACTAGTAGATCGGAAGTTCACGAGTTGCTGTCGCCAATGTTTGTCCAGCTTTAAATACTTAAAAATATTGTATGAACGGTGCGTTCAAGAGATGAAAAAAAATTTAGTTGGAAGATTTTCGTCGCGCTTTCCTTTTGCGAATGTCTTTTAAATAAAGTTTTATCAATGCCAAGAACAATGCAGTCTCATATAAACGTTATATAAATCAATAATAATTTTGTATATCAGACTACATTTTTAAAAACATAACGTTTTACCTTTATCATAAAATTAACATTCACGAAACCTTCACCAAACTTTAACCAACCTTAACCTAATTTCTCCAAACTTGTACCAAACATTCACACAATTTTCACCAAACCTTCACCAAAGCTACAACAAAATTTCAACAAATTTTTTACTAACTTTCACCAAACTTCCACCAAACTTTTGCAAAAACTTCACAAAACTTTCATCAAAACTTCACCAAACTCCCAACAAATGTTCACCAAACTTTCATTAAACTTTCACCAAATTTCCCCCAAACTTTCACCAAACTTTCACCAAATTTCCACCAAACTTTTTGTGTTTGTGTGTGTGTTTGGAGAACTATAGCTAGTAGATAGGAACTTCACGCATTGTTGTCACCAATGTTTAGCGAGCTATATCGAATAGATTGTAACTTTACGCATTTTTGTCACAAATCTCTGGCAATCTAAAACAAGTAGGTGGTAACTTCACACATTACTGTCACTAATGTTTGGCGAGCTATAACAAACAGATGGTAAATTCACGCATTGTTGTCACCTATGTTTGATGTGCTATAACGAGTTGATGGTAACTTCACGCAATGCTGTCACCAATGTTTGACGAGCTATACCAAGTAGATGGTAAATTCACGAGTTTATCGAGCTTTATCTACCTTAAAATAGTGTAGGAATGGTGTGCTGAAGAGATGTTAGAGCATCTTTAGAAGGAATATTTTCGTCGTGATTTCTTTTTGTGCCAGTCTTTTAAATAACGCTTTATTATTAGAAAGAACAATGTGGTGTCACATTAACGTCATACTGATCAAAAATAATTTTGCATTTTAGACTACATTTATTTAAAAATAACGTTTTAACTATCAAATTAACTCTCACCAAACATTTACCAAACTTTCACGAAACATAAATAGAATTTCTTCAAACTTTTTGCAAAGTTTCATCAAACCTTCACCTAACTTTTACCAACCTTTCAACAAACTCTTACCAAATCTTTCGTCAAAATTTCACCAAACTTTCACCAAATCTTCAACAATATTCTAACAAAATTTCACCAAAATTTCACCAACATTTCACCAAACTTGCTGCCGCTTTTGCGATCCAGATGTTTATCTCCTTATAAACGGAGAGAGAATTAGAAATCTTGTATTCATGTTGTGTGAAATGTTCAACAACCGACAGATTATGGCCCTCAAAAGATATTATGGCTGGAGGGGACAGTGCTTCTTGCATCAAGACATGTGTTTTCTGTAGACCAATGGTCAATCCAAACTTTTTACAATAGTGTGATAGACGTTTAACTAGCCCCTGGAAACCTTCTTCTGTGTGAGATGTTAAGGCGGCATCGTCAGCCAAAAGTAGTTCACTAATTAGTACCTTTTTTTTTTTACCTCATTCTTTGCACGAAGGCAGTCAATATTAAACAGCCTACCGTCAGATCTGGTATAGATGTATACTCCATCTTCACATTCTCTTAAGGCAAATTAAAAGAGCACTGAAATGAAAATGGCGAAGAGCGTTGGTACCAGATAACAACCATGTTTTACTCATCTTCTGTCTGTGAATGCCCCAGAGACAGCGCCATTGAAATTTACCGTGCTGTTCACGTTTTTGTGAAATGACTGTATGATTATGAGCAGTCGTGGGGGATAATCTATTTTTTTGCAGGATATTGAACAGACCTCTCCGACTTACCAAGTCGAATACCTTTTTCCGATTTATGAATGCAATATAAAGAGGCATGTGCCATTAACGACACTTCTCCGGCATTTGGTGTAATAATAATATAATAATAATTATTATACGGAGTCTTATCTAAAGCGGTACCCCAGCCTAGGGCTGGGCCCACCGCACTGTACATAAAAAAATTATCAAAAGAGACATAATCATGACATTAAAATAAAATACATTTATGAAATAAAGAACAGCAACAACAAAAAATGTATATTCATCCACCCACCACATAACTTTTACAAAGCAAACCATGGACATCAGCCAGCAAGATCGTTTATCGGTCAGAGAAGCGGAATCACTCAGGGTAGTAAAATTTAAAAAAAGATGTGTTTTGAATGCAGTTTTAAAGGCCTGGGTGGTTGGTATATTGCGTATTTGTAACGAGAATATCATGTCTATTGTTGAGTGCCAACACCTGAAGCCACACTGGGACTCGGGGGAGATGCGATTCGTCATAATTAGGCCTACTCTTCAATCGTGTCAGGGCCACACGGGCAAAAGTCCTACCATCTAAGCAAAGGAGAGAAACTCCACGATAGCTATTCCAATCAATGTAATTAAATTTGTATTATTATTACAAATAATTTTATATATTTGAAATAAAGTATAGATCAATAATGAGTTCACAAGTGCGCAATATATAATTCCCGATAAATACACTAAATGATATTTTATTTTTTTAAAAAATGCAAATGCGTTTGGTGCGTAATTTCTTTTCATTTCGGAAATGCAATGCTCCGTATTTTAGTATGGTGTAAAGAATATTTGGTTAATTAATAATATTATTAGTGGTTTTCATACAGCCTGTTACCACAGCCTAGGGCTGGATTACCAAGCTGTATTTAATATTTAACAAACATGGTCATGAACTTAAAAATTAAAATACTTTTTATTTAATAAAACAAAACAAATGTATATTCACTCTGACTGGTTGATAGTTCTGACAAAAGACAACTGATCTCTGGATTTGAACTCTGTTTCAGGGGCGTTTCAAAAGACTGACAGATGCGTCGGATTCTGATGCCAGTAACTTTGAAGGGATTTTATCAAGACACGACCGCTGATGCAAATAATATTTGCACCATTTAATCAAGATTATTTTATTTGAATAAACAGCTAAAATTAAAATTAAATTGGTTTCTTGTCTTACATAATACAGCAATATGTTTTTTTTTTGTCAATGATTTCTGTGGAAATAGAAAAAAAAAATTGTTCTTAAAGAGAAATAAAAAAAATAAATAATTCGAATCTTTTTTCTAGGTAAATTCATTCATTACACACATGAACAGTGATAAAAAAAAAAAAAAGGAAAATTGTATTACATCTACAACATAATTCTAAAATTGTTTGATTTCATTGTGGACTATTGTTAAATTTTGTCTATGTTTTTTAAAACTCAAAGTCCGTATCGTATTGGCCTCTCCCCGAGTCCAGCTTTTCCAAACATGCTCCTAAAGAGAAAACGATTTTTGTTCAGTGGAATCTCTGACAAAACAAATACTACGTAACATTTAGGTTAAGATAAGCGGCTAATTAAGTAAAATCCGTCAATGTTTCCAAGTGCTGAAATGTCGGGGGTGGAGGAGAGGTCAATGGCTTGATCTCGAAAGTCGTCGTAGGGAAGATAAGTATAGCCTTCATATGTCATACGTTATAGGATAACACAGGGAGAGAGCAAGGGGCGACAAGGACAAATAAATAAAACAGCACAAGTCTGAAAATGTCCATAGACCCGGTCATCATCCAATGGAGCAGATTGAGAGATTGCGACATGGCGAGGGGAGAGGAAGGTGGAATGCATTATATATTATGTTATGTATGTTCCTGTGCGTGAACTTTCCTCGACCTCGTAGTACACTCCTAGCAGACAGTAACGTGTGTTTGTGGGCGTGGCTAAATCTCTTTGATGTAGATTGTTTACAATCGGCTTCCAATGACGCATTGGGTAGAATGTCTCCGGGTAACTTCTCGAATGTACTCCTTAACCCGAGATATGTACACAACACGTCCTAGGTCCTTCTGGAAGCGTCTTACATGAATATAAAGGATTGACAGATACGAAGGTAGGGAGATTTTCAGACAGATTTTCTTAACATTATGAGGCGTGTTTTCTTTGTGTATTTGTGTGCTCATATGTGTTTATTTCGCATTATTTATTGGCACATTATTCTGTGTTAACTGTGTACCGGTACAAGATCTACCATACTGTAAGTTGAAGATTGTAATTATATTTTCTTTTCTTTTGTAATCATCTTAAGAATTAATAAATCTTAATTAATTGTAACTAGAAACTGTTTTGGGTCGTATCTTTAATATTGTTGACTCTATGGTATCGTCCTTTGTTAGGCACTGTTTACAACGAGACAAATTAAAATAGGAGATTAATTTCTCCAAATACAAGTCAGTGCGTAACAATTATCAGACCTAAATGCTGCTAAGTGTAAACCTCTGTTTTTAATTTAAAAAAATATATAATTTTCATATTTTTGTCCACATTTTACTTCGGGGGCTCTTGAATCCCCCCCCCCCACGGGGAAATGGATGGCAGAAACCCTGCATACAAATATCAAGTCAAGACATTTTTATAATTTAATTTTAAAAATGCTAGACTAAGATTACATTTGTAGATATCAACTAAGATAAAATTGTTATAACAATCAAGACATTTTTATAAGTTAGTTTTTAAAATGCTAGACTAAGATTACATTTGTAGATATCAACTAACATAACATTGTTATAACAATCAAGACATTTTTATAAGTTAATTTTTAGAATGTTAGTCTAAGATTACATTTGTAGATATCAACTAAGATGATATTGTTATAACAATCAAGACATTTTTATAAGTTAATTTTTAAAATGCTAGACTAAGATTACATTTGTAGATATCAACTAAAATGACATTGTTATAACAATCAAGACATTTTTATAAGTTAATTTTTAAAATGCTAGACTAAGATTACATTTGTAGATATCAACTAAGATGACATTGTTATAACAATCAAGACATTTTTATAAGTTAATTTTTAAAATGCTAGTCTAAGATTACATTTGTAGATATCAACTAAGATGACATTGTTATAACAATCAAGACATTTTTATAAGTTAATTTTTAAAATGTTAGTCTAAGATTACATTTGTAGATATCAACTAAGATGATATTGTTATAACAATCAAGACATTTTTATAAGTTAGTTTCTAAAATGCTAGACTAAGATTACATTTGTAGATATCAACTAAGATAACATTGTTATAACAATCAAGACATTTTTATAAGTTAATTATTAAAATGCTAGACTAAGATTACATTTGTAGATATCAACTAAGATGACATTGTTATAACAATCAAGACATTTTTATAAGTTAATTTTTAAAATGCTAGTCTAAGATTACATTTGTAGATATCAACTAAGATGACATTGTTATAACAAATCAAGACATTTTTATAAGTTAATTTTTAAAATGCTAGTCTAAGATTACATTTGTAGATATCAACTAAGATGACATTGTTATAACAATCAAGACATTTTTATAAGTTAATTTTTAAAATGCTAGTCTAAGATTACATTTGTAGATATCAACTAAGATGACATTGTTATAACAATCAAGACATTTTTATAAGTTAGTTTTTAAAATGCTAGACTAAGATTACATTTGTAGATATCAACTAAGATAACATTGTTATAACAAATCAAGACATTTTTATAAGTTAATTTTTAAAATGCTAGTCTAAGATTACATTTGTAGATATCAACTAAGATGACATTGTTATAACAAACAAGACATTTTTATAAGTTAGTTTTTAAAATGTTAGTCTAAGATTACATTTGTAGATATCAACTAAGATGACATTGTTATAACAATCAAGACATTTTTATAAGTTAATTTTTAAAATGCTAGACTAAGATTACATTTGTAGATATCAACTAAGATAACATTGTTATAACAATCAAGACATTTTTATAAGTTAATTTTTAAAATGTTAGTCTAAGATTACATTTGCAGATATCAACTAAGATGACATTGTTATAACAATCAAGACATTTTTATAAGTTAATTTTTAAAATGTTAGACTAAGATTACATTTGTAGATATCAACTAAGATGACATTGTTATAACAAATAAAGACATTTTTATAAGTTAATTTTTAAAATGTTAGTCTAAGATTACATTTGTAGATATCAACTAAGATGATATTGTTATAACAATCAAGACATTTTTATAAGTTAGTTTCTAAAATGCTAGACTAAGATTACATTTGTAGATATCAACTAAGATGACATTGTTATAACAAATCAAGACATTTTTATAAGTTAATTTTTAAAATGCTAGACTAAGATTACATTTGTAGATATCAACTAAGATAACATTGTTATAACAATCAAGACATTTTTATAAGTTAATTTTTAAAATGTTAGTCTAAGATTACATTTGTAGATATCAACTAAGATAACATTGTTATAACAATCAAGACATTTTTATAAGTTAATTTTTAAAATGTTAGTCTAAGATTACATTTGTAGATATCAACTAGGATAACATTGTTATAACATTCAAGACATTTTTATAAGTTAGTTTTTAAAATGCTAGACTAAGATTACATTTGTAGATATCAACTAACATAACATTGTTATAACAAATCAAGACATTTTTATAAGTTAATTTTAAAATGTTAGTCTAAGATTACATTTGTAGATATCAACTACGATGATATTGTTCTAACAATCAAGACATTTTTATAAGTTAATTTTTAAAATGTTAGTCTAAGATTACATTTGTAGATATCAACTAAGATGACATTGTTATAACAAATAAAGACATTTTTATAAGTTAATTTTTAAAATGTTAGTCTAAGATTACATTTGTAGATATCAACTAAGATGATATTGTTATAACAATCAAGACATTTTTATAAGTTAGTTTCTAAAATGCTAGACTAAGATTACATTTGTAGATATCAACTAAGATAACATTGTTATAACAATCAAGACATTTTTATAAGTTAGTTTTTAAAATGCTAGTCTAAGATTACATTTGAAGATATCAACTAAGATGACATTGTTATAACAATCAAGACATTTTTATAAGTTAATTTTTAAAATGCTAGACTAAGATTACATTTGTAGATATCAACTAAGATTACATTGTTATAACAATCAAGACATTTGTATAAGTTAGTTTTTAAAATGCTAGACTAAGATTACATTTGTAGATATCAACTAAGACAACATTGTTATAACAAATCAAGACATTTTTATAAGTTAATTTTTAAAATGCTAGTCTAAGATTACATTTGTAGATATCAACTAAGATGACATTATTATAACAAACAAGACATTTTTATAAGTTAGTTTTTAAAATGTTAGTCTAAGATTACATTTGTAGATATCAACTAAGATGACATTGTTATAACAATCAAGACATTTTTATAAGTTAATTTTTAAAATGCTAGACTAAGATTACATTTGTAGATATCAACTAAGATGACATTGTTATAACAAATCAAGACATTTTTATAAGTTAATTTTTTAAATGCTAGACTAAGATTACATTTGTAGATATCAACTAAGATAACATTGTTATAATAATCAAAACATTTTTATAAGTTAATTTTTAAAATGTTAGTCTAAGTTTACATTTGTAGATATCAACTAAGATGACATTATTATAACAAATCAAGACATTTTTATAAGTTAATTTTTAAAATGCTAGTCTAAGATTACATTTGTAGATATCAACTAAGATGACATTGTTATAACAATCAAGACATTTTTATAAGTTAGTTTTTAAAATGTTAGTCTAAGATTACATTTGTAGATATCAACTAAGATGACATTGTTATAACCATCAAGACATTTTTATAAGTTAATTTTTAAAATGTTAAACTAAGATTACATTTGTAGATATCAACTAAGATGACATTGTTATAACAAATCAAGACATTTTTATAAGTTAATTTTTAAAATGCTAGACTAAGATTACATTTGTAGATATCAACTAAGATAACATTGTTATAACAATCAAGACATTTTATAAGTTAATTTTTAAAATGTTAGTCTAAGATTACATTTGTAGATATCAACTAAGATAACATTGTTATAACAATCAAGACATTTTTATAAGTTAATTTTTAAAATGCTAGTCTAAGATTACATTTGTAGATAACAACTAGGATAACATTGTTATAACATTCAAGACATTTTTATAAGTTAGTTTTTAAAATGCTAGACTAAGATTACATTTGAAGATATCAACTAACATAACATTGTTATAACAAATCAAGACATTTTTATAAGTTAAATTTTAAAATGTTAGTCTAAGATTACATTTGTAGATATCAACTAAGATGATATTGTTCTAACAATCAAGACATTTTTATAAGTTAATTTTTAAAATGCTAGTCTAAGATTACATTTGTAGATATCAACTAAGATGACATTGTTATAACAATCAAGACATTTTTATAAGTTAATTTTTAAAATGCTAGTCTAAGATTACATTTGTAGATATCAACTAAGATGACATTGTTATAACAATCAAGACATTTTTATAAGTTAATTTTTAAAATGCTAGTCTAAGATTACATTTGTAGATATCAACTAAGATGACATTGTTATAACAATCAAGACATTTTTATAAGTTAATTTTTAAAATGCTAGTCTAAGATTACATTTGTAGATATCAACTAAGATGACATTGTTATAACAATCAAGACATTTTTATAAGTTAATTTTTAAAATGCTAGTCTAAGATTACATTTGTAGATATCAACTAAGATGACATTGTTATAACAATCAAGACATTTTTATAAGTTAATTTTTAAAATGCTAGTCTAAGATTACATTTGTAGATATCAACTAAGATGACATTGTTATAACAATCAAGACATTTTTATAAGTTAATTTTTAAAATGCTAGTCTAAGATTACATTTGTAGATATCAACTAAGATGACATTGTTATAACAATCAAGACATTTTTATAAGTTAATTTTTAAAATGCTAGTCTAAGATTACATTTGTAGATATCAACTAAGATGACATTGTTATAACAATCAAGACATTTTTATAAGTTAGTTTTTAAAATGCTAGACTAAGATTACATTTGTAGATATCAACTAACATAACATTGTTATAACAATCAAGACATTTTTATAAGTTAATTTTTAAAATGTTAGTCTAAGATTAATTTTGTAGATATCAACTAAGATAACATTGTTATAACAATCAAGACATTTTTATAAGTTAATTTTTAAAATGCTAGTCTAAGATTACATTTGTAGATATCAACTAGGATAACATTGTTATAACATTCAAGACATTTTTATAAGTTAGTTTTTAAAATGCTAGACTAAGATTACATTTGTAGATATCAACTAACATAACATTATTATAACAAATCAAGACATTTTTATAAGTTAAATTTTTAAATGTTAGTCTAAGATTACATTTGTAGATATCAACTAAGATGATATTGTTCTAACAATCAAGATATTTTTATAAGTTAATTTTTAAAATGCTAGTCTAAGATTACATTTGTAGATATCAACTAAGATGACATTGTTATAACAATCAAGACATTTTTATAAGTTAATTTTTAAAATGCTAGACTAAGATTACATTTGCAGATATCAACTAAGATGACATTGATATAACAATCAAGACATTTTTATAAGTTAATTTTTAAAATGTTAGTCTAAGATTACATTTGTAGATATCAACTAAGATGACATTGTTATAACAATCAAGACATTTTTATAAGTTAATTTTTAAAATGCTAGTCTAAGATTACATTTGTAGATATCAACTAAGATGACATTGTTATAACAATCAAGACATTTTTATAAGTTAGTTTTTAAAATGCTAGACTAAGATTACATTTGTAGATATCAACTAACATAACATTGTTATAACAATCAAGACATTTTTATAAGTTAATTTTTAAAATGTTAGTCTAAGATTAATTTTGTAGATATCAACTAGGATGACATTGTTATAACAATCAAGACATTTTTATAAGTTAATTTTTAAAATGTTAGTCTAAGATTACATTTGTAGATATCAACTAAGATAACATTGTTATAACAATCAAGACATTGTTATAAGTTTATTTTTAAAATGCTAGTCTAAGATTACATTTGTAGATATCAACTAAGATGACATTGTTATAACAATCAAGACATTTTTATAAGTTAATTTTTAAAATGCTAGTCTAAGATTACATTTGTAGATATCAACTAAGATGACATTTTTATAACAATCAAGACATTTTTATAAGTTAATTTTTAAAATGCTAGTCTAAGTGTACATTTGTAGATATCAACTAAGATGACATTGTTATAACAATCAAGACATTTTTATAAGTTAGTTTTTAAAATGTTAGTCTAAGATTACATTTGTAGATATCAACTAGGATGACATTGTTATAACAATCAAGACATTTTTATAAGTTAATTTTTAAAATGTTAGTCTAAGATTACATTTGTAGATATCAACTAAGATAACATTGTTATAACAATCAAGACATTGTTATAAGTTTATTTTTAAAATGCTAGTCTAAGATTACATTTGTAGATATCAACTAAGATGACATTGTTATAACAATCAAGACATTTTTATAAGTTAATTTTTAAAATGCTAGTCTAAGATTACATTTGTAGATATCAACTAAGATGACATTTTTATAACAATCAAGACATTTTTATAAGTTAATTTTTAAAATGCTAGTCTAAGATTACATTTGTAGATATCAACTAAGATGACATTGTTATAACAATCAAGACATTATGAAAAAATCATTATTATTCTCCATTCTGGCTACGTATGGTAGTTCCTAAATACGAATACCTTGTTATTTTAGGTTACACCTATTCACACCCCCTCCCCCAACACTAAAATTAATCCATTCTATGTAGTGGCATTAAAAAGTTTGGAAACTTCTTGTTAAGAATTTTATAAATAGAATAAGAAAGAGCCCCATAAGATGAGACATATTCCATATCACAAAACATATTCGTATCAATCTATATATATATAGATTGAATGGGATTCCGATCGCTGTGTAATCTCTTTCCCTCGGCATCCCGATATCTATTGGATTCCGTTATACCAATTGGATCTTTGACCCTAAGGGAACATGTTTCCTATTGGATTCTCATCCATGTGTTATCCCTTTCCTTTGGGATCTATACCCTAATGGGATTCAGATCCTGGTGGGTTCCCGTTTACCCGATGGGATCACTTGTATGATTGTGTTAAATTTACAAGAGGAATGCCGTATCCTGATGTTATCCCGTTCATTGTTTGATCCCGTTCATTGGCTGATCCCGTTACCATTAAGCTGCCATATCCCGATATGATGCAGTTCATTGTTTGATCCCATACATTGTTTGATCCCGTTACCAATTGGATGTCCAACCCCGATGTGATCCCTTTCAATGTTTGGTCCTATTCCATTTTTTATCCAATTATCAGTGGGATGCAATATCCCTTTATGTTCCCGTTTATTGTAGAATCCCGGTCATTGTTTGATCCCGTTATCCATGTAATTCAGTTGCCCATAATGTTAGGGGAACTCTTCAATTTAGGATCTATTCTCTTAATTACTACTTTTGGATCTTTTTTTGGGGTACAATTTGGATCCTTTTCCATGTTAAGATCCTGTTCCCCGGTAGGATCATGTTCCCAGTGGGATCTAGTTTCTCGGTCGGATAATGCAGGCAATGTTAGGAACTCGACTCTGTTTTGAACTTTTATCAGTTGGGATCACATTTTCGCCTTTATATTCTGCCCACTTTCAGGATTCTATATAGATCCATTCTAGCTTAAATTTAATTTCCTCCTCGTAACGTGTCAATTTTGACTTTGTACCTAAATATTTTTAGAATACGAAATGTGTGGCTTTTGATGACATAAGAGTCGTATGGTCCATAACGAAATAACAGATGCATGGTCCATAATGACATAACAGACTTGTGGTCCATAATGACATATTAGACTTGTGGTCCATAAAAACATAACATCATTGCATTGACTGCCGGTCGGCGCTCGTATAGAGTACAAGAATGCAACTCTGATCTACCGCTGCTTGCAAGACCGGGCGTCGTCCTAAGTCAAAGCGCTCATGACGTCGAATGTACCAAATAGACAACTACAATCATCCGATAGTGGCAATCTTGATGCCGCGTGTTCGCCTTGAGACTTACGCATTTGCTGTCCCAACAATTTGGAACACACTTCTTGTCGCTCTCAGAAGCAGTCGACACTGGAGTCTGTCAAAACTGATTCAAAAACATATATTTTTCGAAAACATATTTTGGGGTCAATTTGTCTACCATCTTTTCAAGCTAACTATTATCTCCGTAGAGAAACCTGTGTTGTTTATGGTTGCAAGTAGTGAAAGTCTTAGAATGGATTTTCTAGTATGTAGTTTTTGTAATGTTGTGTTTTGTGGTAATTTATAAACTGTTTTATTTCTATTTTAATATGCTAGACTCTGTACCGCTCTTCGAGCCTTTGGGGATGAAGCGTGATTTTCAAATGAACTTTATTACTATTTTTATTATTAGTATTATGAATGTGAATGCTATGGATAAAGAATTGTTCTGCAAGTTCATCAAGGGGGAGCAATACCCAACAATCATTTTATATAAAGTTTAAGTTGTTTCACCTTAGGGACGACCAGCGCTATAAAAGGTTAGTGAGAATTCAAAAAAGATTGACATAATTCAATAACAATAGATAGAATTCCATGAAACTCGCGAGAATTCAATACAGAAAAGAACGGACACTAATATTAATGATACTCCTATTGAGACAACAGCTAAAGACACTTCCTATACTGACACTTCTAAAAATTACACACAAACGACATCATTTCATCCTTAAAATATACAAGTTAAAACAGAAATCACAATTCCTGCCAACAAGCCATTTTATTCCTTTCAAATGTCATGTAAGGATCCTTGCCAATTCTATAAAAAATTATTTCAAATTATAAAAATGGATTACAATGTCAATTTGAAATAATAGTAATAATCCTGTTCAAAATGCTGGGTGTAATACACAAGCTTCACACTCGTCGAAAATGATTGGTGTAATATACTAACTGCACACGTGTCCAAAATGATTTGCGTAAATCACTAATTGCAAACCAGACCAAAATAATGGGAGTAGTACACTAGTTGCACACCAGGCCAAAATAATGGGAGTAGTATACTAGTTGCACACCAGGCCAAAATAATGGGTGTAGTACACTAGTTGCACACTAGACCAAAATAATGGGTGTAATACACTAGTTGCACACCAGGCCAAAATAATGGGTGTAATACACTAGTTGCACACCAGGCCAAAATAATGGGTGTAATACACTAGTTGCACACCAGACCAAAATAATGAGTGTAATACACTAGTTGCACACTAGACCAAAATAATGTGTGTAATACACTAGTTGCACACCAGACCAAAATTATGAGTGTAATACACTAGTTGCACACTAGACCAAAATAATGGGTGTAATACACTAGTTGCACACTAGACCAAAATAATGGGTGTAATACAATAGTTGCACACTAGACCAAAATAATGGGTGTAATACACTAGTTGCACACTAGACCAAAATAATGGGTGTAATACACTAGTTGCACACTAGACCAAAATAATGGGAGTAGTACACTAGAAACATTATCGTCCAAAATGTTTGGGGTCACTATAGGTGATTTTTGTGTTTCTTATTTGTTTTACACAATTTTAACGTTGCCACCTCATATTATGGAAATGGGAACTCATTTCAAGGATTGTTTCAATGGATAAATACATTGTTATTTCCCGACACACATTGATATATATGAATAATTTTTTTTAAATTAAGCAAAGCGAATGTAATGAATATTTTATGATTATAGTGTCATGATTTCCCACCATTTTATATGTATTTATGTATTATCTTTAAAAAAAAATTTAGTATGTCCACAGAGTTATGTGTGAAGTCAAATAAAAATCAAATGCTTTTTTTATTACAACAGTTGCCACAGTCTGTGTGTTAGAAAGAATCCATGAAAAATATCCCAAAAAAGAAAATGACTGCATGAAAATCTTAAAAGTGCATGGTATTAATGCTGTCAAAATATTGTAATATTTTCATATGCAGTTGAGAAAGGCTTACCATATCCACTAATGGCACGTGTAAAAACAAGCCGTCCGTGATGGCAAAGATCCATTTACTGGCTTCAGAAATATTTGATCCGAGCAATACACTAATGACGAGGTCAAGTAAAAGTTAATGAACAGTGACTTCTTGACGGACATTCCAGAATGCAGCAGTATGGCGACGCCCGCTAAAGAAAATAAAGAAAATGAGTTTCATTGTTTTGAAGTCACAGAAATGTTGAATGTTGTTACTGACTACTCATGTGTCAGAATCCGGACACAGTAATAAGATAATCACCATCTTCTGGGAGTTTCTTACTTTAAAATTAAAAAAAAAAATTCTTGGCCTATCGAAATAAGTTACCCATATCTACCTGAATTAAAATTGTTCTTTGGACGCAAGTTTAAAGGACATTTGTTAAGAATAAAAAGCATGTCCTGTTCATGTCGTACAATTGAAATACTATTAGGATTAATGATAAACAGATATTACAATTGCAGTCCTCTTCCTGTCGATTGTCGATCTATTGGTCATGAGAGAATTATTGGTATAGACGTCAACATGCTTTTGTTTTAGGGTAATGAGCAACTGGTTTGTTGTCATGGGTGTAGGAATTTCGATTCTTTCGATTGTTAACACAATTGTTAGTAGTGTGTCTATTGTAAATTGTGTCGTTGCACATCATGTAAATAAATAAAGAATTCAATATTTGGAAACATCTAGTGATTTCTTTGACGTGATTGGTTTACAAGAGACCAGCCTTATGGAGGCCAGCGAAGGATATGGAGTTAAGACTCTGATAGTGCCTTGTTGTGGCCCTTTAGAGATCAGGCCTACCACTGGGCCACATTTCGCCACAAATTCGTTTCTTTATTTCGGAAAAAATACAAGTTAATGCAGTTTCCATGGGCCATAAAAAGTGTAGTGGGTAAAAGGCAAGTCATGGCACAGCAACAATTTAAAGTAAAGGAAACTATCACTAACCAAGATGTCAGTACACGTGTGACTGGTTTCGTTACGACGTTAATTACGCCAATATAGACTTTTCATAAGATCATGAAAGATAAAGACGCTAACAAAGCTGCTCATGTGATGAGGAGGGTTTTTGTAAAAGAAATCAAGAAGACAGTGACGTATGAAAGAATGGGTTTAAAATGTCTCATAATTTTGGATCAGTGAAGAACAGATGGCTGCTGATTTGTTTTCTGAGAGTTTTTTTTTTTTTTTAAAGGTGTCAATGTCCTATACGATTTTTAAAGGAAAAGTTTTCCTGTTACTTGGAGGAGGTGTTATGAGAAAGTTAAGAAAAAGACTGAGATACGAGGAATGTGTTGGCTCTGAGAAAGGTTTAATCTCTTTTCTATTGTGTTAAAAAAAGGAAAGAAAATATGATGGAAATCAACGAATCAAACGGGGCTCACTGAAATGTATAAAGTTAGATTCAAAGGTAATGCCATAATAAGGCAAGCGAACACTACAGTTTCTAGGATCTCACGCTTCTAAGAGATCTCAAGCTTCTAATGGGCTTCAAACGTCTATAAGGCATCATCACTTCTAAAGGGGTTCAAACATCTATAGGGCATCATCACTTCTAAAGGGTTTCAAACATCTTTAGGGCATCATCACTTCTAAAGGGTTTCAAACATCTTTAGGGCATCATCACTTCTAAAGGGTTTCAAACATCTTTAGGGCATCATCACTT